>CALSEO010000008.1:0-385254 GCA_943735915.1 Pherbina coryleti | reverse complement strand
ATGTTAGAATTTTTTCATTCAAAGTTAGTACCTTTTGCCTACACTTCAATACTTTTTCAAAAATTTTCTTTGGCCAAAATCTTGAGTGTGCACGTAAGAATGATATATCGTAAAAAGGCTGCATCAATTACCTGTCTAGTGGTTTACATATCATTCTAGGTCTATATTTATGATGTTAGAATTTTTTCATTCAAAGTTAGTACCTTTTGCCTACACTTCAATACTTTTTCAAAAATTGTCTTTGGCCAAAATCTTGAGTTTGCACGTATGAATGATAAATCGTTGAAAAGGTGCATCAATTACTTGTCCAGTGGTATACATATCATTCTAGGTTTATATTTCTGATATAAGGATTTTTTCATTCAAAGTCAGTACCTTTTGCCTACACTTCAATACTTTTTCAAAAATTTCCTTTGGCCAAAATCTTGAGTGTGCACGTATCAGTGATATATCGTTAGAAAGGTGCATCAATTACCTGTTCAGTGGTATACATATCATTCTAGGTTTATATTTTCGATGTTAGAATTTTTTCATTCAAAGTTAGTATCTTTTGCCTACACTTCAATACTTTTCAAAAATTTCCTTTGGCCAAAATCTTGAGTGTGCACGTAAGAATGATATATCGTTAAAAAGCTGCATCAATTACCTGTCTTGTGGTTTACATATCATTCTAGGTCTATATTTATGATGTTAGAATTTGTTCATTCAAAGTTAGTACCTTTTGCCTATACTTCAATACTTTTTCAAAAATTTCCTTTGGCCAAAATCTTGAGTGTGCACGTTTGAATGATATATCGTTGAAAAGGTGCATAAATTACCTGTTCAGTGGTATAAATATCATTCTAGGTTTATATTTCGGATGTTAGAATTTTTTCATTCAAAGTTAGTACCTTTTGCCTACACTTCAATACTTTTTCAAAAATTTCCTTTGGCCAAAATCTTGAGTGTGCACATATTAGTGATATATCGTTGGAAACGTGCATAAATTAACTGTCTAGTGGTATACATATCATTCTAGGTTCATATTTCTGATGTAAGAATTTTTTCATTCAAAGTTAGTACCTTTTGCCTACACTTCAATACTTTTTCAAAAATTTCCTTTGGCCAAAATCTTGAGTGTGCACATATAAGTGATATATTGTTGGAAACTTGGATGAATTACCTGTCTAGTGGTATACATATCATTCTAGGTTTATATTTCTGATATAAGGATTTTTTCATTCAAAGTTAGTACCTTTTGCCTACACTTCAATACTTTTTCAAAAATTTCCTTTGGCCAAAATCTTGAGTTTGCACGTATAAATGATTAATCGTTGAAAAGGTGCATCAATTACTTGTCCAGTGGTATACATATCATTCTAGGTTTATATTTCTGATATAAGGATTTTTTCATTCAAAGTCAGTACCTTTTGCCTACACTTCAATACTTTTTCAAAAATTTCCTTTGGCCAAAATCTTGAGTGTGCACGTATCAGTGATATATCGTTAGAAAGGTGCATCAATTACCTGTCTAGTGGTTTACATATCATTCTAGGTCTATATTTATGATGTTAGAATTTTTTCATTCAAAGTTAGTACCTTTTGCCTACACTTCAATACTTTTTCAAAAATTGTCTTTGGCCAAAATCTTGAGTTTGCACGTATGAATGATAAATCGTTGAAAAGGTGCATCAATTACTTGTCCAGTGGTATACATATCATTCTAGGTTTATATTTCTGATATAAGGATTTTTTCATTCAAAGTCAGTACCTTTTGCCTACACTTCAATACTTTTTCAAAAATTTTCTTTGGCCAAAATCTTGAGTGTGCACGTAAGAATGATATATCGTTAAAAAGCTGCATCAATTACCTGTCTAGTGGTTTACATATCATTCTAGGTCTATATTTATGATGTTAGAATTTTTTCATTCAAAGTTAGTACCTTTTGCCTACACTTCAATACTTTTTCAAAAATTGTCTTTGGCCAAAATCTTGAGTTTGCACGTATGAATGATAAATCGTTGAAAAGGTGCATCAATTACTTGTCCAGTGGTATACATATCATTCTAGGTTTATATATCTGATATAAGGATTTTTTCATTCAAAGTCAGTACCTTTTGCCTACACTTCAATACTTTTTCAAAAATTTCCTTTGGCCAAAATCTTGAGTGTGCACGTAAGAATGATATATCGTTAAAAAGCTGCATCAATTACCTGTCTAGTGGTTTACATATCATTCTAGGTCTATATTTATGATGTTAGAATTTTTTCATTCAAAGTTAGTACCTTTTGCCTACACTTCAATACTTTTTCAAAAATTGTCTTTGGCCAAAATCTTGAGTTTGCACGTATGAATGATAAATCGTTGAAAAGGTGCATCAATTACTTGTCCAGTGGTATACATATCATTCTAGGTTTATATTTCTGATATAAGGATTTTTTCATTCAAAGTCAGTACCTTTTGCCTACACTTCAATACTTTTTCAAAAATTTCCTTTGGCCAAAATCTTGAGTGTGCACGTATCAGTGATATATCGTTAGAAAGGTGCATCAATTACCTGTTCAGTGGTATACATATCATTCTAGGTTTATATTTTCGATGTTAGAATTTTTTCATTCAAAGTTAGTATCTTTTGCCTACACTTCAATACTTTTTCAAAAATTTCCTTTGGCCAAAATCTTGAGTGTGCACGTAAGAATGATATATCGTTAAAAAGCTGCATCAATTACCTGTCTTGTGGTTTACATATCATTCTAGGTCTATATTTATGATGTTAGAATTTGTTCATTCAAAGTTAGTACCTTTTGCCTATACTTCAATACTTTTTCAAAAATTTCCTTTGGCCAAAATCTTGAGTGTGCACGTTTGAATGATATATCGTTGAAAAGGTGCATAAATTACCTGTTCAGTGGTATAAATATCATTCTAGGTTTATATTTCGGATGTTAGAATTTTTTCATTCAAAGTTAGTACCTTTTGCCTACACTTCAATACTTTTTCAAAAATTTCCTTTGGCCAAAATCTTGAGTGTGCACATATTAGTGATATATCGTTGGAAACGTGCATAAATTAACTGTCTAGTGGTATACATATCATTCTAGGTTCATATTTCTGATGTAAGAATTTTTTCATTCAAAGTTAGTACCTTTTGCCTACACTTCAATACTTTTTCAAAAATTTCCTTTGGCCAAAATCTTGAGTGTGCACATATAAGTGATATATTGTTGGAAACTTGGATGAATTACCTGTCTAGTGGTATACATATCATTCTAGGTTTATATTTCTGATATAAGGATTTTTTCATTCAAAGTTAGTACCTTTTGCCTACACTTCAATACTTTTTCAAAAATTTCCTTTGGCCAAAATCTTGAGTTTGCACGTATAAATGATTAATCGTTGAAAAGGTGCATCAATTACTTGTCCAGTGGTATACATATCATTCTAGGTTTATATTTCTGATATAAGGATTTTTTCATTCAAAGTCAGTACCTTTTGCCTACACTTCAATACTTTTTCAAAAATTTCCTTTGGCCAAAATCTTGAGTGTGCACGTATCAGTGATATATCGTTAGAAAGGTGCATCAATTACCTGTCTAGTGGTTTACATATCATTCTAGGTCTATATTTATGATGTTAGAATTTTTTCATTCAAAGTTAGTACCTTTTGCCTACACTTCAATACTTTTTCAAAAATTGTCTTTGGCCAAAATCTTGAGTTTGCACGTATGAATGATAAATCGTTGAAAAGGTGCATCAATTACTTGTCCAGTGGTATACATATCATTCTAGGTTTATATTTCTGATATAAGGATTTTTTCATTCAAAGTCAGTACCTTTTGCCTACACTTCAATACTTTTTCAAAAATTTTCTTTGGCCAAAATCTTGAGTGTGCACGTAAGAATGATATATCGTTAAAAAGCTGCATCAATTACCTGTCTAGTGGTTTACATATCATTCTAGGTCTATATTTATGATGTTAGAATTTTTTCATTCAAAGTTAGTACCTTTTGCCTACACTTCAATACTTTTTCAAAAATTGTCTTTGGCCAAAATCTTGAGTTTGCACGTATGAATGATAAATCGTTGAAAAGGTGCATCAATTACTTGTCCAGTGGTATACATATCATTCTAGGTTTATATATCTGATATAAGGATTTTTTCATTCAAAGTCAGTACCTTTTGCCTACACTTCAATACTTTTTCAAAAATTTCCTTTGGCCAAAATCTTGAGTGTGCACGTAAGAATGATATATCGTTAAAAAGCTGTATCAATTACCTGTCTAGTGGTTTACATATCATTCTAGGTCTATATTTATGATGTTAGAATTTTTTCATTCAAAGTTAGTACCTTTTGCCTACACTTCAATACTTTTTCAAAAATTTTCTTTGGCCAAAATCTTGAGTGTGCACGTAAGAATGATATATCGTTAAAAAGCTGCATCAATTACCTGTCTAGTGGTTTACATATCATTCTAGGTCTATATTTATGATGTTAGAATTTTTTCATTCAAAGTTAGTACCTTTTGCCTACACTTCAATACTTTTTCAAAAATTGTCTTTGGCCAAAATCTTGAGTTTGCACGTATGAATGATAAATCGTTGAAAAGGTGCATCAATTACTTGTCCAGTGCTATACATATCATTCTAGGTTTATATTTCTGATATAAGGATTTTTTCATTCAAAGTCAGTACCTTTTGCCTACACTTCAATACTTTTTCAAAAATTTCCTTTGGCCAAAATCTTGAGTGTGCACGTATCAGTGATATATCGTTAGAAAGGTGCATCAATTACCTGTTCAGTGGTATACATATCATTCTAGGTTTATATTTTCGATGTTAGAATTTTTTCATTCAAAGTTAGTATCTTTTGCCTACACTTCAATACTTTTTCAAAAATTTCCTTTGGCCAAAATCTTGAGTGTGCACGTAAGAATGATATATCGTTAAAAAGCTGCATCAATTACCTGTCTTGTGGTTTACATATCATTCTAGGTCTATATTTATGATGTTAGAATTTGTTCATTCAAAGTTAGTACCTTTTGCCTATACTTCAATACTTTTTCAAAAATTTCCTTTGGCCAAAATCTTGAGTGTGCACGTTTGAATGATACATCGTTGAAAAGGTGCATAAATTACCTGTTCAGTGGTATAAATATCATTCTAGGTTTATATTTCGGATGTTAGAATTTTTTCATTCAAAGTTAGTACCTTTTGCCTACACTTCAATACTTTTTCAAAAATTTCCTTTGGCCAAAATCTTGAGTGTGCACATATAAATGATATATCGTTGGAAACGTGCATAAATTAACTGTCTAGTGGTATACATATCATTCTAGGTTCATATTTCTGATGTAAGAATTTTTTCATTCAAAGTTAGTACCTTTTGCCTACACTTCAATACTTTTTCAAAAATTTCCTTTTGCCAAAATCTTGAGTGTGCACATATAAGTGATATATTGTTGGAAACGTGGATGAATTACCTGTCTAGTGGTATACATATCATTCTAGGTTCATATTTCTGATGTAAGAATTTTTTCATTCAAAGTTAGTACCTTTTGCCTACACTTCAATACTTTTTCAAAAATTTCCTTTGGCCAAAATCTTGAGTTTGCACGTATGAATGATAAATCGTTGAAAAGGTTCATCAATTAATTGTCCAGTGGTATACATATCATTCTAGGTTTATATTTCTGATATAAGGATTTTTTCATTCAAAGTCACTACCTTTTGCCTACACTTCAATACTTTTTCAAAAATTTCCTTTGGCCAAAATCTTGAGTGTGCACGTATCAGTGATATATCGTTAGAAAGGTGCATAATTTACCTGTTCAGTGGTATACATATCATTCTAGGTTTATATTTTCGATGTTAGAATTTTTTCATTCAAAGTTAGTATCTTTTGCCTACACTTCAATACTTTTTCAAAAATTTCCTTTGGCCAAAATCTTGAGTGTGCACGTAAGAATGATATATCGTTAAAAAGCTGCATCAATTACCTGTCTAGTGGTTTACATATCATTCTAGGTCTATATTTATGATGTTAGAATTTTTTCATTCAAAGTTAGTACCTTTTGCCTACACTCCAATACTTTTTCAAAAATTGTCTTTGGCCAAAATCTTGAGTTTGCACGTATGAATGATAAATCGTTGAAAAGGTGCATCAATTACTTGTCCAGTGGTATACATATACTTCTAGGTTTATATTTCTGATATAAGGATTTTTTCATTCAAAGTCAGTACCTTTTGCCTACACTTCAATACTTTTTCAAAAATTTCCTTTGGCCAAAATCTTTAGTGTGCACGTATCAGTGATATTTCGTTAGAAAGGTGCATCAATTACCTGTTCAGTGGTATACATATCATTCAAGGTTTATATTTTCGATGTTAGAATTTTTTCATTCAAAGTTAGTATCTTTTGCCTACACTTCAATACTTTTTTAAAAAATTTCCTTTGGCCAAAATCTTGAGTGTGCACGTAAGAATGATATACCGTTGAAAAGGTGCATAAATTACCTGTCCAGTGGTATAAATATCATTCTAGGTTTATATTTCGGATGTTAGAATTTTTTCATTCAAAGTTAGTACCTTTTGCCTATACTTCAATACTTTTTCAAAAATTTCCTTTGGCCAAAATCTTGAGTGTGCACGTTTGAATGATATATCGTTGAAAAGGTGCATAAATTACTTGTCCAGTGGTATACATATACTTCTAGGTTTATATTTCTGATATAAGGATTTTTTCATTCAAAGTCAGTACCTTTTGCCTACACTTCAATACTTTTTCAAAAATTTCCTTTGGCTAAAATCTTTAGTGTGCACGTATCAGTGATATATCGTTAAAAAGCTGCATCAATTACCTGTCTAGTGGTTTACATATCTTTCTAGGTCTATATTTATGATGTTAGAGTTTTTTCATTCAAAGTTAGTACCTTTTGCCTATACTTCAATACTTTTTCAAAAATTTCCTTTGGCCAAAATCTTGAGTGTGCACGTTTGAATGATATATCGTTGAAAAGGTGCATAAATTACCTGTCCAGTGGTATAAATATCATTCTAGGTTTATATTTCGGATGTTAGAATTTTTTCATTCAAAGTTAGTACCTTTTGCCTACACTTCAATACTTTTTCAAAAATGTCCTTTGGCCAAAATCTTGAGTGTGCACATATTAGTGATATATCGTTGGAAACGTGCATGAATTACCTGTCTAGTGGTATACATATCAATCTAGGTTCATATTTCTGATGTAAGAATTTTTTCATTCAAAGTTAGTACCTTTTGCCTACACTTCAATACATTTTCAAAAATTTCCTTTGGCCAAAATCTTGAGTGTGCACATATAAGTGATATATTGTTGGAAACGTGCATGAATTACCTGTCTACTGGTTTACATATCATTCTAGGTTCATATTTCTGATGTAAGAATTTTTTCATTCAAAGTTAGTACCGTTTGCTTACACTTCAATACTTTTTCAAATATTTCCTTTGGCCAAAATCTTGAGTGTGCACATATAAGTGATATATTGTTGGAAACGTGCATGAATTACCTGTCTAGTGGTATACATATCATTCTAGGTTCATATTTCTGATGTAAGAATTTTTTCATTCAAACTTAGTACCTTTTGCCTACACTTCAATACTTTTTCAAAAATTTCCTTTGGCCAAAATCTTGAGTGTGCACATATTAGTGATATATCGTTGGAAACGTGCATGAATTACCTGTCTAGTGGTATACATATCAATTTAGGTTCATATTTCTGATGTAAGAATTTTTTCATTCAAAGTTAGTACCTTTTGCCTACACTTCAATACTTTTTCAAAAATTTGGTTTGGCCAAAATCTTGAGTGTGCACGTAAGAATGATATATCGTTAAAAAGCTGCATCAATTACCTGTCTAGTGGTTTACATATCATTCTAGGTCTATATTTATGATGTTAGAATTTTTTCATTCAAAGTTAGTACCTTTTGCCTACACTTCAATACTTTTTCAAAAATTGTCTTTGGCCAAAATCTTGAGTTTGCACGTATGAATGATAAATCGTTGAAAAGTTGCATCAATTACTTGTCCAGTGGTATACATATCATTCTAGGTTTATATTTCTGATATAAGGATTTTTTCATTCAAAGTCAGTACCTTTTGCCTACACTTCAATACTTTTTCAAAAATTTCCTTTGGCCAAAATCTTGAGTGTGCACGTATCAGTGATATATCGTTAGAAAGGTGCATAATTTACCTGTCCAGTGGTATACATATCATTCTAGGTTTATATTTCTGATGTTAGAATTTTTTCATTCAAAGTTAGTATCTTTTGCCTACACTTCAATACTTTTTCAAAAATTTCCTTTGGCCAAAATCTTGAGTGTGCACGTAAGAATGATATATCGTTAAAAAGCTGCATCAATTACCTGCCTAGTGGTTTACATATCATTCTAGGTCTATATTTATGATGTTAGAATTTTTTCATTCAAAGTTAGTACCTTTTGCCTATACTTCAATACTTTTTCAAAAATTTCCTTTGGCCAAAATCTTAAGTGTGCACGTTTGAATGATATATCGTTGAAAAGGTGCATAAATTACCTGTCCAGTGGTATAAATATCATTCTAGGTTTATATTTCGGATGTTAGAATTTTTTCATTCAAAGTTAGTACCTTTTGCCTACACTTCAATACTTTTTCAAAAATTTCCTTTGGCCAAAATCTTGAGTGTGCACATATAAGTGATATATCGTTGGAAACGTGCATGAATTACCTGTCTAGTGGTATACATATCATTCTAGGTTCATATTTCTGATGTAAGAATTTTTTTATTCAAAGTTAGTACCTTTTGCCTACACTTCAATACTTTTTCAAAAATTTCCTTTGGCCAAAACCTTGAGTGTGCACATATAAGTGATATATCGTTGGAAACGTGCATGAATTACATGTCTAGTGGTATACATATCAATCTAGGTTCATATTTCTGATGTAAGAATTTTTTCATTCAAAGTTAGTACCTTTTGCCTACACTTCAATACTTTTTCAAAAATTTGGTTTGGCCAAAATCTTGAGTGTGCACGTAAGAATGATATATCGTTAAAAAGCTGCAACAATTACCTGTCTAGTGGTTTACATATCATTCTAGGTCTATATTTATGATGTTAGAATTTTTTCATTCAAAGTTAGTACCTTTTGCCTACACTTCAATACTTTTTCAAAAATTTTCTTTGGCCAAAATCTTGAGTGTGCACGTAAGAATGATATATCGTTAAAAAGCTGCATCAATTACCTGTCTAGTGGTTTACATATCATTCTAGGTCTATATTTATGATGTTAGAATTTTTTCATTCAAAGTTAGTACCTTTTGCCTACACTTCAATACTTTTTCAAAAATTTCCTTTGGCCAAAATCTTGAGTTTGCACGTATGAATGATAAATCGTTGAAAAGGTGCATCAATTACTTGTCCAGTGGTATACATATCATTCTAGGTTTATATATCTGATATAAGGATTTTTTCATTCAAAGTCAGTACCTTTTGCCTACACTTCAATACTTTTTCAAAAATTTCCTTTGGCCAAAATCTTGAGTGTGCACGTAAGAATGATATATCGTTAAAAAGCTGCATCAATTACCTTTCTAGTGGTTTACATATCATTCTAGGTCTATATTTATGATGTTAGAATTTTTTCATTCAAAGTTAGTACCTTTTGCCTATACTTCAATACTTTTTCAAAAATTTCCTTTGGCCAAAATCTTAAGTGTGCACGTTTGAATGATATATCGTTGAAAAGGTGTATAAATTACCTGTCCAGTAGTATAAATATCATTCTAGGTTTATATTTCGGATGTTAGAATTTGTTCATTCAAAGTTAGTACCTTTTGCCTACACTTCAATACTTTTTCAAAAATTTCCTTTGGCCAAAATCTTGAGTGTGCACATATAAGTGATATATCGTTGGAAACGTGCATGAATTACCTGTCTAGTCGTATACATATCATTCTAGGTTCATATTTCTGATGTAAGAATTTTTTCATTCAAAGTTAGTACCTTTTGCCTACACTTCAATACTTTTTCAAAAATTTCCTTTGGCCAAAATCTTGAGTGTGCACATATAAGTGATATATCGTTGGAAACGTGCATGAATTACCTGTCTAGTGGTATACATATCAATCTAAGTTCATATTTCTGATGTAAGAATTTTTTCATTCAAAGTTAGTACCTTTTGCCTACACTTCAATACTTTTTCAAAAATTTGGTTTGGCCAAAATCTTGAGTGTGCACGTAAGAATGATATATCGTTAAAAAGCTGCATCAATTACCTGTCTAGTGGTTTACATATCATTCTAGGTCTATATTTATGATGTTAGAATTTTTTCATTCAAAGTTAGTACCTTTTGCCTACACTTCAATACTTTTTCAAAAATTTTCTTTGGCCAAAATCTTGAGTGTGCACGTAAGAATGATATATCGTTAAAAAGCTGCATCAATTACCTGTCTAGTGGTTTACATATCATTCTAGGTCTATATTTATGATGTTAGAATTTTTTCATTCAAAGTTAGTACCTTTTGCCTACACTTCAATACTTTTTCAAAAATTGTCTTTGGCCAAAATCTTGAGTTTGCACGTATGAATGATAAATCGTTGAAAAGGTGCATCAATTACTTGTCCAGTGGTATACACATCATTCTAGGTTTATATATCTGATATAAGGATTTTTTCATTCAAAGTCAGTACCTTTTGCCTACACTTCAATACTTTTTCAAAAATTTCCTTTGGCCAAAATCTTGAGTGTGCACGTAAGAATGATATATCGTTAAAAAGCTGCATCAATTACCTGTCTAGTGGTTTACATATCATTCTAGGTCTATATTTATGATGTTAGAATTTTTTCATTCAAAGTTAGTACCTTTTGCCTACACTTCAATACTTTTTCAAAAATTTTCTTTGGCCAAAATCTTGAGTGTGCACGTAAGAATGATATATCGTTAAAAGGCTGCATCAATTACCTGTCTAGTGGTTTACATATCATTCTAGGTCTATATTTATGATGTTAGAATTTTTTCATTCAAAGTTAGTACCTTTTGCCTACACTTCAATACTTTTTCAAAAATTGTCTTTGGCCAAAATCTTGAGTTTGCACGTATGAATGATAAATCGTTGAAAAGGTGCATCAATTACTTGTCCAGTGGTATACATATCATTCTAGGTTTATATTTCTGATATAAGGATTTTTTCATTCAAAGTCAGTACCTTTTGCCTACACTTCAATACTTTTTCAAAAATTTCCTTTGGCCAAAATCTTGAGTGTGCACGTATCAGTGATATATCGTTAGAAAGGTGCATCAATTACCTGTTCAGTGGTATACATATCATTCTAGGTTTATATTTTCGATGTTAGAATTTTTTCATTCAAAGTTAGTATCTTTTGCCTACACTTCAATACTTTTTCAAAAATTTCCTTTGGCCAAAATCTTGAGTTTGCACGTAAGAATGATATATCGTTAAAAAGCTGCATCAATTACCTGTCTTGTGGTTTACATATCATTCTAGGTCTATATTTATGATGTTAGAATTTGTTCATTCAAAGTTAGTACCTTTTGCCTATACTTCAATACTTTTTCAAAAATTTCCTTTGGCCAAAATCTTGAGTGTGCACGTTTGAATGATATATCGTTGAAAAGGTGCATAAATTACCTGTTCAGTGGTATAAATATCATTCTAGGTTTATATTTCGGATGTTAGAATTTTTTCATTCAAAGTTAGTACCTTTTGCCTACACTTCAATACTTTTTCAAAAATTTCCTTTGGCCAAAATCTTGAGTGTGCACATATTAGTGATATATCGTTGGAAACGTGCATAAATTAACTGTCTAGTGGTATACATATCATTCTAGGTTCATATTTCTGATGTAAGAATTTTTTCATTCAAAGTTAGTACCTTTTGCCTACACTTCAATACTTTTTCAAAAATTTCCTTTGGCCAAAATCTTGAGTGTGCACATATAAGTGATATATTGTTGGAAACGTGGATGAATTACCTGTCTAGTGGTATACATATCATTCTAGGTTTATATTTCTGATATAAGGATTTTTTCATTCAAAGTTAGTACCTTTTGCCTACACTTCAATACTTTTTCAAAAATTTCCTTTGGCCAAAATCTTGAGTTTGCACGTATGAATGATAAATCGTTGAAAAGGTGCATCAATTACCTGTCTAGTGGTATACATATCAATCTAGGTTCATATTTCTGATGTAAGAATTTTTTCATTCAAAGTTAGTACCTTTTGCCTACACTTCAATACTTTTTCAAAAATTTGGTTTGGCCAAAATCTTGAGTGTGCACGTAAGAATGATATATCGTTAAAAAGCTGCATCAATTACCTGTCTAGTGGTTTACATATCATTCTAGGTCTATATTTATGATGTTAGAATTTTTTCATTCAAAGTTAGTACCTTTTGCCTACACTTCAATACTTTTTCAAAAATTTTCTTTGGCCAAAATCTTGAGTGTGCACGTAAGAATGATATATCGTTAAAAAGCTGCATCAATTACCTGTCTAGTGGTTTACATATCATTCTAGGTCTATATTTATGATGTTAGAATTTTTTCATTCAAAGTTAGTACCTTTTGCCTACACTTCAATACTTTTTCAAAAATTGTCTTTGGCCAAAATCTTGAGTTTGCACGTATGAATGATAAATCGTTGAAAAGGTGCATCAATTACTTGTCCAGTGGTATACATATCATTCTAGGTTTATATATCTGATATAAGGATTTTTTCATTCAAAGTCAGTACCTTTTGCCTACACTTCAATACTTTTTCAAAAATTTCCTTTGGCCAAAATCTTGAGTGTGCACGTAAGAATGATATATCGTTAAAAAGCTGCATCAATTACCTGTCTAGTGGTTTACATATCATTCTAGGTCTATATTTATGATGTTAGAATTTTTTCATTCAAAGTTAGTACCTTTTGCCTACACTTCAATACTTTTTCAAAAATTTCCTTTGGCCAAAATCTTGAGTTTGCACGTATAAATGATTAATCGTTGAAAAGGTGCATCAATTACTTGTCCAGTGGTATACATATCATTCTAGGTTTATATTTCTGATATAAGGATTTTTTCATTCAAAGTCAGTACCTTTTGCCTACACTTCAATACTTTTTCAAAAATTTCCTTTGGCCAAAATCTTGAGTGTGCACGTATCAGTGATATATCGTTAGAAAGGTGCATCAATGACCTGTCTAGTGGTTTACATATCATTCTAGGTCTATATTTATGATGTTAGAATTTTTTCATTCAAAGTTAGTACCTTTTGCCTACACTCCAATACTTTTTCAAAAATTGTCTTTGGCCAAAATCTTGAGTTTGCACGTATGAATGATAAATCGTTGAAAAGGTGCATCAATTACTTGTCCAGTGGTATACATATACTTCTAGGTTTATATTTCTGATATAAGGATTTTTTCATTCAAAGTCAGTACCTTTTGCCTACACTTCAATACTTTTTCAAAAATTTCCTTTGGCCAAAATCTTGAGTGTGCACGTATCAGTGATATATCGTTAGAAAGGTGCATCAATTACCTGTTCAGTGGTATACATATCATTCTAGGTTTATATTTTCGATGTTAGAATTTTTTCATTCAAAGTTAGTATCTTTTGCCTACACTTCAATACTTTTTCAAAAATTTCCTTTGGCCAAAATCTTGAGTGTGCACGTAAGAATGATATATCGTTAAAAAGCTGCATCAATTACCTGTCTTGTGGTTTACATATCATTCTAGGTCTATATTTATGATGTTAGAATTTGTTCATTCAAAGTTAGTACCTTTTGCCTATACTTCAATACTTTTTCAAAAATTTCCTTTGGCCAAAATCTTGAGTGTGCACGTTTGAATGATATATCGTTGAAAAGGTGCATAAATTACCTGTTCAGTGGTATAAATATCATTCTAGGTTTATATTTCGGATGTTAGAATTTTTTCATTCAAAGTTAGTACCTTTTGCCTACACTTCAATACTTTTTCAAAAATTTCCTTTGGCCAAAATCTTGAGTGTGCACATATTAGTGATATATCGTTGGAAACGTGCATAAATTAACTGTCTAGTGGTATACATATCATTCTAGGTTCATATTTCTGATGTAAGAATTTTTTCATTCAAAGTTAGTACCTTTTGCCTACACTTCAATACTTTTTCAAAAATTTCCTTTGGCCAAAATCTTGAGTGTGCACATATAAGTGATATATTGTTGGAAACGTGGATGAATTACCTGTCTAGTGGTATACATATCATTCTAGGTTTATATTTTCGATGTTAGAATTTTTTCATTCAAAGTTAGTATCTTTTGCCTACACTTCAATACTTTTTCAAAAATTTCCTTTGGCCAAAATCTTGAGTGTGCACGTAAGAATGATATATCGTTAAAAAGCTGCATCAATTACCTGTCTAGTGGTTTACATATCATTCTAGGTCTATATTTATGATGTTAGAATTTTTTCATTCAAAGTTAGTACCTTTTGCCTACACTCCAATACTTTTTCAAAAATTGTCTTTGGCCAAAATCTTGAGTTTGCACGTATGAATGATAAATCGTTGAAAAGGTGCATCAATTACTTGTCCAGTGGTATACATATACTTCTAGGTTTATATTTCTGATATAAGGATTTTTTCATTCAAAGTCAGTACCTTTTGCCTACACTTCAATACTTTTTCAAAAATTTCCTTTGGCCAAAATCTTTAGTGTGCACGTATCAGTGATATATCGTTAGAAAGGTGCATCAATTACCTGTTCAGTGGTATACATATCATTCAAGGTTTATATTTTCGATGTTAGAATTTTTTCATTCAAAGTTAGTATCTTTTGCCTACACTTCAATACTTTTTTAAAAAATTTCCTTTGGCCAAAATCTTGAGTGTGCACGTAAGAATGATATATCGTTGAAAAGGTGCATAAATTACCTGTCCAGTGGTATAAATATCATTCTAGGTTTATATTTCGGATGTTAGAATTTTTTCATTCAAAGTTAGTACCTTTTGCCTATACTTCAATACTTTTTCAAAAATTTCCTTTGGCCAAAATCTTGAGTGTGCACGTTTGAATGATATATCGTTGAAAAGGTGCATAAATCACTTGTCCAGTGGTATACATATACTTCTAGGTTTATATTTCTGATATAAGGATTTTTTCATTCAAAGTCAGTACCTTTTGCCTACACTTCAATACTTTTTCAAAAATTTCCTTTGGCCAAAATCTTTAGTGTGCACGTATCAGTGATATATCGTTAAAAAGCTGCATCAATTACCTGTCTAGTGGTTTACATATCTTTCTAGGTCTATATTTATGATGTTAGAATTTTTTCATTCAAAGTTAGTACCTTTTGCCTATACTTCAATACTTTTTCAAAAATTTCCTTTGGCCAAAATCTTGAGTGTGCACGTTTGAATGATATATCGTTGAAAAGGAACATAAATTACCTGTCCAGTGGTATAAATATCATTCTAGGTTTATATTTCGGATGTTAGAATTTTTTCATTCAAAGTTAGTACCTTTTGCCTACACTTCAATACTTTTTCAAAAATTTCCTTTGGCCAAAATCTTGAGTGTGCACATATTAGTGATATATCGTTGGAAACGTGCATGAATTACCTGTCTAGTGGTATACATATCAATCTAGGTTCATATTTCTGATGTAAGAATTTTTTCATTCAAAGTTAGTACCTTTTGCCTACACTTCAATACATTTTCAAAAATTTCCTTTGGCCAAAATCTTGAGTGTGCACATATAAGTGATATATTGTTGGAAACGTGCATGAATTACCTGTCTACTGGTTTACATATCATTCTAGGTTCATATTTCTGATGTAAGAATTTTTTCATTCAAAGTTAGTACCGTTTGCTTACACTTCAATACTTTTTCAAAAATTTCCTTTGGCCAAAATCTTGAGTGTGCACATATAAGTGATATATCGTTGGAAACGTGGATGAATTACCTGTCTAGTGGTATACATATCACTCTAGGTTTATATTTCTGATATAAGGATTTTTTCATTCAAAGTTAGTACCTTTTGCCTACACTTCAATACTTTTTCAAAAATTTCCTTTGGCCAAAATCTTGAGTGTGCACATATAAGTGATATATTGTTTGAAACGTGGATGAATAACCTGTCTAGTGGTATACATATCATTTTAGGTTTATATTTCTGATATAAGGATTTTTTCATTCAAAGTTAGTACCTTTTGCCTACACTTCAATACTTTTTCAAAAATTTCCTTTGGCCAAAATCTTGAGTTTGCACGTATGAATGATAAATCGTTGAAAAGGTGCATCAATTACTTGTCCAGTGGTATACATATCATTCTAGGTTTATATTTCTGATATAAGGATTTTTCAAAGTCAGTACCTTTTGCCTACACTTCAATACTTTTTCAAAAATTTCCTTTGGCCAAAATCTTGAGTGTGCACGTAGCAGTGATATATCGTTAGAAAGGTGCATAATTTACCTGTTCAGTGGTATACATATCATTCTAGGTTTATATTTTCGATGTTAGAATTTTTTCATTCAAAGTTAGTATCTTTTGCCTACACTTCAATACTTTTTCAAAAATTTCCTTTGGCCAAAATCTTGAGTGTGCACGTAAGAATGATATATCGTTAAAAAGCTGCATCAATTACCTGTCTTGTGGTTTACATATCATTCTAGGTCTATATTTATGATGTTAGAATTTGTTCATTCAAAGTTAGTACCTTTTGCCTATACTTCAATACTTTTTCAAAAATTTCCTTTGGCCAAAATCTTGAGTGTGCACGTTTGAATGATATATCGTTGAAAAGGTGCATAAATTACCTGTTCAGTGGTATAAATATCATTCTAGGTTTATATTTCGGATGTTAGAATTTTTTCATTCAAAGTTAGTACCTTTTGCCTACACTTCAATACTTTTTCAAAAATTTCCTTTGGCCAAAATCTTGAGTTTGCACGTATGAATGATAAATCGTTGAAAAGGTGCATCAATTACCTGTCTAGTGGTATACATATCAATCTAGGTTCATATTTCTGATGTAAGAATTTTTTCATTCAAAGTTAGTACCTTTTGCCTACACTTCAATACTTTTTCAAAAATTTGGTTTGGCCAAAATCTTGAGTGTGCACGTAAGAATGATATATCGTTAAAAAGCTGCATCAATTACCTGTCTAGTGGTTTACATATCATTCTAGGTCTATATTTATGATGTTAGAATTTTTTCATTCAAAGTTAGTACCTTTTGCCTACACTTCAATACTTTTTCAAAAATTTTCTTTGGCCAAAATCTTGAGTGTGCACGTAAGAATGATATATCGTTAAAAAGCTGCATCAATTACCTGTCTAGTGGTTTACATATCATTCTAGGTCTATATTTATGATGTTAGAATTTTTTCATTCAAAGTTAGTACCTTTTGCCTACACTTCAATACTTTTTCAAAAATTGTCTTTGGCCAAAATCTTGAGTTTGCACGTATGAATGATAAATCGTTGAAAAGGTGCATCAATTACTTGTCCAGTGGTATACATATCATTCTAGGTTTATATATCTGATATAAGGATTTTTTCATTCAAAGTCAGTACCTTTTGCCTACACTTCAATACTTTTTCAAAAATTTCCTTTGGCCAAAATCTTGAGTGTGCACGTAAGAATGATATATCGTTAAAAAGCTGCATCAATTACCTGTCTAGTGGTTTACATATCATTCTAGGTCTATATTTATGATGTTAGAATTTTTTCATTCAAATTAGTACCTTTTGCCTACACTTCAATACTTTTTCAAAAATTTTCTTTGGCCAAAATCTTGAGTGTGCACGTAAGAATGATATATCGTTAAAAGGCTGCATCAATTACCTGTCTAGTGGTTTACATATCATTCTAGGTCTATATTTATGATGTTAGAATTTTTTCATTCAAAGTTAGTACCTTTTGCCTACACTTCAATACTTTTTCAAAAATTGTCTTTGGCCAAAATCTTGAGTTTGCACGTATGAATGATAAATCGTTGAAAAGGTGCATCAATTACTTGTCCAGTGGTATACATATCATTCTAGGTTTATATTTCTGATATAAGGATTTTTTCATTCAAAGTCAGTACCTTTTGCCTACACTTCAAAACTTTTTCAAAAATTTCCTTTGGCCAAAATCTTGAGTGTGCACGTATCAGTGATATATCGTTAGAAAGGTGCATCAATTACCTGTTCAGTGGTATACATATCATTCTAGGTTTATATTTTCGATGTTAGAATTTTTTCATTCAAAGTTAGTATCTTTTGCCTACACTTCAATACTTTTTCAAAAATTTCCTTTGGCCAAAATCTTGAGTGTGCACGTAAGAATGATATATCGTTAAAAAGCTGCATCAATTACCTGTCTTGTGGTTTACATATCATTCTAGGTCTATATTTATGATGTTAGAATTTGTTCATTCAAAGTTAGTACCTTTTGCCTATACTTCAATACTTTTTCAAAAATTTCCTTTGGCCAAAATCTTGAGTGTGCACGTTTGAATGATATATCGTTGAAAAGGTGCATAAATTACCTGTTCAGTGGTATAAATATCATTCTAGGTTTATATTTCGGATGTTAGAATTTTTTCATTCAAAGTTAGTACCTTTTGCCTACACTTCAATACTTTTTCAAAAATTTCCTTTGGCCAAAATCTTAAGTGTGCACATATTAGTGATATATCGTTGGAAACGTGCATAAATTAACTGTCTAGTGGTATACATATCATTCTAGGTTCATATTTCTGATGTAAGAATTTTTTCATTCAAAGTTAGTACCTTTTGCCTACACTTCAATACTTTTTCAAAAATTTCCTTTGGCCAAAATCTTGAGTGTGCACATATAAGTGATATATTGTTGGAAACTTGGATGAATTACCTGTCTAGTGGTATACCTATCATTCTAGGTTTATATTTCTGATATAAGGATTTTTTCATTCAAAGTTAGTACCTTTTGCCTACACTTCAATACTTTTTCAAAAATTTCCTTTGGCCAAAATCTTGAGTTTGCACGTATGAATGATAAATCGTTGAAAAGGTGCATCAATTACTTGTCCAGTGGTATACATATCATTCTAGGTTTATATTTCTGATATAAGGATTTTTTCATTCAAAGTCAGTACCTTTTGCCTACACTTCAATACTTTTTCAAAAATTTCCTTTGGCCAAAATCTTGAGTGTGCACGTATCAGTGATATATCGTTAGAAAGGTGCATCAATTACCTGTCTAGTGGTTTACATATCATTCTAGGTCTATATTTATGATGTTAGAATTTTTTCATTCAAAGTTAGTACCTTTTGCCTACACTCCAATACTTTTTCAAAAATTGTCTTTGGCCAAAATCTTGAGTTTGCACGTATGAATGATAAATCGTTGAAAAGGTGCATCAATTACTTGTCCAGTGGTATACATATACTTCTAGGTTTATATTTCTGATATAAGGATTTTTTCATTCAAAGTCAGTACCTTTTGCCTACACTTCAATACTTTTTCAAAAATTTCCTTTGGCCAAAATCTTGAGTGTGCACGTATCAGTGATATATCGTTAGAAAGGTGCATCAATTACCTGTTCAGTGGTATACATATCATTCTAGGTTTATATTTTCGATGTTAGAATTTTTTCATTCAAAGTTAGTATCTTTTGCCTACACTTCAATACTTTTTCAAAAATTTCCTTTGGCCAAAATCTTGAGTGTGCACGTAAGAATGATATATCGTTAAAAAGCTGCATCAATTACCTGTCTTGTGGTTTACATATCATTCTAGGTCTATATTTATGATGTTAGAATTTGTTCATTCAAAGTTAGTACCTTTTGCCTATACTTCAATACTTTTTCAAAAATTTCCTTTGGCCAAAATCTTGAGTGTGCACGTTTGAATGATATATCGTTGAAAAGGTGCATAAATTACCTGTTCAGTGGTATAAATATCATTCTAGGTTTATATTTCGGATGTTAGAATTTTTTCATTCAAAGTTAGTACCTTTTGCCTACACTTCAATACTTTTTCAAAAATTTCCTTTGGCCAAAATCTTGAGTGTGCACATATTAGTGATATATCGTTGGAAACGTGCATAAATTAACTGTCTAGTGGTATACATATCATTCTAGGTTCATATTTCTGATGTAAGAATTTTTTCATTCAAAGTTAGTACCTTTTGCCTACACTTCAATACTTTTTCAAAAATTTCCTTTGGCCAAAATCTTGAGTGTGCACATATAAGTGATATATTGTTGGAAACGTGGATGAATTACCTGTCTAGTGGTATACATATCATTCTAGGTTTATATTTTCGATGTTAGAATTTTTTCATTCAAAGTTAGTATCTTTTGCCTACACTTCAATACTTTTTCAAAAATTTCCTTTGGCCAAAATCTTGAGTGTGCACGTAAGAATGATATATCGTTAAAAAGCTGCATCAATTACCTGTCTAGTGGTTTACATATCATTCTAGGTCTATATTTATGATGTTAGAATTTTTTCATTCAAAGTTAGTACCTTTTGCCTACACTCCAATACTTTTTCAAAAATTGTCTTTGGCCAAAATCTTGAGTTTGCACGTATGAATGATAAATCGTTGAAAAGGTGCATCAATTACTTGTCCAGTGGTATACATATACTTCTAGGTTTATATTTCTGATATAAGGATTTTTTCATTCAAAGTCAGTACCTTTTGCCTACACTTCAATACATTTCAAAAATTTCCTTTGGCCAAAATCTTTAGTGTGCACGTATCAGTGATATATCGTTAGAAAGGTGCATCAATTACCTGTTCAGTGGTATACATATCATTCAAGGTTTATATTTTCGATGTTAGAATTTTTTCATTCAAAGTTAGTATCTTTTGCCTACACTTCAATACTTTTTCAAAAATTTCCTTTGGCCAAAATCTTGAGTGTGCACGTAAGAATGATATATCGTTAAAAAGCTGCATCAATTACCTGTCTAGTGGTTTACATATCATTCTAGGTCTATATTTATGATGTTAGAATTTTTTCATTCAAAGTTAGTACCTTTTGCCTACACTCCAATACTTTTTCAAAAATTGTCTTTGGCCAAAATCTTGAGTTTGCACGTATGAATGATAAATCGTTGAAAAGGTGCATCAATTACTTGTCCAGTGGTATACATATACTTCTAGGTTTATATTTCTGATATAAGGATTTTTTCATTCAAAGTCAGTACCTTTTGCCTACACTTCAATACATTTCAAAAATTTCCTTTGGCCAAAATCTTTAGTGTGCACGTATCAGTGATATATCGTTAGAAAGGTGCATCAATTACCTGTTCAGTGGTATACATATCATTCAAGGTTTATATTTTCGATGTTAGAATTTTTTCATTCAAAGTTAGTACCTTTTGCCTATACTTCAATACTTTTTCAAAAATTTCCTTTGGCCAAAATCTTGAGTGTGCACGTTTGAATGATATATCGTTGAAAAGGTGCATAAATCACTTGTCCAGTGGTATACATATACTTCTAGGTTTATATTTCTGATATAAGGATTTTTTCATTCAAAGTCAGTACCTTTTGCCTACACTTCAATACTTTTTCAAAAATTTCCTTTGGCCAAAATCTTTAGTGTGCACGTATCAGTGATATATCGTTAAAAAGCTGCATCAATTACCTGTCTAGTGGTTTACATATCTTTCTAGGTCTATATTTATGATGTTAGAATTTTTTCATTCAAAGCTAGTACCTTTTGCCTATACTTCAATACTTTTTCAAAAATTTCCTTTGGCCAAAATCTTGAGTGTGCACGTTTGAATGATATATCGTTGAAAAGGAACATAAATTACCTGTCCAGTGGTATAAATATCATTCTAGGTTTATATTTCGGATGTTAGAATTTTTTCATTCAAAGTTAGTACCTTTTGCCTACACTTCAATACTTTTTCAAAAATTTCCTTTGGCCAAAATCTTGAGTGTGCACATATTAGTGATATATCGTTGGAAACGTGCATGAATTACCTGTCTAGTGGTATACATATCAATCTAGGTTCATATTTCTGATGTAAGAATTTTTTCATTCAAAGTTAGTACCTTTTGCCTACACTTCAATACATTTTCAAAAATTTCCTTTGGCCAAAATCTTGAGTGTGCACATATAAGTGATATATTGTTGGAAACGTGCATGAATTACCTGTCTACTGGTTTACATATCATTCTAGGTTCATATTTCTGATGTAAGAATTTTTTCATTCAAAGTTAGTACCGTTTGCTTACACTTCAATACTTTTTCAAAAATTTCCTTTGGCCAAAATCTTGAGTGTGCACATATAAGTGATATATCGTTGGAAACGTGGATGAATTACCTGTCTAGTGGTGTACATATCACTCTAGGTTTATATTTCTGATATAAGGATTTTTTCATTCAAAGTTAGTACCTTTTGCCTACACTTCAATACTTTTTCAAAAATTTCCTTTGGCCAAAATCTTGAGTGTGCACATATAAGTGATATATTGTTTGAAACGTGGATGAATAACCTGTCTAGTGGTATACATATCATTCTAGGTTTATATTTCTGATATAAGGATTTTTTCATTCAAAGTTAGTACCTTTTGCCTACACTTCAATACTTTTTCAAAAATTTCCTTTGGCCAAAATCTTGAGTTTGCACGTATGAATGATAAATCGTTGAAAAGGTGCATCAATTACTTGTCCAGTGGTATACATATCATTCTAGGTTTATATTTCTGATATAAGGATTTTTCAAAGTCAGTACCTTTTGCCTACACTTCAATACTTTTTCAAAAATTTCCTTTGGCCAAAATCTTGAGTGTGCACGTAGCAGTGATATATCGTTAGAAAGGTGCATAATTTACCTGTTCAGTGGTATACATATCATTCTAGGTTTATATTTTCGATGTTAGAATTTTTTCATTCAAAGTTAGTATCTTTTGCCTACACTTCAATACTTTTTCAAAAATTTCCTTTGGCCAAAATCTTGAGTGTGCACGTAAGAATGATATATCGTTAAAAAGCTGCATCAATTACCTGTCTAGTGGTTTACATATCATTCTAGGTCTATATTTATGATGTTAGAATTTTTTCATTCAAAGTTAGTACCTTTTGCCTACACTCCAATACTTTTTCAAAAATTGTCTTTGGCCAAAATCTTGAGTTTGCACGTATGAATGATAAATCGTTGAAATGGTGCATCAATTACTTGTCCAGTGGTATACATATACTTCTAGGTTTATATTTCTGATATAAGGATTTTTTCATTCAAAGTCAGTACCTTTTGCCTACACTTCAATACTTTTTCAAAAATTTCCTTTGGCCAAAATCTTTAGTGTGCACGTATCAGTGATATATCGTTAGAAAGGTGCATCAATTACCTGTTCAGTGGTATACATATCATTCAAGGTTTATATTTTCGATGTTAGAATTTTTTCATTCAAAGTTAGTATCTTTTGCCTACACTTCAATACTTTTTTAAAAAATTTCCTTTGGCCAAAATCTTGAGTGTGCACGTAAGAATGATATATCGTTGAAAAGGTGCATAAATTACCTGTCCAGTGGTATAAATATCATTCTAGGTTTATATTTCGGATGTTAGAATTTTTTCATTCAAAGTTAGTACCTTTTGCCTATACTTCAATACTTTTTCAAAAATTTCCTTTGGCCAAAATCTTGAGTGTGCACGTTTGAATGATATATCGTTGAAAAGGTGCATAAATCACTTGTCCAGTGGTATACATATACTTCTAGGTTTATATTTCTGATATAAGGATTTTTTCATTCAAAGTCAGTACCTTTTGCCTACACTTCAATACTTTTTCAAAAATTTCCTTTGGCCAAAATCTTTAGTGTGCACGTATCAGTGATATATCGTTAAAAAGCTGCATCAATTACCTGTCTAGTGGTTTACATATCTTTCTAGGTCTATATTTATGATGTTAGAATTTTTTCATTCAAAGTTAGTACCTTTTGCCTATACTTCAATACTTTTTCAAAAATTTCCTTTGGCCAAAATCTTGAGTGTGCACGTTTGAATGATATATCGTTGAAAAGGAACATAAATTACCTGTCCAGTGGTATAAATATCATTCTAGGTTTATATTTCGGATGTTAGAATTTTTTCATTCAAAGTTAGTACCTTTTGCCTACACTTCAATACTTTTTCAAAAATTTCCTTTGGCCAAAATCTTGAGTGTGCACATATTAGTGATATATCGTTGGAAACGTGCATGAATTACCTGTCTAGTGGTATACATATCAATCTAGGTTCATATTTCTGATGTAAGAATTTTTTCATTCAAAGTTAGTACCTTTTGCCTACACTTCAATACATTTTCAAAAATTTCCTTTGGCCAAAATCTTGAGTGTGCACATATAAGTGATATATTGTTGGAAACGTGCATGAATTACCTGTCTACTGGTTTACATATCATTCTAGGTTCATATTTCTGATGTAAGAATTTTTTCATTCAAAGTTAGTACCGTTTGCTTACACTTCAATACTTTTTCAAAAATTTCCTTTGGCCAAAATCTTGAGTGTGCACATATAAGTGATATATCGTTGGAAACGTGGATGAATTACCTGTCTAGTGGTATACATATCACTCTAGGTTTATATTTCTGATATAAGGATTTTTTCATTCAAAGTTAGTACCTTTTGCCTACACTTCAATACTTTTTCAAAAATTTCCTTTGGCCAAAATCTTGAGTGTGCACATATAAGTGATATATTGTTTGAAACGTGGATGAATAACCTGTCTAGTGGTATACATATCATTCTAGGTTTATATTTCTGATATAAGGATTTTTTCATTCAAAGTTAGTACCTTTTGCCTACATTTCAATACTTTTTCAAAAATTTCCTTTGGCCAAAATCTTGAGTTTGCACGTATGAATGATAAATCGTTGAAAAGGTGCATCAATTACTTGTCCAGTGGTATACATATCATTCTAGGTTTATATTTCTGATATAAGGATTTTTCAAAGTCAGTACCTTTTGCCTACACTTCAATACTTTTTCAAAAATTTCCTTTGGCCAAAATCTTGAGTGTGCACGTAGCAGTGATATATCGTTAGAAAGGTGCATAATTTACCTGTTCAGTGGTATACATATCATTCTAGGTTTATATTTTCGATGTTAGAATTTTTTCATTCAAAGTTAGTATCTTTTGCCTACACTTCAATACTTTTTCAAAAATTTCCTTTGGCCAAAATCTTGAGTGTGCACGTAAGAATGATATATCGTTAAAAAGCTGCATCAATTACCTGTCTAGTGGTTTACATATCATTCTAGGTCTATATTTATGATGTTAGAATTTTTTCATTCAAAGTTAGTACCTTTTGCCTACACTCCAATACTTTTTCAAAAATTGTCTTTGGCCAAAATCTTGAGTTTGCACGTATGAATGATAAATCGTTGAAATGGTGCATCAATTACTTGTCCAGTGGTATACATATACTTCTAGGTTTATATTTCTGATATAAGGATTTTTTCATTCAAAGTCAGTACCTTTTGCCTACACTTCAATACTTTTTCAAAAATTTCCTTTGGCCAAAATCTTTAGTGTGCACGTATCAGTGATATATCGTTAGAAAGGTGCATCAATTACCTGTTCAGTGGTATACATATCATTCAAGGTTTATATTTTCGATGTTAGAATTTTTTCATTCAAAGTTAGTATCTTTTGCCTACACTTCAATACTTTTTTAAAAAATTTCCTTTGGCCAAAATCTTGAGTGTGCACGTAAGAATGATATATCGTTGAAAAGGTGCATAAATTACCTGTCCAGTGGTATAAATATCATTCTAGGTTTATATTTCGGATGTTAGAATTTTTTCATTCAAAGTTAGTACCTTTTGCCTATACTTCAATACTTTTTCAAAAATTTCCTTTGGCCAAAATCTTGAGTGTGCACGTTTGAATGATATATCGTTGAAAAGGTGCATAAATCACTTGTCCAGTGGTATACATATACTTCTAGGTTTATATTTCTGATATAAGGATTTTTTCATTCAAAGTCAGTACCTTTTGCCTACACTTCAATACTTTTTCAAAAATTTCCTTTGGCCAAAATCTTTAGTGTGCACGTATCAGTGATATATCGTTAAAAAGCTGCATCAATTACCTGTCTAGTGGTTTACATATCTTTCTAGGTCTATATTTATGATGTTAGAATTTTTTCATTCAAAGTTAGTACCTTTTGCCTATACTTCAATACTTTTTCAAAAATTTGGTTTGGCCAAAATCTTGAGTGTGCACGTAAGAATGATATATCGTTAAAAAGCTGCATCAATTACCTGTCTAGTGGTTTACATATCATTCTAGGTCTATATTTATGATGTTAGAATTTTTTCATTCAAAGTTAGTACCTTTTGCCTACACTTCAATACTTTTTCAAAAATTGTCTTTGGCCAAAATCTTGAGTTTGCACGTATGAATGATAAATCGTTGAAAAGGTGCATCAATTACTTGTCCAGTGGTATACATATCATTCTAGGTTTATATTTCTGATATAAGGATTTTTTCATTCAAAGTCAGTACCTTTTGCCTACACTTCAATACTTTTTCAAAAATTTCCTTTGGCCAAAATCTTGAGTGTGCACGTATCAGTGATATATCGTTGAAAAGGTGCATAAATTACCTGTCCAGTGGTATAAATATCATTCTAGGTTTATATTTCGGATGTTAGAATTTTTTCATTCAAAGTTAGTACCTTTTGCCTATACTTCAATACTTTTTCAAAAATTTCCTTTGGCCAAAATCTTGAGTGTGCACGTTTGAATGATATATCGTTGAAAAGGTGCATAAATCACTTGTCCAGTGGTATACATATACTTCTAGGTTTATATTTCTGATATAAGGATTTTTTCATTCAAAGTCAGTACCTTTTGCCTACACTTCAATACTTTTTCAAAAATTTCCTTTGGCCAAAATCTTTAGTGTGCACGTATCAGTGATATATCGTTAAAAAGCTGCATCAATTACCTGTCTAGTGGTTTACATATCTTTCTAGGTCTATATTTATGATGTTAGAATTTTTTCATTCAAAGTTAGTACCTTTTGCCTATACTTCAATACTTTTTCAAAAATTTCCTTTGGCCAAAATCTTGAGTGTGCACGTTTGAATGATATATCGTTGAAAAGGTGCATAAATTACCTGTCCAGTGGTATAAATATCATTCTAGGTTTATATTTCGGATGTTAGAATTTTTTCATTCAAAGTTAGTACCTTTTGCCTACACTTCAATACTTTTTCAAAAATTTCCTTTGGCCAAAATCTTGAGTGTGCACATATTAGTGATATATCGTTGGAAACGTGCATGAATTACCTGTCTAGTGGTATACATATCAATCTAGGTTCATATTTCTGATGTAAGAATTTTTTCATTCAAAGTTAGTACATTTTGCCTACACTTCAATACATTTTCAAAAATTTCCTTTGGCCAAAATCTTGAGTGTGCACATATAAGTGATATATTGTTGGAAACGTGCATGAATTACCTGTCTACTGGTTTACATATCATTCTAGGTTCATATTTCTGATGTAAGAATTTTTTCATTCAAAGTTAGTACCGTTTGCTTACACTTCAATACTTTTTCAAAAATTTCCTTTGGCCAAAATCTTGAGTGTGCACATATAAGTGATATATTGTTGGAAACGTGCATGAATTACCTGTCTAGTGGTATACATATCATTCTAGGTTCATATTTCTGATGTAAGAATTTTTTCATTCAAACTTAGTACCTTTTGCCTACACTTCAATACTTTTTCAAAAATTTCCTTTGGCCAAAATCTTGAGTGTGCACATATTAGTGATATATCGTTGGAAACGTGCATAAATTACCTGTCTAGTAGTTTACATATCATTCTAGGTTTATATTTCTGATATAAGGATTTTTTCATTCAAAGTCAGTACCTTTTGCCTACACTTCAATACTTTTTCAAAAATTTCCTTTGGCCAAAATCTTGAGTGTGCACGTATCAGTGATATATCGTTAGAAAGGTGCATAATTTACCTGTTCAGTGGTATACATATCATTCTAGGTTTATATTTTCGATGTTAGAATTTTTTCATTCAAAGTTAGTATCTTTTGCCTACACTTCAATACTTTTTCAAAAATTTCCTTTGGCCAAAATCTTGAGTGTGCACGTAAGAATGATATATCGTTAAAAAGCTGCATCAATTACCTGTCTAGTGGTTTACATATCATTCTAGGTCTATATTTATGATGTTAGAATTTTTTCATTCAAAGTTAGTACCTTTTGCCTACACTCCAATACTTTTTCAAAAATTGTCTTTGGCCAAAATCTTGAGTTTGCACGTATCAGTGATATATCGTTAGAAAGGTGCATCAATTACCTGTTCAGTGGTATACATATCATTCAAGGTTTATATTTTCGATGTTAGAATTTTTTCATTCAAAGTTAGTATCTTTTGCCTACACTTCAATACTTTTTTAAAAAATTTCCTTTGGCCAAAATCTTGAGTGTGCACGTAAGAATGATATATCGTTGAAAAGGTGCATAAATTACCTGTCCAGTGGTATAAATATCATTCTAGGTTTATATTTCGGATGTTAGAATTTTTTCATTCAAAGTTAGTACCTTTTGCCTATACTTCAATACTTTTTCAAAAATTTCCTTTGGCCAAAATCTTGAGTGTGCACGTTTGAATGATATATCGTTGAAAAGGTGCATAAATCACTTGTCCAGTGGTATACATATACTTCTAGGTTTATATTTCTGATATAAGGATTTTTTCATTCAAAGTCAGTACCTTTTGCCTACACTTCAATACTTTTTCAAAAATTTCCTTTGGCCAAAATCTTTAGTGTGCACGTATCAGTGATATATCGTTAAAAAGCTGCATCAATTACCTGTCTAGTGGTTTACATATCTTTCTAGGTCTATATTTATGATGTTAGAATTTTTTCATTCAAAGTTAGTACCTTTTGCCTATACTTCAATACTTTTTCAAAAATTTCCTTTGGCCAAAATCTTGAGTGTGCACGTTTGAATGATATATCGTTGAAAAGGTGCATAAATTACCTGTCCAGTGGTATAAAAATCATTCTAGGTTTATATTTCGGATGTTAGAATTTTTTCATTCAAAGTTAGTACCTTTTGCCTACACTTCAATACTTTTTCAAAAATTGTCTTTGGCCAAAATCTTGAGTTTGCACGTATGAATGATAAATCGTTGAAAAGGTGCATCAATTACTTGTCCAGTGGTATACATATCATTCTAGGTTTATATTTCTGATATTAGGATTTTTTCATTCAAAGTCAGTACCTTTTGCCTACACTTCAATACTTTTTCAAAAATTTCCTTTGGCCAAAATCTTGAGTGTGCACGTATCAGTGATATATCGTTAGAAAGGTGCATCAATTACCTGTCTAGTGGTATACATATCATTCTAGGTTTATATTTCTGATGTTAGAATTTTTTCATTCAAAGTTAGTATCTTTTGCCTACACTTCAATACTTTTTCAAAAATTTCCTTTGGCCAAAATCTTGAGTGTGCACGTAAGAATGATATATCGTTAAAAAGCTGCATGAATTACCTGTCTAGTGGTTTACATATCATTCTAGGTCTATATTTATGATGTTAGAATTTTTTCATTCAAAGTTAGTACCTTTTGCCTATACTTCAATACTTTTTCAAAAATTTCCTTTGGCCAAAATCTTAAGTGTGCACGTTTGAATGATATATCGTTGAAAAGGTGCATAAATTACCTGTCCAGTGGTATAAATATCATTCTAGGTTTATATTTCGGATGTTAGAATTTTTTCATTCAAAGTTAGTACCTTTTGCCTACACTTCAATACTTTTTCAAAAATTTCCTTTGGCCAAAATCTTGAGTGTGCACATATAAGTGATATATCGTTGGAAACGTGCATGAATTACCTGTCTAGTGGTATACATATCATTCTAGGTTCATATTTCTGATGTAAGAATTTTTTCATTCAAAGTTAGTACCTTTTGCCTACACTTCAATACTTTTTCAAAAATTTCCTTTGGCCAAAATCTTGAGTGTGCACATATAAGTGATATATCGTTGGAAACGTGCATGAATTACCTGTCTAGTGGTATACATATCAATCTAGGTTCATATTTCTGATGTAAGAATTTTTTCATTCAAAGTTAGTACCTTTTGCCTACACTTCAATACTTTTTCAAAAATTTGGTTTGGCCAAAATCTTGAGTGTGCACGTAAGAATGATATATCGTTAAAAAGCTGCAACAATTACCTGTCTAGTGGTTTACATATCATTCTAGGTCTATATTTATGATGTTAGAATTTTTTCATTCAAAGTTAGTACCTTTTGCCTACACTTCAATACTTTTTCAAAAATTTCCTTTGGCCAAAATCTTGAGTGTGCACATATAAGTGATATATCGTTGGAAACGTGCATGAATTACCTGTCTAGTGGTATACATATCAATCTAGGTTCATATTTCTGATGTAAGAATTTTTTCATTCAAAGTTAGTACCTTTTGCCTACACTTCAATACTTTTTCAAAAATTTTCTTTGGCCAAAATCTTGAGTGTGCACGAAAGAATGATATATCGTTGAAAAGGTGCATCAATTACTTGTCCAGTGGTATACATATCATTCTAGGTTTATATTTCTGATATAAGGATTTTTTCATTCAAAGTCAGTACCTTTTGCCTACACTTCAATACTTTTTCAAAAATTTCCTTTGGCCAAAATCTTGAGTGTGCACGTATCAGTGATATATCGTTAGAAAGGTGCATCAATTACCTGTCCAGTGGTATACATATCATTCTAGGTTTATATTTCTGATGTTAGAATTTTTTCATTCAAAGTTAGTATCTTTTGCCTACACTTCAATACTTTTTCAAAAATTTCCTTTGGCCAAAATCTTGAGTGTGCACGTAAGAATGATATATCGTTAAAAAGCTGCATCAATTACCTGTCTAGTGGTTTACATATCATTCTAGGTCTATATTTATGATGTTAGAATTTTTTCATTCAAAGTTAGTACCTTTTGCCTATACTTCAATACTTTTTCAAAAATTTCCTTTGGCCAAAATCTTAAGTGTGCACGTTTGAATGATATATCGTTGAAAAGGTGCATAAATTACCTGTCCAGTGGTATAAATATCATTCTAGGTTTATATTTCGGATGTTAGAATTTTTTCATTCAAAGTTAGTACCTTTTGCCTACACTTCAATACTTTTTCAAAAATTTCCTTTGGCCAAAATCTTGAGTGTGCACATATAAGTGATATATCGTTGGAAACGTGCATGAATTACCTGTCTAGTGGTTTACATATCATTCTAGGTTCATATTTCTGATGTATGAATTTTTTCATTCAAAGTTAGTACCTTTTGCCTACACTTCAATACTTTTTCAAAAATTTCCTTTGGCCAAAATCTTGAGTGTGCACATATAAGTGATATATCGTTGGAAACGTGCATGAATTACCTGTCTAGTGGTATACATATCAATCTAGGTTCATATTTCTGATGTAAGAATTTTTTCATTCAAAGTTAGTACCTTTTGCCTACACTTCAATACTTTTTCAAAAATTGTCTTTGGCCAAAATCTTGAGTTTGCACGTATGAATGATAAATCGTTGAAAAGGTGCATCAATTACTTGTCCAGTGGTATACATATCATTCTAGGTTTATATATCTGATATAAGGATTTTTTCATTCAAAGTCAGTACCTTTTGCCTACACTTCAATACTTTTTCAAAAATTTCCTTTGGCCAAAATCTTGAGTGTGCACGTAAGAATGATATATCGTTAAAAAGCTGCATCAATTACCTGTCTAGTGGTTTACATATCATTCTAGGTCTATATTTATGATGTTAGAATTTTTTCATTCAAAGTTAGTACCTTTTGCCTACACTTCAATACTTTTTCAAAAATTTTCTTTGGCCAAAATCTTGAGTGTGCACGTAAGAATGATATATCGCTAAAAAGCTGCATCAATTACCTGTCTAGTGGTTTACATATCATTCTAGGTCTATATTTATGATGTTAGAATTTTTTCATTCAAAGTTAGTACCTTTTGCCTACACTTCAATACTTTTTCAAAAATTGTCTTTGGCCAAAATCTTGAGTTTGCACGTATGAATGATAAATCGTTGAAAAGGTGCATCAATTACTTGTCCAGTGGTATACATATCATTCTAGGTTTATATATCTGATATAAGGATTTTTTCATTCAAAGTCAGTACCTTTTGCCTACACTTCAATACTTTTTCAAAAATTTCCTTTGGCCAAAATCTTGAGTGTGCACGTAAGAATGATATATCGTTAAAAAGCTGCATCAATTACCTGTCTAGTGGTTTACATATCATTCTAGGTCTATATTTATGATGTTAGAATTTTTTCATTCAATGTTAGTACCTTTTGCCTACACTTCAATACTTTTTCAAAAATTTCCTTTGGCCAAAATCTTGAGTGTGCACATATAAGTGATATATCGTTGGAAACGTGCATAAATTAACTGTCTAGTGGTATACATATCATTCTAGGTTCATATTTCTGATGTAAGAATTTTTTTATTCAAAGTTAGTACCTTTTGCCTACACTTCAATACTTTTTCAAAAATTTCCTTTGGCCAAAATCTTGAGTGTGCACATATAAGTGATATATCGTTGGAAACGTGCATGAATTACCTGTCTAGTGGTATACATATCATTCTAAATTCATATTTCTGATGTAAGAATTTTTTCATTCAAAGTTAGTACCTTTTGCCTACACTTCAATACTTTTTCAAAAATTTCCTTTGGCCAAAATCTTGAGTTTGCACGTATGAATGATAAATCGTTGAAAAGGTGCATCAATTACTTGTCCAGTGGTATACATATCATTCTAGGTTTATATTTCTGATATAAGGATTTTTTCATTCAAAGTCAGTACCTTTTGCCTACACTTCAATACTTTTTCAAAAATTTCCTTTGGCCAAAATCTTGAGTGTGCACGTATCAGTGATATATCGTTAGAAAGGTGCATAATTTACCTGTTCAGTGGTATACATATCATTCTAGGTTTATATTTTCGATGTTAGAATTTTTTCATTCAAAGTTAGTATCTTTTGCCTACACTTCAATACTTTTTCAAAAATTTCCTTTGGCCAAAATCTTGAGTGTGCACGTAAGAATGATATATCGTTAAAAAGCTGCATCAATTACCTGTCTAGTGGTTTACATATCATTCTAGGTCTATATTTATGATGTTAGAATTTTTTCATTCAAAGTTAGTACCTTTTGCCTACACTCCAATACTTTTTCAAAAATTGTCTTTGGCCAAAATCTTGAGTTTGCACGTATGAATGATAAATCGTTGAAAAGGTGCATCAATTACTTGTCCAGTGGTATACATATACTTCTAGGTTTATATTTCTGATATAAGGATTTTTTCATTCAAAGTCAGTACCTTTTGCCTACACTTCAATACTTTTTCAAAAATTTCCTTTGGCCAAAATCTTGAGTGTGCACGTATCAGTGATATATCGTTAGAAAGGTGCATCAATTACCTGTTCAGTGGTATACATATCATTCAAGGTTTATATTTTCGATGTTAGAATTTTTTCATTCAAAGTTAGTATCTTTTGCCTACACTTCAATACTTTTTTAAAAAATTTCCTTTGGCCAAAATCTTGAGTGTGCACGTAAGAATGATATATCGTTAAAAAGCTGCATCAATTACCTGTCTAGTGGTTTACATATCTTTCTAGGTCTATATTTATGATGTTAGAATTTTTTCATTCAAAGTTAGTACCTTTTGCCTATACTTCAATACTTTTTCAAAAATTTCCTTTGGCCAAAATCTTGAGTGTGCACATATTAGTGATATATCGTTGGAAACGTGCATGAATTACCTGTCTAGTGGTATACATATCAATCTAGGTTCATATTTCTGATGTAAGAATTTTTTCATTCAAAGTTAGTACCTTTTGCCTACACTTCAATACATTTTCAAAAATTTCCTTTGGCCAAAATCTTGAGTGTGCACATATAAGTGATATATTGTTGGAAACGTGCATAAATTACCTGTCTACTGGTTTACATATCATTCTAGGTTCATATTTCTGATGTAAGAATTTTTTCATTCAAAGTTAGTACCGTTTGCTTACACTTCAATACTTTTTCAAAAATTTCCTTTGGCCAAAATCTTGAGTGTGCACATATAAGTGATATATTGTTGGAAACGTGCATGAATTACCTGTCTAGTGGTATACATATCATTCTAGGTTCATATTTCTGATGTAAGAATTTTTTCATTCAAACTTAGTACCTTTTGCCTACACTTCAATACTTTTTCAAAAATTTCCTTTGGCCAAAATCTTGAGTGTGCACATATTAGTGATATATCGTTGGAAACGTGCATGAATTACCTGTCTAGTGGTATACATATCAATCTAGGTTCATATTTCTGATGTAAGAATTTTTTCATTCAAAGTTAGTACCTTTTGCCTACACTTCAATACTTTTTCAAAAATTTGGTTTGGCCAAAATCTTGAGTGTGCACGTAAGAATGATATATCGTTAAAAAGCTGCATCAATTTTCTGTCTAGTGGTTTACATATCATTCTAGGTCTATATTTATGATGTTAGAATTTTTTCATTCAAAGTTAGTACCTTTTGCCTATACTTCAATACTTTTTCAAAAATTTCCTTTGGCCAAAATCTTAAGTGTGCACGTTTGAATGATATATCGTTGAAAAGGTGCATAAATTACCTGTCCAGTGGTATAAATATCATTCTAGGTTTATATTTCGGATGTTAGAATTTTTTCATTCAAAGTTAGTACCTTTTGCCTACACTTCAATACTTTTTCAAAAATTTCCTTTGGCCAAAATCTTGAGTGTGCACGTAAGAATGATATATCGTTAAAAAGCTGCATCAATTACCTGTCTAGTGGTTTACATATCATTCTAGGTCTATATTTATTATGTTAGAATTTTTTCATTCAAAGTTAGTACCTTTTGCCTATACTTCAATACTTTTTCAAAAATTTCCTTTGGCCAAAATCTTAAGTGTGCACGTATCAGTGATATATCGTTAGAAAGGTGCATCAATTACCTGTTCAGTGGTATACATATCATTCTAGGTTTATATTTTCGATGTTAGAATTTTTTCATTCAAAGTTAGTATCTTTTGCCTACACTTCATTACTTTTTCAAAAATTTCCTTTGGCCAAAATCTTGAGTGTGCACGTATCAGTGATATATCGTTAGAAAGGTGCATCAATTACCTGTTCAGTGGTATACATATCATTCTAGGTTTATATTTCTGATATAAGGATTTTTTCATTCAAAGTCAGTACCTTTTGCCTACACTTCAATACTTTTTCAAAAATTTCCTTTGGCCAAAATCTTGAGTGTGCACGTATCAGTGATATATCGTTAGAAAGGTGCATCAATTACCTGTTCAGTGGTATACATATCATTCTAGGTCTATATTTATGATGTTAGAATTTTTTCATTCAAAGTTAGTACCTTTTGCCTACACTTCAATACTTTTTCAAAAATTGTCTTTGGCCAAAATCTTGAGTTTGCACATATGAATGATAAATCGTTGAAAAGGTGCATCAATTACTTGTCCAGTGGTATACATATCATTCTAGGTTTATATTTCTGATATAAGGATTTTTTCATTCAAAGTCAGTACCTTTTGCCTACACTTCAATACTTTTTCAAAAATTTCCTTTGGCCAAAATCTTGAGTGTGCACATATAAGTGATATATCGTTGGAAACGTGCATGAATTACCTGTCTAGTGGTATACATATCATTCTAGGTTCATATTTCTGATGTAAGAATTTTTTCATTCAAAGTTAGTACCTTTTGCCTACACTTCAATACTTTTTCAAAAATTTCCTTTGGCCAAAATCTTGAGTGTGCACGTAAGAATGATATATCGTTAAAAAGCTGCATCAATTACCTGTCTAGTGGTTTACATATCATTCTAGGTCTATATTTATGATGTTAGAATTTTTTCATTCAAAGTTAGTACCTTTTGCCTACACTTCAATACTTTTTCAAAAATTGTCTTTGGCCAAAATCTTGAGTTTGCACGTATGAATGATAAATCGTTGAAAAGGTGCATCAATTACTTGTCCAGTGGTATACATATCATTCTAGGTTTATATATCTGATATAAGGATTTTTTCATTCAAAGTCAGTACCTTTTGCCTACACTTCAATACTTTTTCAAAAATTTCCTTTGGCCAAAATCTTGAGTGTGCACGTAAGAATGATATATCGTTAAAAAGCTGCATCAATTACCTGTCTAGTGGTTTACATATCATTCTAGGTCTATATTTATGATGTTAGAATTTTTTCATTCAAAGTTAGTACCTTTTGCCTACACTTCAATACTTTTTCAAAAATTTCCTTTGGCCAAAATCTTGAGTGTGCACATATAAGTGATATATCGTTGGAAACGTGCATAAATTAGCTGTCTAGTGGTATACATATCATTCTAGGTTCATATTTCTGATGTAAGAATTTTTTCATTCAAAGTTAGTACCTTTTGCCTACACTTCAATACTTTTTCAAAAATTTCCTTTGGCCAAAATCTTGAGTGTGCACGTATGAATGATATATCGTTGGAAACGTGCATGAATTACCTGTCTAGTGGTATACATATCATTCTAGGTTCATATTTCTGATGTAAGAATTTTTTCATTCAAAGTTAGTACCTTTTGCCTACACTTCAATACTTTTTCAAAAATTTCCTTTGGCCAAAATCTTGAGTTTGCACGTATGAATGATAAATCGTTGAAAAGGTGCATCAATTACTTGTCCAGTGGTATACATATCATTCTAGGTTTATATTTCTGATATAAGGATTTTTTCATTCAAAGTCAGTACCTTTTGCCTACACTTCAATACTTATTCAAAAATTTCCTTTGGCCAAAATCTTGAGTGTGCACGTATCAGTGATATATCGTTAGAAAGGTGCATAATTTACCTGTTCAGTGGTATACATATCATTCTAGGTTTATATTTTCGATGTTAGAATTTTTTCATTCAAAGTTAGTATCTTTTGCCTACACTTCAATACTTTTTCAAAAATTTCCTTTGGCCAAAATCTTGAGTGTGCACGTAAGAATGATATATCGTTAAAAAGCTGCATCAATTACCTGTCTAGTGGTTTACATATCATTCTAGGTCTATATTTATGATGTTAGAATTTTTTCATTCAAAGTTAGTACCTTTTGCCTACACTCCAATACTTTTTCAAAAATTGTCTTTGGCCAAAATCTTGAGTTTGCACGTATGAATGATAAATCGTTGAAAAGGTGCATCAATTACTTGTCCAGTGGTGTACATATACTTCTAGGTTTATATTTCTGATATAAGGATTTTTTCATTCAAAGTCAGTACCTTTTGCCTACACTTCAATACTTTTTCAAAAATTTCCTTTGGCCAAAATCTTGAGTGTGCACGTATCAGTGATATATCGTTAGAAAGGTGCATCAATTACCTGTTCAGTGGTATACATATCATTCAAGGTTTATATTTTCGATGTTAGAATTTTTTCATTCAAAGTTAGTATCTTTTGCCTACACTTCAATACTTTTTTAAAAAATTTCCTTTGGCCAAAATCTTGAGTGTGCACGTAAGAATGATATATCGTTAAAAAGCTGCATCAATTACCTGTCTAGTGGTTTACATATCTTTCTAGGTCTATATTTATGATGTTAGAATTTTTTCATTCAAAGTTAGTACCTTTTGCCTATACTTCAATACTTTTTCAAAAATTTCCTTTGGCCAAAATCTTGAGTGTGCACGTTTAATTGATATATCGTTGAAAAGGTGCATAAATTACCTGTCCAGTGGTATAAATATCATTCTAGGTTCATATTTCTGATGTAAGAATTTTTTCATTCAAAGTTAGTACCTTTTGCCTACACTTCAATACTTTTTCAAAAATTTCCTTTGGCCAAAATCTTGAGTGTGCACGTAAGAATGATATATCGTTAAAAAGCTGCATCAATTACCTGTCTAGTGGTTTACATATCATTCTAGGTCTATATTTATGATGTTAGAATTTTTTCATTCAAAGTTAGTACCTTTTGCCTACACTTCAATACTTTTTCAAAAATTGTCTTTGGCCAAAATCTTGAGTTTGCACGTATGAATGATAAATCGTTGAAAAGGTGCATCAATTACTTGTCCAGTGGTATACATATCATTCTAGGTTTATATATCTGATATAAGGATTTTTTCATTCAAAGTCAGTACCTTTTGCCTACACTTCAATACTTTTTCAAAAATTTCCTTTGGCCAAAATCTTGAGTGTGCACGTAAGAATGATATATCGTTAAAAAGCTGCATCAATTACCTGTCTAGTGGTTTACATATCATTCTAGGTCTATATTTATGATGTTAGAATTTTTTCATTCAAAGTTAGTACCTTTTGCCTACACTTCAATACTTTTTCAAAAATTTCCTTTGGCCAAAATCTTGAGTGTGCACATATAAGTGATATATCGTTGGAAACGTGCATAAATTAACTGTCTAGTGGTATACATATCATTCTAGGTTCATATTTCTGATGTAAGAATTTTTTCATTCAAAGTTAGTACCTTTTGCCTACACTTCAATACTTTTTCAAAAATTTCCTTTGGCCAAAATCTTGAGTGTGCACGTATGAATGATATATCGTTGGAAACGTGCATGAATTACCTGTCTAGTGGTATACATATCATTCTAGGTGCATATTTCTGATGTAAGAATTTTTTCATTCAAAGTTAGTACCTTTTGCCTACACTTCAATACTTTTTCAAAAATTTGGTTTGGCCAAAATCTTGAGTGTGCACGTAAGAATGATATATCGTTAAAAAGCTGCATCAATTACCTGTCTAGTGGTTTACATATCATTCTAGGTCTATATTTATGATGTTAGAATTTTTTCATTCAAAGTTAGTACCTTTTGCCTACACTCAAATACTTTTTCAAAAATTGTCTTTGGCCAAAATCTTGAGTTTGCACGTATGAATGATAAATCGTTGAAAAGGTGCATCAATTACTTGTCCAGTGGTATACATATCATTCTAGGTTTATATTTCTGATATAAGGATTTTTTCATTCAAAGTCAGTACCTTTTGCCTACACTTCAATACTTATTCAAAAATTTCCTTTGGCCAAAATCTTGAGTGTGCACGTATCAGTGATATATCGTTAGAAAGGTGCATAATTTACCTGTTCAGTGGTATACATATCATTCTAGGTTTATATTTTCGATGTTAGAATTTTTTCATTCAAAGTTAGTATCTTTTGCCTACACTTCAATACTTTTTCAAAAATTTCCTTTGGCCAAAATCTTGAGTGTGCACGTAAGAATGATATATCGTTAAAAAGCTGCATCAATTACCTGTCTAGTGGTTTACATATCATTCTAGGTCTATATTTATGATGTTAGAATTTTTTCATTCAAAGTTAGTACCTTTTGCCTACACTCCAATACTTTTTCAAAAATTGTCTTTGGCCAAAATCTTGAGTTTGCACGTATGAATGATAAATCGTTGAAAAGGTGCATCAATTACTTGTCCAGTGGTGTACATATACTTCTAGGTTTATATTTCTGATATAAGGATTTTTTCATTCAAAGTCAGTACCTTTTGCCTACACTTCAATACATTTTCAAAAATTTCTTTTGGCCAAAATCTTTAGTGTGCACATATAAGTGATATATTGTTGGAAACGTGCATGAATTACTTGTCTAGTGGTATACATATCAATCTAGGTTCATATTTCTGATGTAAGAATTTTTTCATTCAAAGTTAGTACCTTTTGCCTACACTTCAATACATTTTCAAAAATTTGGTTTGGCCAAAATCTTGAGTGTGCACGTAAGAATGATATATCGTTAAAAAGCTGCATCAATTACCTGTCTAGTGGTTTACATATCATTCTAGGTCTATATTTATGATGTTAGAATTTTTTCATTCAAAGTTAGTACCTTTTGCCTACACTCAAATACTTTTTCAAAAATTGTCTTTGGCCAAAATCTTGAGTTTGCACGTATGAATGATAAATCGTTGAAAAGGTGCATCAATTACTTGTCCAGTGGTATACATATCATTCTAGGTTTATATTTCTGATATAAGGATTTTTTCATTCAAAGTCAGTACCCTTTGCCTACACTTCAATACTTTTTCAAAAATTTCCTTTGGCCAAAATCTTGAGTGTGCACGTATCAGTGATATATCGTTAGAAAGGTGCATCAATTACCTGTTCAGTGGTATACATATCATTCTAGGTTTATATTTTCGATGTTAGAATTTTTTCATTCAAAGTTAGTATCTTTTGCCTACACTTCAATACTTTTTCAAAAATTTCCTTTGGCCAAAATCTTGAGTGTGCACGTAAGAATGATATATCGTTAAAAAGCTGCATCAATTACCTGTCTAGTGGTTTACATATCTTTCTAGGTCTATATTTATGATGTTAGAATTTTTTCATTCAAAGTTAGTACCTTTTGCCTACACTCCAATACTTTTTCAAAAATTGTCTTTGGCCAAAATCTTGAGTTTGCACGTATGAATGATAAATCGTTGAAAAGGTGCATCAATTACTTGTCCAGTGGTGTACATATACTTCTAGGTTTATATTTCTGATATAAGGATTTTTTCATTCAAAGTCAGTACCTTTTGCCTACACTTCAATACTTTTTCAAAAATTTCCTTTGGCCAAAATCTTGAGTGTGCACGTAAGAATGATATATCGTTAAAAAGCTGCATCAATTACCTGTCTAGTGGTTTACATATCATTCTAGGTCTATATTTATGATGTTAGAATTTTTTCATTCAAAGTTAGTACCTTTTGCCTACACTTCAATACTTTTTCAAAAATTGTCTTTGGCCAAAATCTTGAGTTTGCACGTATGAATGATAAATCGTTGAAAAGGTGCATCAATTACTTGTCCAGTGGTATACATATCATTCTAGGTTTATATATCTGATATAAGGATTTTTTCATTCAAAGTCAGTACCTTTTGCCTACACTTCAATACTTTTTCAAAAATTTCCTTTGGCCAAAATCTTGAGTGTGCACGTAAGAATGATATATCGTTAAAAAGCTGCATCAATTACCTGTCTAGTGGTTTACATATCATTCTAGGTCTATATTTATGATGTTAGAATTTTTTCATTCAAAGTTAGTACCTTTTGCCTACACTTCAATACTTTTTCAAAAATTTCCTTTGGCCAAAATCTTGAGTGTGCACATATAAGTGATATATCGTTGGAAACGTGCATAAATTAGCTGTCTAGTGGTATACATATCATTCTAGGTTCATATTTCTGATGTAAGAATTTTTTCATTCAAAGTTAGTACCTTTTGCCTACACTTCAATACTTTTTCAAAAATTTCCTTTGGCCAAAATCTTGAGTGTGCACGTATGAATGATATATCGTTGGAAACGTGCATGAATTACCTGTCTAGTGGTATACATATCATTCTAGGTTCATATTTCTGATGTAAGAATTTTTTCATTCAAAGTTAGTACCTTTTGCCTACACTTCAATACTTTTTCAAAAATTTCCTTTGGCCAAAATCTTGAGTTTGCACGTATGAATGATAAATCGTTGAAAAGGTGCATCAATTACTTGTCCAGTGGTATACATATCATTCTAGGTTTATATTTCTGATATAAGGATTTTTTCATTCAAAGTCAGTACCTTTTGCCTACACTTCAATACTTATTCAAAAATTTCCTTTGGCCAAAATCTTGAGTGTGCACGTATCAGTGATATATCGTTAGAAAGGTGCATCAATTACCTGTTCAGTGGTATACATATCATTCAAGGTTTATATTTTCGATGTTAGAATTTTTTCATTCAAAGTTAGTATCTTTTGCCTACACTTCAATACTTTTTTAAAAAATTTCCTTTGGCCAAAATCTTGAGTGTGCACGTAAGAATGATATATCGTTAAAAAGCTGCATCAATTACCTGTCTAGTGGTTTACATATCTTTCTAGGTCTATATTTATGATGTTAGAATTTTTTCATTCAAAGTTAGTACCTTTTGCCTATACTTCAATACTTTTTCAAAAATTTCCTTTGGCCAAAATCTTGAGTGTGCACGTTTGAATGATATATCGTTGAAAAGGTGCATAAATTACCTGTCCAGTGGTATAAATATCATTCTAGGTTCATATTTCTGATGTAAGAATTTTTTCATTCAAAGTTAGTACCTTTTGCCTACACTTCAATACTTTTTCAAAAATTTCCTTTGGCCAAAATCTTGAGTGTGCACGTAAGAATGATATATCGTTAAAAAGCTGCATCAATTACCTGTCTAGTGGTTTACATATCATTCTAGGTCTATATTTATGATGTTAGAATTTTTTCATTCAAAGTTAGTACCTTTTGCCTACACTTCAATACTTTTTCAAAAATTGTCTTTGGCCAAAATCTTGAGTTTGCACGTATGAATGATAAATCGTTGAAAAGGTGCATCAATTACTTGTCCAGTGGTATACATATCATTCTAGGTTTATATATCTGATATAAGGATTTTTTCATTCAAAGTCAGTACCTTTTGCCTACACTTCAATACTTTTTCAAAAATTTCCTTTGGCCAAAATCTTGAGTGTGCACGTAAGAATGATATATCGTTAAAAAGCTGCATCAATTACCTGTCTAGTGGTTTACATATCATTCTAGGTCTATATTTATGATGTTAGAATTTTTTCATTCAAAGTTAGTACCTTTTGCCTACACTTCAATACTTTTTCAAAAATTTCCTTTGGCCAAAATCTTGAGTGTGCACATATAAGTGATATATCGTTGGAAACGTGCATAAATTAACTGTCTAGTGGTATACATATCATTCTAGGTTCATATTTCTGATGTAAGAATTTTTTCATTCAAAGTTAGTACCTTTTGCCTACACTTCAATACTTTTTCAAAAATTTCCTTTGGCCAAAATCTTGAGTGTGCACGTATGAATGATATATCGTTGGAAACGTGCATGAATTACCTGTCTAGTGGTATACATATCATTCTAGGTGCATATTTCTGATGTAAGAATTTTTTCATTCAAAGTTAGTACCTTTTGCCTACACTTCAATACTTTTTCAAAAATTTGGTTTGGCCAAAATCTTGAGTGTGCACGTAAGAATGATATATCGTTAAAAAGCTGCATCAATTACCTGTCTAGTGGTTTACATATCATTCTAGGTCTATATTTATGATGTTAGAATTTTTTCATTCAAAGTTAGTACCTTTTGCCTACACTCAAATACTTTTTCAAAAATTGTCTTTGGCCAAAATCTTGAGTTTGCACGTATGAATGATAAATCGTTGAAAAGGTGCATCAATTACTTGTCCAGTGGTATACATATCATTCTAGGTTTATATTTCTGATATAAGGATTTTTTCATTCAAAGTCAGTACCTTTTGCCTACACTTCAATACTTATTCAAAAATTTCCTTTGGCCAAAATCTTGAGTGTGCACGTATCAGTGATATATCGTTAGAAAGGTGCATAATTTACCTGTTCAGTGGTATACATATCATTCTAGGTTTATATTTTCGATGTTAGAATTTTTTCATTCAAAGTTAGTATCTTTTGCCTACACTTCAATACTTTTTCAAAAATTTCCTTTGGCCAAAATCTTGAGTGTGCACGTAAGAATGATATATCGTTAAAAAGCTGCATCAATTACCTGTCTAGTGGTTTACATATCATTCTAGGTCTATATTTATGATGTTAGAATTTTTTCATTCAAAGTTAGTACCTTTTGCCTACACTCCAATACTTTTTCAAAAATTGTCTTTGGCCAAAATCTTGAGTTTGCACGTATGAATGATAAATCGTTGAAAAGGTGCATCAATTACTTGTCCAGTGGTGTACATATACTTCTAGGTTTATATTTCTGATATAAGGATTTTTTCATTCAAAGTCAGTACCTTTTGCCTACACTTCAATACATTTTCAAAAATTTCTTTTGGCCAAAATCTTTAGTGTGCACATATAAGTGATATATTGTTGGAAACGTGCATGAATTACTTGTCTAGTGGTATACATATCAATCTAGGTTCATATTTCTGATGTAAGAATTTTTTCATTCAAAGTTAGTACCTTTTGCCTACACTTCAATACATTTTCAAAAATTTGGTTTGGCCAAAATCTTGAGTGTGCACGTAAGAATGATATATCGTTAAAAAGCTGCATCAATTACCTGTCTAGTGGTTTACATATCATTCTAGGTCTATATTTATGATGTTAGAATTTTTTCATTCAAAGTTAGTACCTTTTGCCTACACTCAAATACTTTTTCAAAAATTGTCTTTGGCCAAAATCTTGAGTTTGCACGTATGAATGATAAATCGTTGAAAAGGTGCATCAATTACTTGTCCAGTGGTATACATATCATTCTAGGTTTATATTTCTGATATAAGGATTTTTTCATTCAAAGTCAGTACCCTTTGCCTACACTTCAATACTTTTTCAAAAATTTCCTTTGGCCAAAATCTTGAGTGTGCACGTATCAGTGATATATCGTTAGAAAGGTGCATCAATTACCTGTTCAGTGGTATACATATCATTCTAGGTTTATATTTTCGATGTTAGAATTTTTTCATTCAAAGTTAGTATCTTTTGCCTACACTTCAATACTTTTTCAAAAATTTCCTTTGGCCAAAATCTTGAGTGTGCACGTAAGAATGATATATCGTTAAAAAGCTGCATCAATTACCTGTCTAGTGGTTTACATATCTTTCTAGGTCTATATTTATGATGTTAGAATTTTTTCATTCAAAGTTAGTACCTTTTGCCTATACTTCAATACTTTTTCAAAAATTTCCTTTGGCCAAAATCTTGAGTGTGCACGTTTGAATGATATATCGTTGAAAAGGTGCATAAATTACCTGTCCAGTGGTATAAATATCATTCTAGGTTCATATTTCTGATGTAAGAATTTTTTCATTCAAAGTTAGTACCTTTTGCCTACACTTCAATACTTTTTCAAAAATTTCCTTTGGCCAAAATCTTGAGTGTGCACATATAAGTGATATATCGTTGGAAACGTGCATGAATTACCTGTCTAGTGGTATACATATCAATCTAGGTTCATATTTCTGATGTAAGAATTTTTTCATTCAAAGTTAGTACCTTTTGCCTACACTTCAATACTTTTTCAAAAATTTCCTTTGGCCAAAATCTTGAGTGTGCACATATTAGTGATATATCGTTGGAAACGTGCATGAATTACCTGTCTAGTGGTATACATATCAATCTAGGTTCATATTTCTGATGTAAGAATTTTTTCATTCAAAGTTAGTACCTTTTGCCTACACTTCAATACTTTTTCAAAAATTTGGTTTGGCCAAAATCTTGAGTGTGCACGTAAGAATGATATATCGTTAAAAAGCTGCATCAATTACCTGTCTAGTGGTTTACATATCATTCTAGGTCTATATTTATGATGTTAGAATTTTTTCATTCAAAGTTAGTACCTTTTGCCTACACTTCAATACTTTTTCAAAAATTGTCTTTGGCCAAAATCTTGAGTTTGCACGTATGAATGATAAATCGTTGAAAAGGTGCATCAATTATTTGTCCAGTGGTATACATATCATTCTAGGTTTATATTTCTGATATAAGGATTTTTTCATTCAAAGTCAGTACCTTTTGCCTACACTTCAATACTTTTTCAAAAATTTCCTTTGGCCAAAATCTTGAGTGTGCACGTATCAGTGATATATCGTTAGAAAGGTGCATCAATTACCTGTCCAGTGGTATACATATCATTCTAGGTTTATATTTCTGATGTTAGAATTTTTTCATTCAAAGTTAGTATCTTTTGCCTACACTTCAATACTTTTTCAAAAATTTCCTTTGGCCAAAATCTTGAGTGTGCACGTAAGAATGATATATCGTTAAAAAGCTGCATCAATTACCTGTCTAGTGGTTTACATATCATTCTAGGTCTATATTTATGATGTTAGAATTTTTTCATTCAAAGTTAGTACCTTTTGCCTATACTTCAATACTTTTTCAAAAATTTCCTTTGGCCAAAATCTTAAGTGTGCACGTTTGAATGATATATCGTTGAAAAGGTGCATAAATTACCTGTCCAGTGGTATAAATATCATTCTAGGTTTATATTTCGGATAATAGAATTTTTTCATTTAAAGTTAGTACCTTTTGCCTACACTTCAATACTTTTTCAAAAATTTCCTTTGGCCAAAATCTTGAGTGTGCACATATAAGTGATATATCGTTGGAAACGTGCATGAATTACCTGTCTAGTGGTATACATATCATTCTAGGTTCATATTTCTGATGTAAGAATTTTTTCATTCAAAGTTAGTACCTTTTGCCTACACTTCAATACTTTTTCAAAAATTTCCTTTGGCCAAAATCTTGAGTGTGCACATATAAGTGATATATCGTTGGAAACGTGCATGAATTACCTGTCTAGTGGTATACATATCAATCTAGGTTCATATTTCTGATGTAAGAATTTTTTCATTCAAAGTTAGTACCTTTTGCCTACACTTCAATACTTTTTCAAAAATTTGGTTTGGCCAAAATCTTGAGTGTGCACGTAAGAATGATATATCGTTAAAAAGCTGCATCAATTACCTGTCTAGTGGTTTACATATCATTCTAGGTCTATATTTATGATGTTAGAATTTTTTCATTCAAAGTTAGTACCTTTTGCCTACACTTCAATACTTTTTCAAAAATTGTCTTTGGCCAAAATCTTGAGTTTGCACATATGAATGATAAATCGTTGAAAAGGTGCATCAATTACTTGTCCAGTGGTATACATATCATTCTAGGTTTATATTTCTGATATAAGGATTTTTTCATTCAAAGTCAGTACCTTTTGCCTACACTTCAATACTTTTTCAAAAATTTCCTTTGGCCAAAATCTTGAGTGTGCACGTATCAGTGATATATCGTTAGAAAGGTGCATCAATTACCTGTTCAGTGGTATACATATCATTCTAGGTTTATATTTTCGATGTTAGAATTTTTTCATTCAAAGTTAGTATCTTTTGCCTACACTTCAATACTTTTTCAAAAATTTCCTTTGGCCAAAATCTTGAGTGTGCACGTTTGAATGATATATCGTTGAAAAGGCGCATAAATTACCTGTCCAGTGGTATAAATATCATTCTAGGTTTATATTTCGGATGTTAGAATTTTTTCATTCAAAGTTAGTACCTTTTGCCTACACTTCAATACTTTTTCAAAAATTTCCTTTGGCCAAAATCTTGAGTGTGCACATATAAGTGATATATCGTTGGAAACGTGCATGAATTACCTGTCTAGTGGTATACATATCATTCTAGGTTCATATTTCTGATGTTAGAATTTTTTCATTCAAAGTTAGTACCTTTTGCCTACACTTCAATACTTTTTCAAAAATTTCCTTTGGCCAAAATCTTGAGTGTGCACATATAAGTGATATATTGTTGGAAACGTGCATAAATTACCTGTCTAGTGGTATACATATCCATTCTAGGTTCATATTTCTGATGTAAGAATTTTTTCATTCAAAGTTAGTACCTTTTGCCTACACTTCAATACTTTTTCAAAAATTTCCTTTGGCCAAAATCTTGAGTGTGCACATATAAGTGATATATCGTTGGAAACGTGCATGAATTACCTGTCTAGTGGTATACATATCAATCTAGGTTCATATTTCTAATGTAAGAATTTTTTCATTCAAAGTTAGTACCTTTTGCCTACACTTCAATACTTTTTCAAAAATTTGGTTTGGCCACAATCTTGAGTGTGCACGTAAGATAGATATATCGTTAAAAAGCTGCATCAATTTCCTGTCTAGTGGTTTACATATCATTCTAGGTCTATATTTATGATGTTAGAATTTTTTCATTCAAAGTTAGTACCTTTTGCCTACACTTCAATACTTTTTCAAAAATTGTCTTTGGCCAAAATCTTGAGTTTGCACGTATGAATGATAAATCGTTGAAAAGGTGCATCAATTACTTGTCCAGTGGTATACATATCATTCTAGGTTTATATTTCTGATATAAGGATTTTTTCATTCAAAGTCAGTACCTTTTGCCTACACTTCAATACTTTTTCAAAAATTTCCTTTGGCCAAAATCTTGAGTGTGCACATATTAGTGATATATCGTTAAAAAGGTGCATCAATTACCTGTTCAGTGGTATACATACTATTCTAGGTTTATATTTCCGATGTTAGAATTTTTTCATTCAAAGTTAGTATCTTTTGCCTACACTTCAATACTTTTTCAAAAATTTCCTTTGGCAAAAATCTTGAGTGTGCACGTAAGAATGATATATCGTTAAAAAGCTGCATCAATTACCTGTCTAGTGGTGTACATATCATTCTAGGTCTATATTTATGATGTTAGAATTTTTTCATTCAAAGTTAGTACCTTTTGCCTATACTTCAATACTTTTTCAAAAATTTCCTTTGGCCAAAATCTTGAGTGTGCACGTTTGAATGATATATCGTTTAAAAGGTGCATTAATTACCTGTCCAGTGGTATAAATATCATTCTAGGTTTATATTTCGGATGTTAGAATTTTTTCATTCAAAGTCAGTACCTTTTGCCTACACTTCAATACTTTTTCAAAAATTTCCTTTGGCCAAAATCTTGAGTGTGCACATATAAGTGATATATCGTTGGAAACGTGCATGAATTACCTGTCTAGTGGTATACATATCAATCTAGGTTCATATTTCTGATGTAAGAATTTTTTCATTCAAAGTTAGTACCTTTTGCCTACACTTCAATACTTTTTCAAAAATTTGGTTTGGCCAAAATCTTGAGTGTGCACGTAAGAATGATATATCGTTAAAAAGCTGCATCAATTACCTGTCTAGTGGTTTACATATCATTCTAGGTCTATATTTATGATGTTAGAATTTTTTCATTCAAAGTTAGTACCTTTTGCCTACACTTCAATACTTTTTCAAAAATTGTCTTTGGCCAAAATCTTGAGTTTGCACGTATCAGTGATATATCGTTAGAAAGGTGCATCAATTACCTGTTCAGTGGTATACATATCATTCTAGGTTTATATTTTCGATGTTAGAATTTTTTCATTCAAAGTTAGTATCTTTTGCCTACACTTCAATACTTTTTCAAAAATTTCCTTTGGCCAAAATCTTGAGTGTGCACGTATCAGTGATATATCGCTAGAAAGGTGCATCAATTACCTGTTTAGTGGTATACATATCATTCTAGGTTTATATTTTCGATGTTAGAATTTTTTCATTCAAAGTTAGTATCTTTTGCCTACACTTCAATACTTTTTCAAAAATTTCCTTTGGCCAAAATCTTGAGTGTGCACGTATCAGTGATATATCGTTAGAAAGGTGCATCAATTACCTGTTCAGTGGTATACATATCATTCTAGGTTTATATTTTCGATGTTAGAATTTTTTCATTCAAAGTTAGTACCTTTTGCCTACACTTCAATACTTTTTCAAAAATTTTCTTTGGCCAAAATCTTGAGTGTGCACGTTTGAATGATATATCGTTAGAAAGGTGCATCACTTACCTGTTCAGTGGTATAAATATCATTCTAGGTTTATATTTCGGATGTTAGAATTTTTTCATTCAAAGTTAGTACCTTTTGCCTACACTTCAATACTTTTTCAAAAATTTCCTTTGGCCAAAATCTGGAGTGTGCACGTATGAGTGATATATCGTTAGAAAGGTGCATCAATTATCTGTATAGTGGTATACATACCATTCTAGGTTTATATTTTCGATGTTAGAATTTTTTCATTCAAAGTTAGTATCTTTGCATACACTTCAATACTTTTTCAAAAATTTTCGTTGGCCAAAATCTTGAGTGTGCACGTATAAGTGATAAATCGTTAGAAAGGTGCATCAATTACCTGTCCAGTGGTATACATATCGTTCTAGGTTTGTATTTCTGATATAAGGATTTTTTCATTCAAAGTTAGTACCTTTTGCCTACACTTCAATACTTTTTCAAAAATTTTCGTTGGCCAAAATCTTGAGTGTGCACGTATGAATGATATATCGTTGGAAAGGTGCATCAATTACCTGTCCAGTGGTATACATATAATTCTAGGTTTGTATTTCTGATATAAGGATTTTTTCATTCAAAGTTAGTACCTTTTGCCTACACTTCAATACTTTTTCAAAAATTTCCTTTGGCCAAAATCTGGAGTGTGCACGTATGAGTGATATATCGTTAGAAAGGTGCATCAATTATCTGTCCAGTGGTATACATATTATTCTAGGTTTATATTTTCGATGTTAGAATTTTTTCATTCAAAGTTAGTACCTTTTGCCTATACTTCAATACTTTTTCAAAAATTTCCTTTGGCCAAAATCTTGAGTGTGCACGTATCAATGATAAATCGTTTGAAAGCTGCATTAATTACCTGTCCAGTGGTATACATACCATTCTGGTTTATATTTTCGATGTTAGAATTTTTTCATTCAAAGTTAGTATCTTTGCATACACTTCAATACTTTTTCAAAAATTTTCGTTGGCCAAAATCTTGAGTGTGCACGTATGAATGGTATATCGTTGGAAAGGTGCAGTAATTACCTGTTCAGTTGTATACATATCATTCTAGGTTTATATTTTCGATGTTAGAATTTTTTCATTCAAAGTTAGTACCTTTTGCCTATACTTCAATACTTTTTCAAAAATTTCCTTTGGCCAAAATCTTGAGTGTGCACGTATCAATGATAAATCGTTTGAAAGCTGCATTAATTACCTGTCCAGTGGTATACATACCATTCTGGTTTATATTTTCGATGTTAGAATTTTTTCATTCAAAGTTAGTATCTTTGCATACACTTCAATACTTTTTCAAAAATTTTCGTTGGCCAAAATCTTGAGTGTGCACGTATGAATGATAAATCGTTAGAAAGGTGCATCAATTACCTGTCCAGTGGTATACATATCGTTCTAGGTTTGTATTTCTGATATAAGGATTTTTTCATTCAAAGTTAGTACCTTTTGCCTACACTTCAATACTTTTTCAAAAATTTCCTTTGGCCAAAATCTTGAGTGTGCACGTATGAATGGTATATCGTTGGAAAGGTGCAGCAATTACCTGGTCAGTGGTATACATATCATTCAAGGTTTATATTTCGGATGTTAGAATTGTTTCATTCAAAATAAGTACCTTTTGCTTATACTTCAATACTTCTTCAAAAATTTACGTTGGCAAAAATCTTGAGTGTGCACGTTTTAGTGATATGTCGTTGGAAAGGTGCATCAATTACCTAACCAGTGGTATGCATATCATTCTAGGTTTATATTTTCGATGTTAGAATTTTTTCATTCAAAGTTAGTATCTTTTGCCTACACTTCAATACTTTTTCAAAAATTTCCTTTGGCCAAAATCTTGAGTGTGCACGTATAAGTGAAAAATCGTTAGAAAGGTGCATCAATTACCTGTTCAGTGGTATACATATCATTCTAGGTTTATATTTTCGATGTTAGAATTTTTTCATTCAAAGTTAGTATCTTTTGCCTACACTTCAATACTTTTTCAAAAATTTCCTTTGGCCAAAATCTTGAGTGTGCACGTATCAGTGATATATCGTTAGAAAGGTGCATCAATTACCTGTTCAGTGGTATACATATCATTCTAGGTTTATATTTTCGATGTTAGAATTTTTTCATTCAAAGTTAGTATCTTTTGCCTACACTTCAATACTTTTTCAAAAATTTCCTTTGGCCAAAATCTTGAGTGTGCACGTAAGAATGATAAATCGTTAAAAAGCTGCATCAATTACCTGTCTAGTGGTTTACATATCATTCTAGGTCTATATTTATGATGTTAGAATTTTTTCATTCAAAGTTAGTACCTTTTGCCTACACTTCAATACTTTTTCAAAAATTTCCTTTGGCCAAAATCATGAGTGTGCACATATAAGTGATATATCGTTAGAAAGGTGCATCAATTACCTGTTCAGTGGTATACATATCATTCTAGGTTTATATTTTCGATGTTAGAATTTTTTCATTCAAAGTTAGTATCTTTTGCCTACACTTCAATACTTTTTCAAAAATTTCCTTTGGCCAAAATCTTGAGTGTGCACGTAAGAATGATATATCGTTAAAAAGCTGCATCAATTACCTGTCTAGTGGTTTACATATCTTTCTAGGTCTATATTTATGATGTTAGAATTTTTTCATTCAAAGTTAGTACCTTTTGCCTACACTTCAATACTTTTTCAAAAATTTGCTTTGGCCAAAATCTTGAGTGTGCACGTATAAGTGATAAATCGTTAGAAAGGTGCATCAATTACCTGTTCAGTGGTATACATATCATTCTAGGTTTATATATTCGATGTTAGAATTTTTTCATTCAAAGTTAGTATCTTTTGCCTACACTTCAATACTTTTTCAAAAATTTCCTTTGGCCAAAATCTTGAGTGTGCACGTATCAGTGATATTACGTTAGAAAGGTGCATCAATTACCTGTTCAGTGGTATACATATCATTCTAGGTTTATATTTTCGATGTTAGAATTTTTTCATTCAAAGTTAGTACCTTTTGCCTACACTTCAATACTTTTTCAAAAATTTCCTTTGGCCAAAATCATGAGTGTGCACATATAAGTGATATATCGTTAGAAAGGTGCATCAATTACCTGTTCAGTGGTATACATATCATTCTAGGTTTATATTTTCGATGTTAGAATTTTTTCATTCAAAGTTAGTATCTTTTGCCTACACTTCAATACTTTTTCAAAAATTTCCTTTGGCCAAAATCTTGAGTGTGCACGTAAGAATGATATATCGTTAAAAAGCTGCATCAATTACCTGTCTAGTGGTTAACATATCATTCTAGGTCTATATTTATGATGTTAGAATTTTTTCATTCAAAGTTAGTACCTTTTGCCTACACTTCAATACTTTTTCAAAAATTGTCTTTGGCCAAAATCTTGAGTTTGCACGTATGAATGATAAATCGTTGAAAAGGTGCATCAATTACTTGTCCAGTGGTATACATATCATTCTAGGTTTATATTTCTGATATAAGGATTTTTTCATTCAAAGTCAGTACCTTTTGCCTACACTTCAATACTTTTTCAAAAATTTCCTTTGGCCAAAATCTTGAGTGTGCACATATAAGTGATATATCGTTGGAAACGTGCATAAATTACCTGTCCAGTGGTATAAATATCATTCTAGGTTTATATTTCGGATGTTAGAATTTTTTCATTCAAAGTTAGTACCTTTTGCCTACACTTCAATACTTTTTCAAAAATTTCCTTTGGCCAAAATCTTGAGTGTGCACATATAAGTGATATATCGTTGGAAACGTGCATAAATTAACTGTCTAGTGGTGTAGTGTACTCATTGCACACACTTTAATTTACACACTAACCTACCACAATGTAGTTTAGTCATTAATAAACATTGTATACATTTGTATACGTTTGTAAAATACCCAATGACCCACTGCAGCGTTTAGTCACGCTCAGCCAGAAACTTTAGACTTTTGTAAACAAAGTCATGAGTAAGCGAAGCATTGACACATTGTAAATGCTCGCAAACTCAAAGTCCAAGCAGAAGCTTGTAACAAAGGAATTATGCTGCGTTTGCATAATTCTTTCATTATTCCAATAGGAATGGGGATTCATGTATTGGTGAGAACTTAGAATTAAGATATTTACATGTTACATTTAGAATGTAAGAAATATTTGTAAGAGAGTTTCTGGAAAGAGAATTCCAGAAATATGTATTGGAATGTGATCGATTTGCCAATAAAAGGCAGAGTCGATCCCAAAATAAAGGAATTCGATAATTCTGATTCTTGAAGAGACAAACAGAAAAACTTAAAAGTCTTTCTTTTTTTTTCTTAAAAAGTAGCTTGGTTAGCTGCAAAATAAACTAAACCAAAACCAATGTAAGAGCGGCTTTTTAGCCAACACTACAGAGCTTAGTAAGCTTTTAAAACTATACTAATTATTTTTTTTCTCCAAACAAATAACATTACATGGCGATCCTGCGGACGACCCCACAAAAAAAAAAAAAAAAAAAATAAATATAGATGAATACTGACAGTCAAGAAAATATAAACAAAATATTCAAAAAGTGGGAGGATCTGGTAAAGGAACAACAGCAAGAGGAGTACGTACCAGAGCCAACAGCAGTAAATGCAGCTCAATACAAGCCAACTCCTAAGGATGCTGGTCCGAAACCTATAAATATCGAAGAATACCGGAGAAGACACCAGAACACAATAGGTAAAATTTCAGAAGAACCAAAACCAGCAAAAAGGAAGCGAGCTGGACGACGAGTGCGAAGTAGACAGAAGATAGCCGAGCTACATCGCATAGCAAACATCACATACGATAAAGAAAAGAAACAATATTTTAAAAATCAAATAAAATTAGAGAAATTAAAAGAACGACAATTTAGGCAAGAAATATATTAATGATAAAAATTTCATAAGTTAAATTTATAATGGGAAATACGGAAAGCAAGAAATCCGAAAATTCAAATTTATTAAATAATGTTACTAGCAGCAGCATCGTGGTGACCGACCACAATCTTTTATATGTAGTAGTAATAATTTTAACAATATTAATGATTTTTAAAATAAATAGCTATTATAAGAAATATGTACAGAAGCAGTTGCATAAAAATGTATCAACTCAAGTTTAAAAACAGTATAAATGTACAAATAAAAATTACGAATATTAAGAATAAAATCATAAATGTAAATAAGCCATTTTTAAATTTTATGAACACAATGAATTTTCAAAAAAGAAAGCAAGAACAAATAGAAAAAAAAAAAATCCACTAGATTCTTTAAAAACTAATGAAGTATTACAAATACCAAAACCACGCGACCTAATTAAGGAACTACAATTTCTTACTAGATTTTGGGAATATATAGGTATGACTAGGGCACCAACTATTAACGATTTAACTAACCCTGACACTACAGAAGAAACATTAAGAATGATAGACAAATTTGCAAATTAATAAACAGATAATTAAATGGAGACGGTAATAGAAAAGTTATTAGCTATACTTACAAATCTAAAGAAAAGTTCGGTACGGGGATACTCTTATGAGACCATCCTACAAAAATTACAGTCAATAGAAAAATATAAAGAAGAATTTGCATCACTTGCTATTGTCACTACCGACGAATCACATACTAATGCATTGAAAATAGAATTCAATAAAACATATACAGAAATTAAACAACAACTGCTAGAACAGTTGCAAAATAAAGCGGAAAATCCAAAAGAAAACAAACAAGAAGTAAATATGACTACTTTTAATTTAGAATTGGCCCTTAAGGCAATACCTTTATTTAATGGGCAATATAGAGAACTATCTTCATTTTTAAAAATATCGGAATTAATCCATAATGGATTAAATACAGAAGGTAAAAAGTCATTAATCGAGTTCATTTGCAATGTCAAACTGTCAAATAGTGTAAAAACATCGATTTGCGCGGTATCTGAACCAAAAACTTTCATTGAACTAACAGAAAAATTGGAAGGAAGGTATAAAAGTCACAAAAGTATTCCTACTATCCACACAACATTGTCAAATTTGACACAAAAAGGTTCAATACACAATAATAAGTTTTAATGAAATAATATTAACACTCATTAGCGATTTAAGCAATATGCAAATCAAAGAGTTATCTACAACAGCGACTGAGACAGAAAAACAAGTTATAATGAAAATGAATGACAAATATGCACTCACAGTCTTTAAGAATGGTTTGAATGAAAAGTATAAATCGACTGTATATGCAGCACAACCACAGACACTTACAGATGCAGTAAATATAGCATCAGAACTAGAAAACGACTCAAATCAAAACAACGCTTCACAACTTTTAAACATAAACAGAGTTTTTCCAAGGAATAATAATTTTAGAGGAAATTCCAACAGACAATTTAATTATAATAGATTTAACAATAGAAACACTAATTTCAATTCAATTTCGATCTTTCGAAAACAATTACAATAGAACATCATACAACAATCAAAGAGGAGGTTCAAACTATCAAAATTTCAATAGAAATACAAGAAATAATAACAACAACAGAAACACTCAAGGAAGTTACAGACGAGTTAATATAGTAAATGCTTCGGAAAACGCACAAGCCCCGGAGGACACACGGAATGCACCTCCGGGAAACCATTAAAAATATTCAATATTACAAACAAACTAACTAATTATATAACGGTAGAATGTAATAATTCAAAAAACAAATTAACATTTCTCATAGATACAGGAGCAGATATTTCAATATGCAAAATACAAGTTTTACCTGAACAACAGAAAATTTTAACATACGACACATGCAAATTAATAGGGATTACAAAAGAAGAAGTTAAATCATTAGGAGGAACAGAAATAGTATTAAAAATAGAAAACAATATAACGAAACATTATTTTCAAGTTGTAGACACAGATTTTCCAATTGCCACAGATGGAATAATTGGAACAGATTTTCTTAAACAACATATGTGCGTTATCGATTACGAAACTCACACAATTAAAATGACAATAGATGAAGAAGAAGTAATTATACCAATAAACATCCAACAATCAAAACTAGGAACATTTTATATACCACCAAGATCAGAGTTAATATGTGCTATAGATCTAAAGCTAAACCAAGATAGTGTAATTTTAAGTGAAGAAATACAGGAAGGCATTTTTATAGGAAATTCAATTGCACCTGCAATAGGTCACTGTCACATTAAAATTTTAAACACAACCGATAAAGAAGCAATAATAGATAATGTAGACATTCGAACGAAACCTTTAAAAAATTATTCAATAGTAAGACGAATCCAATCAAAACAAAATACAAATGACAACCAACGACTGAAAGAACTAACAAAAATACTCAATATTGACGGTATGGACAATGAAGCAAAGACTTCACTTTTCAAAATTTTTGAAAAATATCAGAATATCAGTAAACAATTTTTACTCACAAAATTTACAATCAACAGACAACACACCAGTATACATAAAGAACTACAGACTACCACACTCTCAACATGAAGAAATAAATAGACAAGTTGAAAAATTATTAGATGACGACTTGATTGAACCTTCAACAAGTGCATACAACTCACCTTTATTATTAGTACCAAAAAAGAGTGACAATAATTCGAAAAAATGGCGATTAGTAGTTGATTTCAGACAATTAAATAAAAAGATCGTAAATGACAAATTTCCATTAACTAGATTAGAAGACGTATTAGACCAACTAGGACGAGCTAGATACTTCTCAACTTTAGATATGACAAGCTCATTTCACCAAATTTCTCTAGATGAAAACTCAAGACATATGACAGCCTTTTCAACAGCAAAAGGACATTATCATTTCAAACGGTTACCATTCGGACTAAAAATTTCATCCAATAGTTTTCAAAGAATGTTAACCATAGCATTATCAGGTTTAGAATCAAGAGCATTTCTTTATGTCGATGACATAAAAGTTTTTGGATGTAGTTTAAAACACCACAACGATAATCTCATAAATGTATTTGAACGACTTAATAAATATAATCTTAAACTGAATCCTAATAAATGTCATTTTTTGAAACCAGAAGTAGTATATTTGGTCACCTAATTACAAGAAATGGTATTAAAACAGACCCAGCAAAGCATAAAACAATTGAATTGTATCCAATACCAAAAAATTCTGATGAAGTTCGAAGTTTCGTAGCATTTTGTAATTATTATAGAAAATTTATAAGAAATTTTGCTAATTTAGCTAAAAGTTTAAATAATTTGCTTAAAAAGAAACAACCCTTCATATGGACAGAAGAATGTCAAAATGCATTCGAAACATTAAAACAAAAACTTATCAATCCACCAGTATTACAATATCCCGATTTTTAAAAACCTTTCATTTTAACGACAGACGCATCCGACTATGCATTAGGTGCAGTACTGTCACAAGGAGATATAGGGAACGATCTACCAATTTCATATGCCAGCAAAACACTAAACAAACATGAACTAAATAAACCAGTGATAGAAAAGGAATTACTAGCCATCCATTGGGGAATTAGTTTTTTCAGACCATATTTATTTGGACGCAAATTTATAGTGGTTACTGATCACCGACCTTTAGTTTCATTATTTTCTCACAAAAATCCATCTTCTAAATTGACGAGAATACGTTTAGAACTTTCAGATTACGATTATGAAATTGTTTATAAGCAAGGCAAGATAAACACAAATGCTGATGCATTATCTAGGATAAAGATAGACTCGGACTTACTGAAAACAATGATACCAAAAACAAACGATGAATCCGCGAAGAAGACTTTAGTAATAACAAGGGGCATGACTGCAAGAAATATGGCAGACAAAGAGGAAATAGAAGATAATTGTAGCTTTCCACAGAAGACTGGCCACCTTCACATATGGGATTGCACATCTTTAGCTGACGTCAGAAATATAAAGAAATTAAAATTTGAAATAAAGAGCGAATATAAGGGTACCCAAATAGAAATTAAATTAAAAGATGTAGTACTTGTGAGATGTAGTGATAATCTAAACAAACTCGATTTGTCTTTGGAGAAACTATCATCAAAAATGCACAAACTAAACATCAAAGAATTAGCGCTAAATGAAGAAGATGAAATATTTAAGCACGTGCAGAAGAATGAATTTAAGAAAAAGTATAATATGTTGCAACATAATGAAATAAAGAAAAATCGCTCAGGAGTAAATATACTAATATATAAAAGTCCCCAAAGAATAGAAGAAGATATAATAAAGTACAAGCTAATTGAAGAATATCACAACTCACCTTGCGGAGGGCATTTAGGAGTTAGGAAGACAATTTTAAAATTAAAACAGCGATATATTTGGAAAAATATGTCTAAAATGGTAAAGAAATTCATCTCAAACTGTAAGCAATGTCTAATAAATAAACAGATAAGACATACAAAGGAACAGTTAGTCATTACAGATACACCAAACACTAGTTTTGAAGTTATAGCAATTGATACTGTAGGTCCTTTAAAAATTTCAAACGGTTACAGAGATATACTGACAGCACAATGTGAACTGACAAAATTTGTCATGGCTTATCCAATGGAAAGCAAAGATGCAGCAACAGTTGCATCAACACTAGTAAATCATTTCATTCTTAAATATGGCATTTTTAAAGTTATAAAATCGGACAGAGGAACTGAATTTGTAAACGAACTAATGAAAAACATTTGCAAATATTTAGATATAAAACAAACATTTTCAGCACCTTACCACCACGAGACATTAGGAACCATAGAACGTAACCATAGAGTACTCAATGAATACATGCTTAACTTTGCAACAGATAATGAGTGGGATAAGTGGATATCTTTTTACACTTTTGCTTTCAATACTTCTCCAAATATAGACACAGGCTACTCGCCTTATGAATTAGTTTTTGGCAAATTACCATATATGCCAACTGATACAAAAATTAATAATACACCGGTATATGACATTGACTCATATGCCAATGAACTCAAAATAAGATTAAAAACATCAATTGATAAAGCAAAACAATTCATAAACAATGTAAAAGACAAAAGAAAAAAAGATAGCAATATAAAAACAAATAAGTTAAAGGTAGAAATAGGAGACTAAGTTTTAGTAAAATTAGGTAATAGAAAGAAAAACCAAAGTCCTTACCATGGACCATATAAAGTAGTTGAAACAGAAGAAGTAAATACTTATATAGAAATTAAGGAACAAATAAAGAAAATGCATAATAATAACTTGATTAAATATACAATAGACACATAAGTTAACTATTATTATGGGAACAAAAATAAAAATATTCATTCAAATTTAACAGTTAAAAACATATATTTTATTCATGTACAAGAACTATAAAAAAAAAAAAAAAAAAAAAAAAAATGTTTATATAATTATAAGAATTAAGTAATATTTTAATCCTACATTTTACATCTAAAATAGTCTACCAAAAATAATAATAAGAACTAAAATAGTGAATTTAATTTTCCACTAGATCATCACAATTATTTTAAAAATTTATCTCCTCATACATGAACACTCATTCGAATATAAATTTTTTCTTAAGGGCAAGGGTGTAGTGTACTCATTGCACACACTTTAATTTACACACTAACCTACCACAATGTAGTTTAGTCATTAATAAACATTGTATACATTTGTATACGTTTGTAAAATACCCAATGACCCACTGCAGCGTTTAGTCACGCTCAGCCAGAAACTTTAGACTTTTGTAAACAAAGTCATGAGTAAGCGAAGCATTGACACATTGTAAATGCTCGCAAACTCAAAGTCCAAGCAGAAGCTTGTAACAAAGGAATTATGCTGCGTTTGCATAATTCTTTCATTATTCCAATAGGAATGGGGATTCATGTATTGGTGAGAACTTAGAATTAAGATATTTACATGTTACATTTAGAATGTAAGAAATATTTGTAAGAGAGTTTCTGGAAAGAGAATTCCAGAAATATGTATTGGAATGTGATCGATTTGCCAATAAAAGGCAGAGTCGATCCCAAAATAAAGGAATTCGATAATTCTGATTCTTGAAGAGACAAACAGAAAAACTTAAAAGTCTTTCTTTTTTTTTTCTTAAAAAGTAGCTTGGTTAGCTGCAAAATAAACTAAACCAAAACCAATGTAAGAGCGGCTTTTTAGCCAACACTACAGAGCTTAGTAAGCTTTTAAAACTATACTTATTATTTTTTTTCTCCAAACAAATAACATTACAGTGGTATACATATCATTCTAGGTTCATATTTCTGATGTAAGAATTTTTTCATTCAAAGTTAGTACCTTTTGCCTACACTTCAATACTATTTCAAAAATTTCCTTTGGCCAAAATCTTGAGTGTGCACATATAAGTGATATATTGTTGGAAACGTGCATGAATTACCTGTCTAGTGGTATACATATCATTCTAGGTTCATATTTCTGATGTAAGAATTTTTTCATTCAAACTTAGTACCTTTTGCCTACACTTCAATACTTTTTCAAAAATTTCCTTTGGCCAAAATCTTGAGTGTGCACATATTAGTGATATATCGTTGGAAACGTGCATGAATTACCTGTCTAGTGGTATACATATCAATCTAGGTTCATATTTCTGATGTAAGAATTTTTTCATTCAAAGTTAGTACCTTTTGCCTACACTTCAATACTTTTTCAAAAATTTGGTTTGGCCAAAATCTTGAGTGTGCACGTAAGAATGATATATCGTTAAAAAGCTGCATCAATTACCTGTCTATTGGTTTACATATCATTCTAGGTCTATATTTATGATGTTAGAATTTTTTCATTCAAAGTTAGTACCTTTTGCCTACACTTCAATACTTTTTCAAAAATTGTCTTTGGCCAAAATCTTGAGTTTGCACGTATGAATGATAAATCGTTGAAAAGGTGCATCAATTACTTGTCCAGTGGTATACATATCATTCTAGGTTTATATTTCTGATATAAGGATTTTTTCATTCAAAGTCAGTACCTTTTGCCTACACTTCAATACTTTTTCAAAAATTTCCTTTGGCCAAAATCTTGAGTGTGCACGTATCAGTGATATATCGTTAGAAAGGTGCATCAATTACCTGTCCAGTGGTATACATATCATTCTAGGTTTATATTTCTGATGTTAGAATTTTTTCATTCAAAGTTAGTATCTTTTGCCTACACTTCAATACTTTTTCAAAAATTTCCTTTGGCCAAAATCTTGAGTGTGCACGTAAGAATGATACATCGTTAAAAAGCTGCATCAAATACCTGTCTAGTGGTTTACAAATCATTCTAGGTCTATATTTATGATGTTAGAATTTTTTCATTCAAAGTTAGTACCTTTTGCCTATACTTCAATACTTTTTCAAAAATTTCCTTTGGCCAAAATCTTAAGTGTGCACGTTTATATGATATATCGTTGAAAAGGTGCATAAATTGCCTGTCCAGTGGTATAAATATCATTCTAGGTTTACATATATTTCGGATGTTAGAATTTTTTCATTCAAAGTTAGTACCTTTTGCCTACACTTCAATACTTTTTCAAAAATTTCCTTTGGCCAAAATCTTGAGTGTGCACATATAAGTGATATATCGTTGGAAACGTGCATGAATTACCTGTCTAGTGGTATACATATCATTCTAGGTTGATATTTCTGATGTAAGAATTTTTTCATTCAAAGTTAGTACCTTTTGCCTACACTTCAATACTTTTTCAAAAATTTCCTTTGGCCAAAATCTTGAGTGTGCACATATAAGTGATATATCGTTGAAAACGTGCATGAATTACCTGTCTAGTGGTATACATATCAATCTAGGTTCATATTTCTGATGTAAGAATTTTTTCATTCAAAGTTAGTACCTTTTGCCTACACTTCAATACTTTTTCAAAAATTTGGTTTGGCCAAAATCTTGAGTGTGCACGTAAGAATGATATATCGTTAAAAAGCTGCATCAATTACCTGTCTAGTGGTTTACATATCATTCTAGGTCTATATTTATGATGTTAGAATTTTTTCATTCAAAGTTAGTACCTTTTGCCTACACTTCAATACTTTTTCAAAAATTTCCTTTGGCCAAAATCTTGAGTGTGCACATATAAGTGATATATCGTTGGAAACGTGCATGAATTACCTGTCTAGTGGTATACATATCAATCTAGGTTCATATTTCTAATGTAGGAATTTTTTCATTCAAAGTTAGTACCTTTTGCCTACACTTCAATACTTTTTCAAAAATTTGGTTTGGCCAAAATCTTGAGTGTGCACGTAAGAATGATATATCGTTAAAAAGCTGCATCAATTACCTGTCTAGTGGTTTACATATCATTCTAGGTCTATATTTATGATGTTAGAATTTTTTCATTCAAAGTTAGTACCTTTTGCCTACACTTCAATACTTTTTCAAAAATTGTCTTTGGCCAAAATCTTGAGTTTGCACGTATGAATGATAAATCGTTGAAAAGGTGCATCAATTACTTGTCCAGTGGTATACATATCATTCTAGGTTTATATTTCTGATATAAGGATTTTTTCATTCAAAGTCAGTACCTTTTGCCTACACTTCAATACTTTTTCAAAAATTTCCTTTGGCCAAAATCTTGAGTGTGCACGTATCAGTGATATATCGTTAGAAAGGTGCATCAATTACCTGTCCAGTGGTATACATATCATTCTAGGTTTATATTTCTGATGTTAGAATTTTTTCATTCAAAGTTAGTATCTTTTGCCTACACTTCAATACTTTTTCAAAAATTTCCTTTGGCCAAAATCTTGAGTGTGCACGTAAGAATGATATATCGTTAAAAAGCTGCATCAATTACCTGTCTAGTGGTTTACATATCATTCTAGGTCTATATTTATGATGTTAGAATTTTTTCATTCAAAGTTAGTACCTTTTGCCTATACTTCAATACTTTTTCAAAAATTTCCTTTGGCCAAAATCTTGAGTGTGCACGTTTGAATGATATATCGTTGAAAAGGTGCATAAATTACCTGTCCAGTGGTATAAATATCATTCTAGGTTTATATTTCGGATGTTAGAATTTTTTCATTCAAAGTTAGTACCTTTTGCCTACACTTCAATACTTTTTCAAAAATTTCCTTTGGCCAAAATCTTAAGTGTGCACATATAAGTGATATATCGTTGGAAACGTGCATGAATTACCTGTCTAGTGGTATACATATCATTCTAGGTTCATATTTCTGATGTAAGAATTTTTTCATTCAAAGTTAGTACCTTTTGCCTACTCTTCAATACATTTTCAAAAATTTCCTTTGGCCAAAATCTTGAGTTTGCACATATAAGTGATATATTGTTGGAAACGTGCATGAATTACCTGTCTACTGGTTTACTTATCATTCTAGGTTCATATTTCTGATGTAAGAATTTTTTCATTCAAAGTTAGTACCGTTTGCTTACACTTCAATACTTTTTCAAAAATTTCCTTTGGCCAAAATCTTGAGTGTGCACATATAAGTGATATATTGTTGGAAACGTGCATAAATTACCTGTCTAGTGGTATACATATCATTCTAGGTTCATATTTCTGATGAAAGAATTTTTTCATTCAAAGTTAGTACCTTTTGCCTACACTTCAATACTTTTTCAAAAATTTCCTTTGGCCAAAATCTTGAGTGTGCACATATAAGTGATATATCGTTGAAAACGTGCATGAATTACCTGTCTAGTGGTTTACATATCAATCTAGGTTCATATTTCTGATGTAAGAATTTTTTCATTCAAAGTTAGTACCTTTTGCCTACACTTCAATACTTTTTCAAAAATTTGGTTTGGCCAAAATCTTGAGTGTGCACGTAAGAATGATATATCGTTAAAAAGCTGCATCAATTACCTGTCTAGTGGTTTACATATCATTCTAGGTCTATATTTATGATGTTCGAATTTTTTCATTCAAAGTTAGTACCTTTTGCCTACACTTCAATACTTTTTCAAAAATTGTCTTTGGCCAAAATCTTGAGTTTGCACGTATGAATGATAAATCGTTGAAAAGGTGCATCAATTACTTGTCCAGTGGTATACATATCATTCTAGGTTTATATTTCTGATATAAGGATTTTTTCATTCAAAGTCAGTACCTTTTGCCTACACTTCAATACTTTTTCAAAAATTTCCTTTGGCCAAAACCTTGAGTGTGCACGTAAGAATGATATATCGTTAAAAAGCTGCATCAATTACCTGTCTAGTGGTTTACATGTCATTCTAGGTCTATATTTATGATGTAAGAATTTTTTCATTCAAAGTTAGTACCTTTTGCCTATACTTCAATACTTTTTCAAAAATTTCCTTTGGCCAAAATCTTGAGTATGCACGTTTTAATGATACATCGTTAAAAAGGTGCATAAATTACCTGTCCAGTGGTATAAATATCATTCTAGGTTTATATTTCGGATGTTAGAATTTTTTCATTCAAAGTTAGTACCTTTTGCCTACACTTCAATACTTTTTCAAAAATTTCCTTTGGCCAAAATCTTGAGTGTGCACAGATAAGTGATATATCGTTGGAAACGTGCATGAATTACCTGTCTAGTGGTATACATATCATTCTAGGTTCATATTTCTGATGTAAGAATTTTTTCATTCAAAGTTAGTACCTTTTGCCTACACTTCAATACTTTTTCAAAAATTTCCTTTGGCCAAAATCTTGAGTGTGCACATATAAGTGATATATTGTTGGAAACGTGCATGAATTACCTGTCTAGTGGTATACATATCATTCTAGGTTCATATTTCTGATGTAAGAATTTTTTCATTCAAAGTTAGTACCTTTTGCCTACACTTCAATACTTTTTCAAAAATTTCCTTTGGCCAAAATCTTGAGTGTGGACATATAAGTGATATATCGTTGGAAACGTGCATGAATTACCTGTCTAGTGGTGTACATATCAATCTAGGTTCATATTTCTGATGTAAGAATTTTTTCATTCAAAGTTAGTACCTTTTGCCTACACTTCAATACTTTTTCAAAAATTTGGTTTGGCCAAAATCTTGAGTGTGCACGTAAGAATGATATATCGTTAAAAAGCTGCATCAATTACCTGTCTAGTGGTTTACATATCATTCTAGGTCTATATTTATGATGTTAGAATTTTTTCATTCAAAGTTAGTACCTTTTGCCTACACTTCAATACTTTTTCAAAAATTGTCTTTGGCCAAAATCTTGAGTTTGCACATATGAATGATAAATCGTTGAAAAGGTGCATCAATTACTTGTTCAGTGGTATACATATCATTCTAGGTTTATATTTCTGATATAAGGATTTTTTCATTCAAAGTCAGTACCTTTTGCCTACACTTCAATACTTTTTCAAAAATTTCCTTTGGCCAAAATCTTGAGTGTGCACGTATCAGTGATATATCGTTAGAAAGGTGCATCAATTACCTGTTCAGTGGTATTCATATCATTCTAGGTTTATATTTTCGATGTTAGAATTTTTTCATTCAAAGTTAGTATCTTTTGCCTACACTTCAATACTTTTTCAAAAATTTCCTTTGGCCAAAATCTTGAGTGTGCACGTTTGAATGATATATCGTTGAAAAGGCGCATAAATTACCTGTCCAGTGGTATAAATATCATTCTAGGTTTATATTTCGGATGTTAGAATTTTTTCATTCAAAGTTAGTACCTTTTGCCTACACTTCAATACTTTTTCAAAAATTTCCTTTGGCCAAAATCTTGAGTGTGCACATATAAGTGATATATTGTTGGAAACGTGCATGAATTACCTGTCTAGTGGTATACATATCATTCTAGGTTCATATTTCTGATGTAAGAATTTTTTCATTCAAAGTTAGTACCTTTTGCCTACACTTCAATACTTTTTCAAAAATTTCCTTTGGCCAAAATCTTGAGTGTGCACATATAAGTGATATATTGTTGGAAACGTACATAAATTACCTGTCTAGTGGTATACATATCCATTCTAGGTTCATATTTCTGATGTAAGAATTTTTTCATTCAAAGTTAGTACCTTTTGCCTACACTTCAATACTTTTTCAAAAATTTCCTTTGGCCAAAATCTTCAGTGTGCACATATAAGTGATATATCGTTGGAAACGTGCATGAATTACCTGTCTAGTGGTATACATATCAATCTAGGTTCATATTTCTAATGTAGGAATTTTTTCATTCAAAGTTAGTACCTTTTGCCTACACTTCAATACTTTTTCAAAAATTTGGTTTGGCCAAAATCTTGAGTGTGCACGTAAGAATGATATATCGTTAAAAAGCTGCATCAATTACCTGTCTAGTGGTTTACATATCATTCTAGGTCTATATTTATGATGTTAGAATTTTTTCATTCAAAGTTAGTACCTTTTGCCTACACTTCAATACTTTTTCAAAAATTGTCTTTGGCCAAAATCTTGAGTTTGCACGTATGAATGATAAATCGTTGAAAAGGTGCATCAATTACTTGTCCAGTGGTATACATATCATTCTAGGTTTATATTTCTGATATAAGGATTTTTTCATTCAAAGTCAGTACCTTTTGCCTACACTTCAATACTTTTTCAAAAATTTCCTTTGGCCAAAATCTTGAGTGTGCACATATAAGTGATATATTGTTGGAAACGTACATAAATTACCTGTCTAGTGGTATACATATCCATTCTAGGTTCATATTTCTGATGTAAGAATTTTTTCATTCAAAGTTAGTACCTTTTGCCTACACTTCAATACTTTTTCAAAAATTTCCTTTGGCCAAAATCTTCAGTGTGCACATATAAGTGATATATCGTTGGAAACGTGCATGAATTACCTGTCTAGTGGTATACATATCAATCTAGGTTCATATTTCTAATGTAGGAATTTTTTCATTCAAAGTTAGTACCTTTTGCCTACACTTCAATACTTTTTCAAAAATTTGGTTTGGCCAAAATCTTGAGTGTGCACGTAAGAATGATATATCGTTAAAAAGCTGCATCAATTACCTGTCTAGTGGTTTACATATCATTCTAGGTCTATATTTATGATGTTAGAATTTTTTCATTCAAAGTTAGTACCTTTTGCCTACACTTCAATACTTTTTCAAAAATTGTCTTTGGCCAAAATCTTGAGTTTGCACGTATGAATGATAAATCGTTGAAAAGGTGCATCAATTACTTGTCCAGTGGTATACATATCATTCTAGGTTTATATTTCTGATGTTAGAATTTTTTCATTCAAAGTTAGTATCTTTTGCCTACACTTCAATACTTTTTTCAAAATTTCCTTTGGCCAAAATCTTGAGTGTGCACGTAAGAATGATATATCGTTAAAAAGCTGCATCAATTACCTGTCTAGTGGTTTACATATCTTTCTAGGTTTATATTTATGATGTTAGAATTTTTTCATTCAAAGTTAGTACCTTTTGCCTATACTTCAATACTTTTTCAAAAATTTCCTTTGGCCAAAATCTTGAGTGTGCACGTTTGAATGATATATCGTTGAAAAGGTGAATAAATTACCTGTCCAGTGGTATAAATATCATTCTAGGTTTATATTTCGGATGTTAGAATTTTTTCATTCAAAGTTAGTACCTTTTGCCTACACTTCAATACTTTTTCAAAAATTTCCTTTGGCCAAAATCTTAAGTGTGCACGTTTGAATGATATATCGTTGAAAAGGTGCATAAATTACCTGTCCAGTGGTATAAATATCATTCTAGGTTTATATTTCGGATGTTAGAATTTTTTCATTCAAAGTTAGTACCTTTTGCCTACACTTCAATACTTTTTCAAAAATTTCCTTTGGCCAAAATCTTGAGTGTGCACATATAAGTGATATATCGTTGGAAACGTGCATAAATTACCTGTCTAGTGGTATACATATCATTCTAGGTTCATATTTCTGATGTAAGAATTTTTTCATTCAAAGTTAGTACCTTTTGCCTACACTTCAATACTTTTTCAAAAATTTCCTTTGGCCAAAATCTTGAGTGTGCACATATAAGTAATATATCGTTGAAAACGTGCATGAATTACCTGTCTAGTGGTTTACATATCAATCTAGGTTCATATTTCTGATGTAAGAATTTTTTCATTCAAAGTTAGTACCTTTTGCCTACACTTCAATACTTTTTCAAAAATTTGGTTTGGCCAAAATCTTGAGTGTGCACGTAAGAATGATATATCGTTAAAAAGCTGCATCAATTACCTGTCTAGTGGTTTACATATCATTCTAGGTCTATATTTATGATGTTCGAATTTTTTCATTCAAAGTTAGTACCTTTTGCCTACACTTCAATACATTTTCAAAAATTGTCTTTGGCCAAAATCTTGAGTTTGCACGTATGAATGATAAATCGTTGAAAAGGTGCATCAATTACTTGTCCAGTGGTATACATATCATTCTAGGTTTATATTTCTGATATAAGGATTTTTTCATTCAAAGTCAGTATCTTTTGCCTACACTTCAATACTTTTTCAAAAATTTCCTTTGGCCAAAATCTTGAGTGTGCACGTAAGAATGATATATCGTTAAAAAGCTGCATCAATTACCTGTCTAGTGGCTTACATGTCATTCTAGGTCTATATTTATGATGTAAGAATTTTTTCATTCAAAGTTAGTACCTTTTGCCTATACTTCAATACTTTTTCAAAAATTTCCTTTGGCCAAAATCTTGAGTATGCACGTTTTAATGATATATCGTTAAAAAGGTGCATAAATTACCTGTCTAGTGGTATAAATATCATTCTAGGTTTATATTTCGGATGTTAGAATTTTTTCATTCAAAGTTAGTACCTTTTGCCTACACTTCAATACTTTTTCAAAAATTTCCTTTGGCCAAAATCTTGAGTGTGCACAGATAAGTGATATATCGTTGGAAACGTGCATGAATTACCTGTCTAGTGGTATACATTTCATTCTAGGTTCATATTTCTGATGTAAGAATTTTTTCATTCAAAGTTAGTACCTTTTGCCTACACTTCAATACTTTTTCAAAAATTTCCTTTGGCCAAAATCTTGAGTGTGCACATATAAGTGATATATTGTTGGAAACGTGCATGAATTACCTGTATAGTGGTATACATATCATTCTAGGTTCATATTTCTGATGTAAGAATTTTTTCATTCAAAGTTAGTACCTTTTGCCTACACTTCAATACTTTTTCAAAAATTTCCTTTGGCCAAAATCTTGAGTGTGGACATATAAGTGATATATCGTTGGAAACAAGCATGAATTACCTGTCTAGTGGTGTACATATCAATCTAGGTTCATATTTCTGATGTAAGAATTTTTTCATTCAAAGTTAGTACATTTTGCCTACACTTCAATACTTTTTCAAAAATTTGGTTTGGCCAAAATCTTGAGTGTGCACGTAAGAATGATATATCGTTAAAAAGCTGCATCAATTACCTGTCTAGTGGTTTACATATCATTCTAGGTCTATATTTATGATGTTAGAATTTTTTCATTCAAAGTTAGTACCTTTTGCCTACACTTCAATACTTTTTCAAAAATTGTCTTTGGCCAAAATCTTGAGTTTGCACATATGAATGATAAATCGTTGAAAAGGTGCATCAATTACTTGTTCAGTGGTATACATATCATTCTAGGTTTATATTTCTGATATAAGGATTTTTTCATTCAAAGTCAGTACCTTTTGCCTACACTTCAATACTTTTTCAAAAATTTCCTTTGGCCAAAATCTTCAGTGTGCACATATAAGTGATATATCGTTGGAAACGTGCATGAATTACCTGTCTAGTGGTATACATATCAATCTAGGTTCATATTTCTAATGTAGGAATTTTTTCATTCAAAGTTAGTACCTTTTGCCTACACTTCAATACTTTTTCAAAAATTTGGTTTGGCCAAAATCTTGAGTGTGCACGTAAGAATGATATATCGTTAAAAAGCTGCATCAATTACCTGTCTAGTGGTTTACATATCATTCTAGGTCTATATTTATGATGTTAGAATTTTTTCATTCAAAGTTAGTACCTTTTGCCTACACTTCAATACTTTTTCAAAAATTTTCTTTGGCCAAAATCTTGAGTTTGCACGTATGAATGATAAATCGTTGAAAAGGTGCATCAATTACTTGTCCAGTGGTATACATATCATTCTAGGTTTATATTTCTGATATAAGGCTTTTTTCATTCAAAGTCAGTACCTTTTGCCTACACTTCAATACTTTTTCAAAAATTTCCTTTGGCCAAAATCTTGAGTGTGCACGTATCAGTGATATATCGTTAGAAAGGTGCATCAATTACCTGTCCAGTGGTATACATATCATTCTAGGTTTATATTTCTGATGTTAGAATTTTTTCATTCAAAGTTAGTATCTTTTGCCTACACTTCAATACTTTTTCAAAAATTTCCTTTGGCCAAAATCTTGAGTGTGCACGTAAGAATGATATATCGTTAAAAAGCTGCATCAATTACCTGTCTAGTGGTTTACATATCTTTCTAGGTCTATATTTATGATGTTAGAATTTTTTCATTCAAAGTTAGTACCTTTTGCCTACACTTCAATACTTTTTCAAAAATTTCCTTTGGCCAAAATCTTGAGTGTGCACATATAAGTGATATATTGTTGGAAACGAGCATGAATTACCTGTCTAGTGGTATACATATTATTCTAGGCTCATATTTCTGATGTAAGAATTTTTTCATTCAAACTTAGTACCTTTTGCCTACACTTCAATACTTTTTCAAAAATTTCCTTTGGCCAAAATCTTGAGTGTGCACATATTAGTGATATATCGTTGGAAACGTGCATGAATTACCTGTCTTGTGGTATACATATCAATCTAGGTTCATATTTCTGATGTAAGAATTTTTTCATTCAAAGTTAGTACCTTTTGCCTACACTTCAATACTTTTTCAAAAATTGTCTTTGGCCAAAATCTTGAGTTTGCACGTATGAATGATAAATCGTTGAAAAGGTGCATCAATTACTTGTCCAGTGGTATACATATCATTCTAGGTTTATATTTCTGATATAAGGATTTTTTCATTCAAAGTCAGTACCTTTTGCCTACACTTCAATACTTTTTCAAAAATTTCCTTTGGCCAAAATCTTGAGTGTGCACGTATCAGTGATAGATCGTTAGAAAGGTGCATCAATTACCTGTCCAGTGGTATACATATCATTCTAGGTTTATATTTCTGATGTTAGAATTTTTTCATTCAAAGTTAGTATCTTTTGCCTACACTTCAATACTTTTTCAAAAATTTCCTTTGGCCAAAATCTTGAGTGTGCACGTAAGAATGATATATCGTTAAAAAGCTGCATCAATTACCTGTCTAGTGGTTTACATATCTTTCTAGGTCTATATTTATGATGTTAGAATTTTTTCATTCAAAGTTAGTACCTTTTGCCTACACTTCAATACTTTTTCAAAAATTTCCTTTGGCCAAAATCTTGAGTGTGCACATATAAGTGATATATTGTTGGAAACGAGCATGAATTACCTGTCTAGTGGTATACATATTATTCTAGGTTCATATTTCTGATGTAAGAATTTTTTCATTCAAACTTAGTACCTTTTGCCTACACTTCAATACTTTTTCAAAAATTTCCTTTGGCCAAAATCTTGAGTGTGCACATATTAGTGATATATCGTTGGAAACGTGCATGAATTACCTGTCTTGTGGTATACATATCAATCTAGGTTCATATTTCTGATGTAAGAATTTTTTCATTCAAAGTTAGTACCTTTTGCCTACACTTCAATACTTTTTCAAAAATTGTCTTTGGCCAAAATCTTGAGTTTGCACGTATGAATGATAAATCGTTGAAAAGGTGCATCAATTACTTGTCCAGTGTTATACATATCATTCTAGGTTTATATTTCTGATATAAGGATTTTTTCATTCAAAGTCAGTACCTTTTGCCTACACTTCAATACTTTTTCAAAAATTTCCTTTGGCCAAAATCTTGAGTGTGCACGTATCAGTGATATATCGTTAGAAAGGTGCATCAATTACCTGTCCAGTGGTATACATATCATTCTAGGTTTATATTTCTGATGTTAGAATTTTTTCATTCAAAGTTAGTATCTTTTGCCTACACTTCAATACTTTTTCAAAAATTTCCTTTGGCCAAAATCTTGAGTGTGCACGTAAGAATGATATATCGTTAAAAAGCCGCATCAATTACCTGTCTAGCGGTTTACATATCATCCTAGGTCTATATTTATGATGTTAGAATTTTTTCATTCAAAGTTAGTACCTTTTGCCTATACTTCAATACTTTTTCAAAAATTTCCTTTGGCCAAAATCTTAAGTGTGCACGTTTGAATGATATATCGTTTAAAAGGTGCATAAATTACCTGTCTAGTGGTATACATATCAATCTAGGTTCATATTTCTGATGTAAGAATTTTTTCATTCAAAGTTAGTACCTTTTGCCTACACTTCAATACTTTTTCAAAAATTTCCTTTGGCCAAAATCTTGAGTGTGCACGTTTGAGTGATATATCGTTGAAAAGGCGCATAAATTACCTGTCCAGTGGTATAAATATCATTCTAGGTTTGTATTTCGGATGTTAGAATTTTTTCATTCAAAGTTAGTACCTTTTGCCTACACTTCAATACTTTTTCAAAAATTTCCTTTGGCCAAAATCTTGAGTGTGCACATATAAGTGATATATCGTTGGAAACGTGCATGAATTACCTGTCTAGTGGTATACATATCATTCTAGGTTCGTATTTCTGATGTAAGAATTTTTTCATTCAAAGTTAGTACCTTTTGCCTACACTTCAATACTTTTTCAAAAATTTCCTTTGGCCAAAATCTTGAGTGTGCACATATAAGTGATATATTGTTGGAAACGTGCATGAATTACCTGTCTAGTGGTATACATATCCATTCTAGGTTCATATTTCTGATGTAAGAATTTTTTCATTCAAAGTTAGTACCTTTTGCCTACACTTCAATACTTTTTCAAAAATTTCCTTTGGCCAAAATCTTGAGTGTGCACATATAAGTGATATATCGTTGGAAACGTGCATGAATTACCTGTCTAGTGGTTTACTTATCATTCTAGGTCTATATTTATGATGTTAGAATTTTTTCATTCAAAGTTAGTACCTTTTGCCTACACTTCAATACTTTTTCAAAAATTGTCTTTGGCCAAAATCTTGAGTTTGCACGTATGAATGATAAATCGTTGAAAAGGTGCATCAATTACTTGTCCAGTGGTATACATATCATTCTAGGTTTATATTTCTGATATAAGGATTTTTTCATTCAAAGTCAGTACCTTTTGCCTACACTTCAATACTTTTTCAAAAATTTCCTTTGGCCAAAATCTTGAGTGTGCACGTATCAGTGATATATCGTTAGAAAGGTGCATCAATTACCTGTCCAGTGGTATACATATCATTCTAGGTTTATATTTCTGATGTTAGAATCTTTTCATTCAAAGTTAGTATCTTTTGCCTACACTTCAATACTTTTTCAAAAATTTCCTTTGGCCAAAATCTTGAGTGTGCACGTAAGAATGATATATCGTTAAAAAGCCGCATCAATTACCTGTCTAGCGGTTTACATATCATTCTAGGTCTATATTTATGATGTTAGAATTTTTTCATTCAAAGTTAGTACCTTTTGCCTATACTTCAATACTTTTTCAAAAATTTCCTTTGGCCAAAATCTTAAGTGTGCACGTTTGAATGATATATCGTTTAAAAGGTGCATAAATTACCTGTCCAGTGGTATAAATATCATTCTAGGTTTATATTTCGGATGTTAGAATTTTTTCATTCAAAGTTAGTACCTTTTGCCTACACTCCAATACTTTTTCAAAAATTTCCTTTGGCCAAAATCTTGAGTGTGCACATATAAGGGATATATCGTTGGAAACGTGCATGAATTACCTGTCTAGTGGTATACATATCATTCTAGGTTCATATTTCTGATGTAAGAATTTTTTCATTCAAAGTTAGTACCTTTTGCCTACACTTCAATACTTTTTCAAAAATTTCCTTTGGCCAAAATCTTGAGTGTGGACATATAAGTGATATATCGTTGGAAACGTGCATGAATTACCTGTCTAGTGGTATACATATCAATCTAGGTTCATATTTCTGATGTAAGAATTTTTTCATTCAAAGTTAGTACCTTTTGCCTACACTTCAATACTTTTTCAAAAATTTCCTTTGGCCAAAATCTTGAGTGTGCACGTTTGAGTGATATATCGTTGAAAAGGCGCATAAATTACCTGTCCAGTGGTATAAATATCATTCTAGGTTTGTATTTCGGATGTTAGAATTTTTTCATTCAAAGTTAGTACCTTTTGCCTACACTTCAATACTTTTTCAAAAATTTCCTTTGGCCAAAATCTTGAGTGTGCACATATAAGTGATATATCGTTGGAAACGTGCATGAATTACCTGTCTATTGGTATACATATCATTCTGGGTTCGTATTTCTGATGTAAGAATTTTTTTATTCAAAGTTAGTACCTTTTGCCTACACTTCAATACTTTTTCAAAAATTTCCTTTGGCCAAAATCTTGAGTGTGCACATATAAGTGATATATTGTTGGAAACGTGCATGAATTACCTGTCTAGTGGTATACATATCCATTCTAGGTTCATATTTCTGATGTAAGAATTTTTTCATTCAAAGTTAGTACCTTTTGCCTACACTTCAATACTTTTTCAAAAATTTCCTTTGGCCAAAATCTTGAGTGTGCACGTAAGAATGATATATCGTTAAAAAGCTGCATCAATTACCTGTCTAGTGGTTTACATATCATTCTAGGTCTATATTTATGATGTTAGAATTTTTTCATTCAAAGTTAGTACCTTTTGCCTACACTTCAATACTTTTTCAAAAATTGTCTTTGGCCAAAATCTTGAGTTTGCACGTATGAATGATAAATCGTTGAAAAGGTGCATCAATTACTTGTCCAGTGGTATACATATCATTCTAGGTTTATATTTCTGATATAAGGATTTTTTCATTCAAAGTCAGTACCTTTTGCCTACACTTCAATACTTTTTCAAAAATTTCCTTTGGCCAAAATCTTGAGTGTGCACGTATCAATGATATATCGTTAGAAAGGTGCATCAATTACCTGTCCAGTGGTATACATATCATTCTAGGTTTATATTTCTGATGTTAGAATTTTTTCATTCAAAGTTAGTATCTTTTGCCTACACTTCAATACTTTTTCAAAAATTTCCTTTGGCCAAAATCTTGAGTGTGCACGTAAGAATGATATATCGTTAAAAAGCCGCATCAATTACCTGTCTAGTGGTTTACATATCATTCTAGGTCTATATTTATGATGTTAGAATTTTTTCATTCAAAGTTAGTACCTTTTGCCTATACTTCAATACTTTTTCAAAAATTTCCTTTGGCCAAAATCTTAAGTGTGCACGTTTGAATGATATATCGCTTAAAAGGTGCATAAATTACCTGTCCAGTGGTATAAATATCATTCTAGGTTTATATTTCGGATGTTAGAATTTTTTCATTCAAAGTTAGTACCTTTTGCCTACACTTCAATACTTTTTCAAAAATTTCCTTTGGCCAAAATCTTGAGTGTGCACATATAAGGGATATATCGTTGGAAACGTGCATGAATTACCTGTCTAGTGGTATACATATCATTCTAGGTTCATATTTCTGATGTAAGAATTTTTTCATTCAAAGTTAGTACCTTTTGCCTACACTTCAATACTTTTTCAAAAATTTCCTTTGGCCAAAATCTTGAGTGTGCACATATAGGTGATATATCGTTGAAAACGTGCATGAATTACCTGTCTAGTGGTATACATATCAATCTAGGTTCATATTTCTGATGTAAGAATTTTTTCATTCAAAGTTAGTACCTTTTGCCTACACTTCAATACTTTTTCAAAAATTTGGTTTGGCCAAAATCTTGAGTGTGCACGTAAGAATGATATATCGTTAAAAAGCTGCATCAATTACCTGTCTAGTGGTTTACATATCATTCTAGGTCTATATTTATGATGTTCGAATTTTTTCATTCAAAGTTAGTACCTTTTGCCTACACTTCAATACTTTTTCAAAAATTGTCTTTGGCCAAAATCTTGAGTTTGCACGTATGAATGATAAATCGTTGAAAAGGTGCATCAATTACTTGTCCAGTGGTATACATATCATTCTAGGTTTATATTTCTGATATAAGGATTTTTTCATTCAAAGTCAGTACCTTTTGCCTACACTTCAATACTTTTTCAAAAATTTCCTTTGGCCAAAATCTTGAGTATGCACGTTTTAATGATATATCGTTGAAAAGGTGCATAAATTACCTGTCCAGTGGTATAAATATCATTCTAGGTTTATATTTCGGATGTTAGAATTTTTTCATTCAAAGTTAGTACCTTTTGCCTACACTTCAATACTTTTTCAAAAATTTCCTTTGGCCAAAATCTTGAGTGTGCACATATAAGTGATATATCGTTGGAAAGGTGCATGAATTACCTGTCTAGTGGTATACATATCATTCTAGGTTCATATTTCTGATGTAAGAATTTTTTCATTCAAAGTTAGTACCTTTTGCCTACACTTCAATACTTTTTCAAAAATTTCCTTTGGCCAAAATCTTGAGTGTGCACATATAAGTGATATATCGTTGGAAAGGTGCATGAATTACCTGTCTAGTGGTATACATATCATTCTAGGTTTATATTTCTGATATAAGGATTTTTTCATTCAAAGTCAGTACCTTTTGCCTACACTTCAATACTTTTTCAAAAATTTCTTTTGGCCAAAATCTTGAGTGTGCACGTATCAATGATATATCGTTAGAAAGGTGCATCAATTACCTGTCCAGTGGTATACATATCATTCTAGGTTTATATTTCTGATGTTAGAATTTTTTCATTCAAAGTTAGTATCTTTTGCCTACACTTCAATACTTTTTCAAAAATTTCCTTTGGCCAAAATCTTGAGTGTGCACGTAAGAATGATATATCGTTAAAAAGCCGCATCAATTACCTGTCTAGTGGTTTACATATCATTCTAGGTCTATATTTATGATGTTAGAATTTTTTCATTCAAAGTTAGTACCTTTTGCCTATACTTCAATACTTTTTCAAAAATTTCCTTTGGCCAAAATCTTAAGTGTGCACGTTTGAATGATATATCGCTTAAAAGGTGCATAAATTACCTGTCCAGTGGTATAAATATCATTCTAGGTTTATATTTCGGATGTTAGAATTTTTTCATTCAAAGTTAGTACCTTTTGCCTACACTTCAATACTTTTTCAAAAATTTCCTTTGGCCAAAATCTTGAGTGTGCACATATAAGGGATATATCGTTGGAAACGTGCATGAATTACCTGTCTAGTGGTATACATATCATTCTAGGTTCATATTTCTGATGTAAGAATTTTTTCATTCAAAGTTAGTACCTTTTGCCTACACTTCAATACTTTTTCAAAAATTTCCTTTGGCCAAAATCTTGAGTGTGCACATATAAGTGATATATCGTTGAAAACGTGCATGAATTACCTGTCTAGTGGTATACATATCAATCTAGGTTCATATTTCTGATGTAAGAATTTTTTCATTCAAAGTTAGTACCTTTTGCCTACACTTCAATACTTTTTCAAAAATTTGGTTTGGCCAAAATCTTGAGTGTGCACGTAAGAATGATATATCGTTAAAAAGTTGCATCAATTACCTGTCTAGTGGTTTACATATCATTCTAGGTCTATATTTATGATGTTCGAATTTTTTCATTCAAAGTTAGTACCTTTTGCCTACACTTCAATACTTTTTCAAAAATTGTCTTTGGCCAAAATCTTGAGTTTGCACGTATGAATGATAAATCGTTGAAAAGGTGCATCAATTACTTGTCCAGTGGTATACATATCATTCTAGGTTTATATTTCTGATATAAGGATTTTTTCATTCAAAGTCAGTACCTTTTGCCTACACTTCAATACTTTTTCAAAAATTTCCTTTGGCCAAAATCTTGAGTATGCACGTTTGAATGATATATCGTTCAAAAGGTGCATAAATTACCTGTCCAGTGGTATAAATATCATTCTAGGTTTATATTTCGGATGTTAGAATTTTTTCATTCAAAGTTAGTACCTTTTGCCTACACTTCAATACTTTTTCAAAAATTTCCTTTGGCCAAAATCTTGAGTGTGCACATATAAGTGATATATCGTTGGAAAGGTGCATGAATTACCTGTCTAGTGGTATACATATCATTCTAGGTTCATATTTCTGATGTAAGAATTTTTTCATTCAAAGTTAGTACCTTTTGCCTACACTTCAATACTTTTTCAAAAATTTCCTTTGGCCAAAATCTTAAGTGTGCGCATATAAGTGATATATCGTTGGAAACGTGCATGAATTACCTGTCTAGTGGTATACATATCAATCTAGGTTCATATTTCTGATGTAAGAATTTTTTCATTCAAAGTTAGTACCTTTTGCCTACACTTCAATACTTTTTCAAAAATTTGGTTTGGCCAAAATCTTGAGTGTGCACGTAAGAATGATATATCGTTAAAAAGCTGCATCAATTACCTGTCTAGTGGTTTACATATCATTCTAGGTCTATATTTATGATGTTAGAATTTTTTCATTCAAAGTTAGTACCTTTTGCCTACACTTCAATACTTTTTCAAAAATTGTCTTTGGCCAAAATCTTGAGTTTGCACATATGAATGATAAATCGTTAAAAAGGTGCATCAATTACTTGTCCAGTGGTATACATATCATTCTAGGTTTCTATTTCTGATATAAGGATTTTTTCATTCAAAGTCAGTACCTTTTGCCTACACTTCAATACTTTTTCGAAAATTTCCTTTGGCCAAAATCTTGAGTGTGCACGTATCAGTGATATATCGTTAGAAAGGTGCATCAATTACCTGTTCAGTGGTATACATATCATTCTAGGTTTATATTTTCGATGTTAGAATTTTTTCATTCAAAGTTAGTATCTTTTGCCTACACTTCAATACTTTTTCAAAAATTTCCTTTGGCCAAAATCTTGAGTGTGTACGTTTGAATGATATATCGTTGAAAAGGCGCATAAATTACCTGTCCAGTGGTATAAATATCATTCTAGGTTTGTATTTCGGATGTTAGAATTTTTTCATTCAAAGTTAGTACCTTTTGCCTACACTTCAATACTTTTTCAAAAATTTCCTTTGGCCAAAATCTTGAGTGTGCACATATAAGTGATATATCGTTGGAAACGTGCATGAATTACCTGTCCAGTGGTATACATATCATTCTAGGTTCATATTTCTGATGTAAGAATTTTTTCATTCAAAGTTAGTACCTTTTGCCTACACTTCAATACTTTTTCAAAAATTTCCTTTGGCCAAAATCTTGAGTGTGCACATATAAGTGATATATTGTTGGAAACGTGCATGAATTACCTGTCTAGTGGTATACATATCCATTCTAGGTTCATATTTCTGATGTAAGAATTTTTTCATTCAAAGTTAGTACCTTTTGCCTACACTTCAATACTTTTTCAAAAATTTCCTTTGGCCAAAATCTTGAGTGTGCACATATAAGTGATATATCGTTGGAAACGTGCATGAATTACCTGTCTAGTGGTATACATATCAATCTAGGTTCATATTTCTAATGTAGGAATTTTTTCATTCAAAGTTAGTACCTTTTGCCTACACTTCAATACTTTTTCAAAAATTTGGTTTGGCCAAAATCTTGAGTGTGCACGTAAGAATGATATATCGTTAAAAAGCTGCATCAATTTCCTGTCTAGTGGTTTACATATCATTCTAGGTCTATATTTATGATGTTAGAATTTTTTCATTCAAAGTTAGTACCTTTTGCCTACACTTCAATACTTTTTCAAAAATTGTCTTTGGCCAAAATCTTGAGTTTGCACGTATGAATGATAAATCGTTGAAAAGGTGCATCAATTACTTGTCCAGTGGTATACATATCATTCTAGGTTTATATTTCTGATATAAGGATTTTTTCATTCAAAGTCAGTACCTTTTGCCTACACTTCAATACTTTTTCAAAAATTTCCTTTGGCCAAAATCTTGAGTTTGCACGTATGAATGATAAATCGTTGAAAAGGTGCATCAATTACTTGTCCAGTGGTATACATATCATTCTAGGTTTATATTTCTGATATAAGGATTTTTTCATTCAAAGTCAGTACCTTTTGCCTACACTTCAATACTTTTTCAAAAATTTCCTTTGGCCAAAATCTTGAGTGTGCACATATAAGGGATATATCGTTGGAAACGTGCATGAATTACCTGTCTAGTGGTATACATATCATTCTAGGTTCATATTTCTGATGTAAGAATTTTTTCATTCAAAGTTAGTACCTTTTGCCTACACTTCAATACTTTTTCAAAAATTTCCTTTGGCCAAAATCTTGAGTGTGCACATATAAGTGATATATCGTTGAAAACGTGCATGAATTACCTGTCTAGTGGTATACATATCAATCTAGGTTCATATTTCTGATGTAAGAATTTTTTCATTCAAAGTTAGTACCTTTTGCCTACACTTCAATACTTTTTCAAAAATTTGGTTTGGCCAAAATCTTGAGTGTGCACGTAAGAATGATATATCGTTAAAAAGCTGCATCAATTACCTGTCTAGTGGTTTACATATCATTCTAGGTCTATATTTATGATGTTCGAATTTTTTCATTCAAAGTTAGTACCTTTTGCCTACACTTCAATACTTTTTCAAAAATTGTCTTTGGCCAAAATCTTGAGTTTGCACGTATGAATGATAAATCGTTGAAAAGGTGCATCAATTACTTGTCCAGTGGTATACATATCATTCTAGGTTTATATTTCTGATATAAGGATTTTTTCATTCAAAGTCAGTACCTTTTGCCTACACTTCAATACTTTTCAAAAATTTCCTTTGGCCAAAATCTTGAGTATGCACGTTTTAATGATAAATCGTTGAAAAGGTGCATAAATTACCTGTCCAGTGGTATAAATATCATTCTAGGTTTATATTTCGGATGTTAGAATTTTTTCATTCAAAGTTAGTACCTTTTGCCTACACTTCAATACTTTTTCAAAAATTTCCTTTGGCCAAAATCTTGAGTGTGCACATATAAGTGATATATCGTTGGAAAGGTGCATGAATTACCTGTCTAGTGGTATACATATCATTCTAGGTTCATATTTCTGATGTAAGAATTTTTTCATTCAAAGTTAGTACCTTTTGCCTACACTTCAATACTTTTTCAAAAATTTCCTTTGGCCAAAATCTTGAGTGTGCACATATAAGTGATATATTGTTGGAAACGTGCATGAATTACCTGTCTAGTGGTATACATATCATTCTAGGTTCATATTTCTGATGTAAGAATTTTTTCATTCAAAGTTAGTACCTTTTGCCTACACTTCAATACTTTTTCAAAAATTTCCTTTGGCCAAAATCTTGAGTGTGGACATATAAGTGATATATCGTTGGAAACGTGCATGAATTACCTGTCTAGTGGTATACATATCAATCTAGGTTCATATTTCTGATGTAAGAATTTTTTCATTCAAAGTTAGTACCTTTTGCCTACACTTCAATACTTTTTCAAAAATTTGGTTTGGCCAAAATCTTGAGTGTGCACGTAAGAATGATATATCGTTAAAAAGCTGCATCAATTACCTGTCTAGTGGTTTACATATCATTCTAGGTCTATATTTATGATGTTAGAATTTTTTCATTCAAAGTTAGTACCTTTTGCCTACACTTCAATACTTTTTCAAAAATTGTCTTTGGCCAAAATCTTGAGTTTGCACATATGAATGATAAATCGTTAAAAAGGTGCATCAATTACTTGTCCAGTGGTATACATATCATTCTAGGTTTCTATTTCTGATATAAGGATTTTTTCATTCAAAGTCAGTACCTTTTGCCTACACTTCAATACTTTTTCGAAAATTTCCTTTGGCCAAAATCTTGAGTGTGCACGTATCAGTGATATATCGTTAGAAAGGTGCATCAATTACCTGTTCAGTGGTATACATATCATTCTAGGTTTATATTTTCGATGTTAGAATTTTTTCATTCAAAGTTAGTATCTTTTGCCTACACTTCAATACTTTTTCAAAAATTTCCTTTGGCCAAAATCTTGAGTGTGTACGTTTGAATGATATATCGTTGAAAAGGCGCATAAATTACCTGTCCAGTGGTATAAATATCATTCTAGGTTTGTATTTCGGATGTTAGAATTTTTTCATTCAAAGTTAGTACCTTTTGCCTACACTTCAATACTTTTTCAAAAATTTCCTTTGGCCAAAATCTTGAGTGTGCACATATAAGTGATATATCGTTGGAAACGTGCATGAATTACCTGTCCAGTGGTATACATATCATTCTAGGTTCATATTTCTGATGTAAGAATTTTTTCATTCAAAGTTAGTACCTTTTGCCTACACTTCAATACTTTTTCAAAAATTTCCTTTGGCCAAAATCTTGAGTGTGCACATATAAGTGATATATTGTTGGAAACGTGCATGAATTACCTGTCTAGTGGTATACATATCCATTCTAGGTTCATATTTCTGATGTAAGAATTTTTTCATTCAAAGTTAGTACCTTTTGCCTACACTTCAATACTTTTTCAAAAATTTCCTTTGGCCAAAATCTTGAGTGTGCACATATAAGTGATATATCGTTGGAAACGTGCATGAATTACCTGTCTAGTGGTATACATATCAATCTAGGTTCATATTTCTAATGTAGGAATTTTTTCATTCAAAGTTAGTACCTTTTGCCTACACTTCAATACTTTTTCAAAAATTTCCTTTGGCCAAAATCTTGAGTGTGCACGTAAGAATGATATATCGTTAAAAAGCTGCATCAATTACCTGTCTAGTGGTTTACATATCATTCTAGGTCTATATTTATGATGTTAGAATTTTTTCATTCAAAGTTAGTACCTTTTGCCTACACTTCAATACTTTTTCAAAAATTGTCTTTGGCCAAAATCTTGAGTTTGCACGTATGAATGATAAATCGTTGAAAAGGTGCATCAATTACTTGTCCAGTGGTATACATATCATTCTAGGTTTATATTTCTGATATAAGGATTTTTTCATTCAAAGTCAGTACCTTTTGCCTACACTTCAATACTTTTTCAAAAATTTCCTTTGGCCAAAATCTTGAGTGTGCACGTATCAGTGATATATCGTTAGAAAGGTGCATCACTTACCTGTTCAGTGGTATACATACCATTCTAGGTTTATATTTTCGATGTTAGAATTTTTTCATTCAAAGTTAGTATCTTTTGCCTACACTTCAATACTTCTTCAAAAATTTCCTTTGACCAAAATCTTGAGTGTGCACGTATCAATGATAAATCGTTTGAAAGCTGCATCAATTACCTGTCTAGTGGTATACATATCATTCTAGGTCTATATTTATGATGTTAGAATTTTTTCATTCAAAGTTAGTACCTTTTGCCTATACTTCAATACTTTTTCAAAAATTTCCTTTGGCCAAAATCTTGAGTGTGCACGTTTGAATGATATATGGTTTAAAAGGTGCATAAATTACCTGTCCAGTGGTATAAATATCATTCTAGGTTTATATTTCGGATGTTAGAATTTTTTCATTCAAAGTCAGTACCTTTTGCCTACACTTCAATACTTTTTCAAAAATTTCCTTTGGCCAAAATCTTGAGTGTGCACATATAAGTGATATATCGTTGGAAACGTGCATGAATTACCTGTCTAGTGGTATACATATCAATCTAGGTTCATATTTCTGATGTAAGAATTTTTTCATTCAAAGTTAGTACCTTTTGCCTACACTTCAATACTTTTTCAAAAAATTGGTTTGGCCAAAATCTTGAGTGTGGTACTAGAGTGTCCCTTATTTTGCGATTTTGGGAAATGTCAAGGGGCTGAAAGGTTTTTTTATGCGTTTTTATATTCTAAGAACGAAACTAAATACATTTTTTTTTTACGACAACGTTTACCCGTGCCAATCGGGCCCGAAAGTTTCGAAAAATTGCCCATATTAGACCATATTTGCACAAATTAAAAAAAAAATCTTTTCTCTGCTTTTTATAAATGTTTTACATTTTTTGGAACACATACATAAGAAATATGATATCTACAAAGTTTTTTTATAGTGGGCGTGGTTACCGCCCCTGCTGCGTCGAAATTTCTCCCGCAGCCTTTTCCCACTTTTTCATGAAATTAGTGCAATTTAGGTATTAATATCAACAATAAATAAATACATTTTTATTATGCTAAAAGAATGATTACATTTCATTAAATTCACATTATGTACTTACAAAAATTAACAATAAATTAAAAAACTAGTATTTTAACCTGTGGCGGGCGCGCAACAAGCTAATACCTACAAGCAGTCTTATTGCGGCTTTTCAACCGAAATCATAGTTTTTTTATAAATAAAAATTATCAAAAACCAAAAATGTATGCCCCTGGAGGGTTAAATTATAATAAGAAATACAAATTAATTATAAGTTTTTTTTAAGAGCATGTATTTTTTTTTTTTTTTTGACAGTTCGAGTATATTTTTCGAATATTTTGGGCCACAATAAGTAGGTTTTGTAGCTGCGCTTCTGATTTTGTAAGCTCGAGAAATTCTTGAGCAAGTTGTACCCCACGCTCCGCAACATCATTTACAATACAAAGATCTTTAAAATAATTTTTTACTCTCTGGTATTCTTCATCTTTTTCCCATTCATCAGAATCATATTTTAAAAAATTGCATGTCAAACTAAACCTACGAAATAGATATGTTGTTCGACAAGATGCAAAACAATCTAAATCTTTTTTGTCCATTCATTTAAAGAATTTGGGTTTGCGATTGGATGATTACATAGAAACTTCTGAACTTGCAATGCTGTCACCATACTGCGTTTTCTCTCAATAGAAACTGCATCATCGAAAAAAGCGAGTGCTACAAGTTCTTCGCCAAGGTACCAAAGATACCGACCAAATTTTTGACTTGGAGCAATGGATATTTTTTTTGTTAATTGTCTTGTATGCGACCAAATCTTTTAAAAAAGACAGATCCTGATTTGGAGCTTTTATGCTATTAGTAGCTTCAAACCAGACTTTGATGTATAGTAGAACTACAAAAATACAGACTTGACGGATTCCGATAATAATGAATAGCATAAAAGCTCCAAATAAGGCTCTGTCTTTTTTAATTAATTTGTATTTCTTATTATAATTTAACCCTCCAGGGGCATACATTTTTGGTTTTTGATAATTTTTATTTATAAAAAAACTATGATTTCGGTTGAAAAGCCGCAATAAGACTGCTTGTAGGTATTAGCTTGTTGCGCGCCCGCCGCAGGTTAAAATACTAGTTTTTTAATTTATTGTTAATTTTTGTAAGTACATAATGTGAATTTAATGAAATGTAATCATTCTTTTAGCATAATAAAAATGTATTTATTTATTGTTGATATTAATACCTAAATTGCACTAATTTCATGAAAAAGTGGGAAAAGGCTGCGGGAGAAATTTCGACGCAGCAAGGGCGGTAACCACGCCCACCATAAAAAAACTTTGTAGATATCATATTTCTTATGTATGTGTTCCAAAAAATGTAAAACATTTATAAAAAGCAGAGAAAAGATTTTTTTTTTAATTTGTGCAAATATGGTCTAATATGGGCATTTTTTCGAAACTTTCGGGCCCGATTGGCACGGGTAAACATTGTCGTAAAAAAAAATTTTTTTTAGTTTCGTTCTTAGAATATAATAACGCATAAAAAAACCTTTCAGCCCCTTGCCATTTCCAAAAATCGCAAAATAAGGGACACTCTAGTGTGCACGTAAGAATGATATATCGTCAAAAAGCTGCATCAATTACCTGTCTAGTGGTTTACATATCATTCTAGGTCTATATTTATGATGTTAGAATTTTTTCATTCAAAGTTAGTACCTTTTGCCTACACTTCAATACTTTTTCAAAAATTGTCTTTGGCCAAAATCTTGAGTTTGCACGTATCAGTGATATATCGTTAGAAAGGTGCATCAATTACCTGTTCAGTGGTATACATATCATTCTAGGTTTATATTTTCGTTGTTAGAATTTTTTCATTCAAATTTAGTATCTTTTGCCTACACTTCAATACTTTTTCAAAAATTGTCTTTGGCCAAAATCTTGAGTGTGCACGTATCAGTGATATATCGTTAGAAAGGTGCATCACTTACCTGTTCAGTGGTATAAATATCATTCTAGGTTTATATTTTCGATGTTAGAATTTTTTCATTCAAAGTTAGTATCTTTTGCCTACACTTCAATACTTTTTCAAAAATTTCCTTTGGCCAAAATCTTGAGTGTGCACGTATCAGTGATATATCGTTAGAAAGGTGCATCAATTACCTGTTCAGTGGTATACATATCATTCTAGGTTTATATTTATGATGTTAGAATTTTTTCATTCAAAGTTAGTACCTTTTGCCTACACTTCAATACTTTTTCAAAAATTGTCTTTGGCCAAAATCTTGAGTTTGCACGTATCAGTGATATATCGTTAGAAAGGTGCATCAATTACCTGTTCAGTGGTATACATATCATTCTAGGTTTATATTTTCGATGTTAGAATTTTTTCATTCAAATTTAGTACCTTTTGCCTACACTTCAATACTTTTTCAAAAATTTGGTTTGGCCAAAATCTTGAGTGTGCACGTAAGAATGATATATCGTTAAAAAGCTGCATCAATTACCTGTCTAGTGGTTTACATATCATTCTAGGTCTATATTTATGATGTTAGAATTTTTTCATTCAAAGTTAGTACCTTTTGCCTACACTTCAATACTTTTTCAAAAATTGTCTTTGGCCAAAATCTTGAGTTTGCACATATGAATGATAAATCGTTAAAAAGGTGCATCAATTACTTGTCCAGTGGTATACATATCATTCTAGGTTTCTATTTCTGATATAAGGATTTTTTCATTCAAAGTCAGTACCTTTTGCCTACACTTCAATACTTTTTCGAAAATTTCCTTTGGCCAAAATCTTGAGTGTGCACGTATCAGTGATATATCGTTAGAAAGGTGCATCAATTACCTGTTCAGTGGTATACATATCATTCTAGGTTTATATTTTCGATGTTAGAATTTTTTCATTCAAAGTTAGTATCTTTTGCCTACACTTCAATACTTTTTCAAAAATTTCCTTTGGCCAAAATCTTGAGTGTGTACGTTTGAATGATATATCGTTGAAAAGGCGCATAAATTACCTGTCCAGTGGTATAAATATCATTCTAGGTTTGTATTTCGGATGTTAGAATTTTTTCATTCAAAGTTAGTACCTTTTGCCTACACTTCAATACTTTTTCAAAAATTTCCTTTGGCCAAAATCTTGAGTGTGCACATATAAGTGATATATCGTTGGAAACGTGCATGAATTACCTGTCCAGTGGTATACATATCATTCTAGGTTCATATTTCTGATGTAAGAATTTTTTCATTCAAAGTTAGTACCTTTTGCCTACACTTCAATACTTTTTCAAAAATTTCCTTTGGCCAAAATCTTGAGTGTGCACATATAAGTGATATATTGTTGGAAACGTGCATGAATTACCTGTCTAGTGGTATACATATCCATTCTAGGTTCATATTTCTGATGTAAGAATTTTTTCATTCAAAGTTAGTACCTTTTGCCTACACTTCAATACTTTTTCAAAAATTTCCTTTGGCCAAAATCTTGAGTGTGCACATATAAGTGATATATCGTTGGAAACGTGCATGAATTACCTGTCTAGTGGTATACATATCAATCTAGGTTCATATTTCTAATGTAGGAATTTTTTCATTCAAAGTTAGTACCTTTTGCCTACACTTCAATACTTTTTCAAAAATTTCCTTTGGCCAAAATCTTGAGTGTGCACGTAAGAATGATATATCGTTAAAAAGCTGCATCAATTACCTGTCTAGTGGTTTACATATCATTCTAGGTCTATATTTATGATGTTAGAATTTTTTCATTCAAAGTTAGTACCTTTTGCCTACACTTCAATACTTTTTCAAAAATTGTCTTTGGCCAAAATCTTGAGTTTGCACGTATGAATGATAAATCGTTGAAAAGGTGCATCAATTACTTGTCCAGTGGTATACATATCATTCTAGGTTTATATTTCTGATATAAGGATTTTTTCATTCAAAGTCAGTACCTTTTGCCTACACTTCAATACTTTTTCAAAAATTTCCTTTGGCCAAAATCTTGAGTGTGCACGTATCAGTGATATATCGTTAGAAAGGTGCATCACTTACCTGTTCAGTGGTATACATACCATTCTAGGTTTATATTTTCGATGTTAGAATTTTTTCATTCAAAGTTAGTATCTTTTGCCTACACTTCAATACTTCTTCAAAAATTTCCTTTGACCAAAATCTTGAGTGTGCACGTATCAATGATAAATCGTTTGAAAGCTGCATCAATTACCTGTCTAGTGGTATACATATCATTCTAGGTCTATATTTATGATGTTAGAATTTTTTCATTCAAAGTTAGTACCTTTTGCCTATACTTCAATACTTTTTCAAAAATTTCCTTTGGCCAAAATCTTGAGTGTGCACGTTTGAATGATATATGGTTTAAAAGGTGCATAAATTACCTGTCCAGTGGTATAAATATCATTCTAGGTTTATATTTCGGATGTTAGAATTTTTTCATTCAAAGTCAGTACCTTTTGCCTACACTTCAATACTTTTTCAAAAATTTCCTTTGGCCAAAATCTTGAGTGTGCACATATAAGTGATATATCGTTGGAAACGTGCATGAATTACCTGTCTAGTGGTATACATATCAATCTAGGTTCATATTTCTGATGTAAGAATTTTTTCATTCAAAGTTAGTACCTTTTGCCTACACTTCAATACTTTTTCAAAAAATTGGTTTGGCCAAAATCTTGAGTGTGGTACTAGAGTGTCCCTTATTTTGCGATTTTGGGAAATGTCAAGGGGCTGAAAGGTTTTTTTATGCGTTTTTATATTCTAAGAACGAAACTAAATACATTTTTTTTTTACGACAACGTTTACCCGTGCCAATCGGGCCCGAAAGTTTCGAAAAATTGCCCATATTAGACCATATTTGCACAAATTAAAAAAAAAATCTTTTCTCTGCTTTTTATAAATGTTTTACATTTTTTGGAACACATACATAAGAAATATGATATCTACAAAGTTTTTTTATAGTGGGCGTGGTTACCGCCCCTGCTGCGTCGAAATTTCTCCCGCAGCCTTTTCCCACTTTTTCATGAAATTAGTGCAATTTAGGTATTAATATCAACAATAAATAAATACATTTTTATTATGCTAAAAGAATGATTACATTTCATTAAATTCACATTATGTACTTACAAAAATTAACAATAAATTAAAAAACTAGTATTTTAACCTGTGGCGGGCGCGCAACAAGCTAATACCTACAAGCAGTCTTATTGCGGCTTTTCAACCGAAATCATAGTTTTTTTATAAATAAAAATTATCAAAAACCAAAAATGTATGCCCCTGGAGGGTTAAATTATAATAAGAAATACAAATTAATTATAAGTTTTTTTTAAGAGCATGTATTTTTTTTTTTTTTTTGACAGTTCGAGTATATTTTTCGAATATTTTGGGCCACAATAAGTAGGTTTTGTAGCTGCGCTTCTGATTTTGTAAGCTCGAGAAATTCTTGAGCAAGTTGTACCCCACGCTCCGCAACATCATTTACAATACAAAGATCTTTAAAATAATTTTTTACTCTCTGGTATTCTTCATCTTTTTCCCATTCATCAGAATCATATTTTAAAAAATTGCATGTCAAACTAAACCTACGAAATAGATATGTTGTTCGACAAGATGCAAAACAATCTAAATCTTTTTTGTCCATTCATTTAAAGAATTTGGGTTTGCGATTGGATGATTACATAGAAACTTCTGAACTTGCAATGCTGTCACCATACTGCGTTTTCTCTCAATAGAAACTGCATCATCGAAAAAAGCGAGTGCTACAAGTTCTTCGCCAAGGTACCAAAGATACCGACCAAATTTTTGACTTGGAGCAATGGATATTTTTTTTGTTAATTGTCTTGTATGCGACCAAATCTTTTAAAAAAGACAGATCCTGATTTGGAGCTTTTATGCTATTAGTAGCTTCAAACCAGACTTTGATGTATAGTAGAACTACAAAAATACAGACTTGACGGATTCCGATAATAATGAATAGCATAAAAGCTCCAAATAAGGCTCTGTCTTTTTTAATTAATTTGTATTTCTTATTATAATTTAACCCTCCAGGGGCATACATTTTTGGTTTTTGATAATTTTTATTTATAAAAAAACTATGATTTCGGTTGAAAAGCCGCAATAAGACTGCTTGTAGGTATTAGCTTGTTGCGCGCCCGCCGCAGGTTAAAATACTAGTTTTTTAATTTATTGTTAATTTTTGTAAGTACATAATGTGAATTTAATGAAATGTAATCATTCTTTTAGCATAATAAAAATGTATTTATTTATTGTTGATATTAATACCTAAATTGCACTAATTTCATGAAAAAGTGGGAAAAGGCTGCGGGAGAAATTTCGACGCAGCAAGGGCGGTAACCACGCCCACCATAAAAAAACTTTGTAGATATCATATTTCTTATGTATGTGTTCCAAAAAATGTAAAACATTTATAAAAAGCAGAGAAAAGATTTTTTTTTTAATTTGTGCAAATATGGTCTAATATGGGCATTTTTTCGAAACTTTCGGGCCCGATTGGCACGGGTAAACATTGTCGTAAAAAAAAATTTTTTTTAGTTTCGTTCTTAGAATATAATAACGCATAAAAAAACCTTTCAGCCCCTTGCCATTTCCAAAAATCGCAAAATAAGGGACACTCTAGTGTGCACGTAAGAATGATATATCGTCAAAAAGCTGCATCAATTACCTGTCTAGTGGTTTACATATCATTCTAGGTCTATATTTATGATGTTAGAATTTTTTCATTCAAAGTTAGTACCTTTTGCCTACACTTCAATACTTTTTCAAAAATTGTCTTTGGCCAAAATCTTGAGTTTGCACGTATCAGTGATATATCGTTAGAAAGGTGCATCAATTACCTGTTCAGTGGTATACATATCATTCTAGGTTTATATTTTCGATGTTAGAATTTTTTCATTCAAATTTAGTATCTTTTGCCTACACTTCAATACTTTTTCAAAAATTGTCTTTGGCCAAAATCTTGAGTGTGCACGTATCAGTGATATATCGTTAGAAAGGTGCATCACTTACCTGTTCAGTGGTATAAATATCATTCTAGGTTTATATTTCGGATGTTAGAATTTTTTCATTCAAAGTTAGTACCTTTTGCCTACACTTCAATACTTTTTCAAAAATTTCCTTTGGCCAAAATCTGGAGTGTGCACGTATGAGTGATATATCGTTAGAAAGGTGCATCAATTATCTGTCCAGTGGTATACATACCATTCTAGGTTTATATTTTCGATGTTAGAATTTTTTCATTCAAAGTTAGTATCTTTGCATACACTTCAATACTTTTTCAAAAATTTTCGTTGGCCAAAATCTTGAGTGTGCACGTATAAGTGATAAATCGTTAGAAAGGTGCATCAATTACCTGTCCAGTGGTATACATATCGTTCTAGGTTTGTATTTCTGATATAAGGATTTTTTCATTCAAAGTTAGTACCTTTTGCCTACACTTCAATACTTTTTCAAAAATTTTCGTTGGCCAAAATCTTGAGTGTGCACGTATGAATGGTATATCGTTGGAAAGGTGCAGTAATTACCTGTTCAGTGGTATACATATCATTCTAGGTTTATATTTTCGATGTTAGAATTTTTTCATTCAAAGTTAGTACCTTTTGCCTATACTTCAATACTTTTTCAAAAATTTCCTTTGGCCAAAATCTTGAGTGTGCACGTATCAATGATAAATCGTTTGAAAGCTGCATTAATTACCTGTCCAGTGGTATACATACCATTCTGGTTTATATTTTCGATGTTAGAATTTTTTCATTCAAAGTTAGTATCTTTGCATACACTTCAATACTTTTTCAAAAATTTTCGTTGGCCAAAATCTTGAGTGTGCACGTATGAATGATAAATCGTTAGAAAGGTGCATCAATTACCTGTCCATTGGTATACATATCGTTCTAGGTTTGTATTTCTGATATAAGGATTTTTTCATTCAAAGTTAGTACCTTTTGCCTACACTTCAATACTTCTTCAAAAATTTACGTTGGTAAAAATCTTGAGTGTGCACGTTTGAGTGATATGTCTTTGGAAAGGTGCATCAATTACCTGTCCAGTGGTATACATATCATTCTAGGTTTATATTTTCGATGTTAGAATTTTTTCATTCAAAGTTAGTATCTTTTGCCTACACTTCAATACTTTTTCAAAAATTTCCTTTGGCCAAAATCTTGAGTGTGCACGTATAAGTGATAAATCGTTAGAAAGGTGCATCAATTACCTGTTCAGTGGTATACATATCATTCTAGGTTTATATTTTCGATGTTAGAATTTTTTCATTCAAAGTTAGTATCTTTTGCCTACACTTCAATACTTTTTCAAAAATTTCCTTTGGCCAAAATCTTGAGTGTGCACGTATCAGTGATATATCGTTAGAAAGGTGCATCAATTACCTGTTCAGTGGTATACATATCATTCTAGGTTTATATTTTCGATGTTAGAATTTTTTCATTCAAAGTTAGTATCTTTTGCCTACACTTCAATACTTTTTCAAAAATTTCCTTTGGCCAAAATCTTGAGTGTGCACGTAAGAATGATATATCGTTAAAAAGCTGCATCAATTACCTGTCTAGTGGTTTACATATCATTCTAGGTCTATATTTATGATGTTAGAATTTTTTCATTCAAAGTTAGTACCTTTTGCCTATACTTCAATACTTTTTCAAAAATTTCCTTTGGCCAAAATCTTGAGTGTGCACGTATGATATATTAATCGTTGGAAAGGTGCATAAATTACCTGTCCAGCGGTATGCATATCATTCTAGGTTTATATTTTCGATGTTAGAATTTTTACATTCAAATTTAGTACCTTTTGCCTACACTTCAATACTTTTTCAAAAATTGTCTTTGGCCAAAATCTTGAGTGTGCACGTATAAATTATAAATCGTTGAAAAGGTGCATCAATTACCTGTCCAGTGGTATACATATCATTCTAGGTTTATATTTCTGATATAAGGATTTTTTCATTCAAAGTCAGTACCTTTTGCCTACACTTCAATACTTTTTCAAAAATTTCCTTTGGCCAAAATCTTGGGTGTGCACGTTTGAGTGATATATCGTTAAAAAGGTGCATCAATTACCTGTCTAGTGGTATAAATATCATTCTAGGTTTATATTTCGGATGTTAGAATTTTTTCATTCAAAGTTAGTACCTTTTGCCTACACTTCAATACTTTTTCAAAAATTTCCTTTGGCCAAAATCTTGAGTGTGCACACATAAGTAATATATCGTTGGAAACGTGCATAAATTACCTGTCTAGCGGTATACATATCATTCCAGGTCTATATTTCTGATGTTAGAATTTTTTCATTCAAAGTTAGTACCTTTTGCCTACACTTCAATACTTTTTCAAAAATTTTCGTTGGCCAAAATCTTGAGTGTGCACGTATGAATGATATATCGTTGGAAAGGTGCATCAATTACCTGTTCAGTGGTATACATATCATTCTAGGTTTATATTTTCGATGTTAGAATTTTTTCATTCAAAGTTAGTATCTTTTGCCTACACTTCAATACTTTTTCAAAAATTTTCGTTGGCCAAAATCTTGAGTGTGCACGTATGAATGATATATCGTTGGAAAGGTGCCTTAATTACCTGTTCAGAAGTATACATATAATTCTAGGTTCATATTTCTGATGTAAGAATGTTTTCATTCAAAATTAGTACCTTTTGCTTATACTTCAATACTTCTTCAAAAATTTACGTTGGCAAAAATCTTGAGTGTGCACGTTTGAGTGATATGTCGTTGGAAAGGTGCATCAACTACCTGTCCAGTGGTATGCATATCATTCTAGGTTTATATTTTCGATGTTAGAATTTTTTCATTCAAAGTTAGTATCTTTTGCCTACACTTCAATACTTTTTCAAAAATTTCCTTTGGCCAAAATCTTGAGTGTGCACGTATAAGTGATAAATCGTTAGAAAGGTGCATCAATTACCTGTTCAGTGGTATACATATCATTCTAGGTTTATATTTTCGATGTTAGAATTTTTTCATTCAAAGTTAGTATCTTTTGCCTACACTTCAATACTTTTTCAAAAATTTTCGTTGGCCAAAATCTTGAGTGTGCACGTATGAATGATATATCGTTGGAAAGGTGCCTTAATTACCTGTTCAGAAGTATACATATAATTCTAGGTTCATATTTCTGATGTAAGAATGTTTTCATTCAAAATTAGTACCTTTTGCTTATACTTCAATACTTCTTCAAAAATTTACGTTGGCAAAAATCTTGAGTGTGCACGTTTGAGTGATATGTCGTTGGAAAGGTGCATCAACTACCTGTCCAGTGGTATGCATATCATTCTAGGTTTATATTTTCGATGTTAGAATTTTTTCATTCAAAGTTAGTATCTTTTGCCTACACTTCAATACTTTTTCAAAAATTTCCTTTGGCCAAAATCTTGAGTGTGCACATTTGATTGATATATCGTTGAAAAGCTGCATGAATTACCTGTCTAGAGGTATACATATCATTCTAGGTCTATATTTCTGATGTTAGAATTTTTTCATTCAAAATTAGTACCTTTTGCCTATACTTCAATACTTTTTCAAAAATTTGCGTTGGCAAAAATCTTGAGTGTGCACGTTTGAATGATATATCGTTGGAAAGGTGTATAAATTACCTGTCCATTGGTTTGTATATCATTCTAGGTTTATATTTTCGATGTTAGAATTTTTTCATTCAAAGTTAGTATCTTTTGCCTACACTTCAATACTTTTTCAAAAATTTGCGTTGGCCAAAATCTTGAGTGTGCACGTAAGAATGATATATCGTTGGAAAGGTGCATCAATAACCTGTCCAGTAGTATACATATCTTTTTAGGTTTGTATTTCTGATATAAGGATTTTTTCATTCAAAGTCAGTACCTTTTGCCTACACTTCAATACTTTTTCAAAAATTTCCTTTGGCCAAAATCTTGAGTGTGCACGTATCAGTGATATATCGTTTTGAAAGGTGCATCAATTACCTGTCTAGTGGTATAAATATCATTCTAGGTTTATATTTCGGATGTTAGAATTTTTTCATTCAAAGTTAGTACCTTTTGCCTATACTTCAATACTTTTTCAAAAATTTCCTTTGGCCAAAATCTTGAGTGTGCACGTATGATATATTAATCGTTGGAAAGGTGCATAAATTACCTGTCCAGCGGTATGCATATCATTCTAGGTTTATATTTTCGATGTTAGAATTTTTACATTCAAATTTAGTACCTTTTGCCTACACTTCAATACTTTTTCAAAAATTGTCTTTGGCCAAAATCTTGAGTGTGCACACATGAGTGATATATCGTTGGAAACGTGCATAAATAACTTGTCTAGTGGTATACATATCATTCCAGGCCTATATTTCTGATGTTAGAATTTTTTCATTCAAAGTTAGTACCTTTTGCCTACACTTCAATACTTTTTCAAAAATTTTCGTTGGCCAAAATCTTGAGTGTGCACGTATGAATGATATATCGTTGGAAAGGTCCATCAATTATCTGTTCAGAAGTATACATATAATTCTAGGTTTGTATTTCTGATATAAGAATTTTTTCATTCAAAGTCAGTACCTTTTGCCTACACTTCAATACTTTTTCAAAAATTTCCTTTGGCCAAAATCTTGAGTGTGCACGTATCAGTGATATATCGTTGGAAACGTGCATAAATTACTTGTCTAGTGGTATACATATCATTCCAGGCCTATATTTCTGATGTTAGAATTTTTTCATTCAAAGTTAGTACCTTTTGCCTACACTTCAATACTTTTTCAAAAACTCCCTTTGGCCAAAATCTTGAGTGTGCACACATGAGTGATATATCGTTAGAAACGTGCATAAATTACTTGTCTAGTGGTATACATATCATTCCAGGCCTATATTTCTGATGTTAGAATTTTTTCATTCAAAGTTAGTACTTTTTGCCTACACTTCAATACTTTTTCAAAAACTCCCTTTGGCCAAAATCTTGAGTGTGCACACATGAGTGATATATCGTTGGAAACGTGCATAAATTACTTGTCTAGTGGTATACATATCATTCCAGGCCTATATTTCTGATGTTAGAATTTTTTCATTCAAAGTTAGTACCTTTTGCCTACACTTCAATACTTTTTCAAAAATTGTCTTTGGCCAAAATCTTGAGTGTGCACGTATAAATTATAAATCAAGAAAATTCACATGTTTCTTTGGCTTTCCACCACGCTTAGAACATCCTACACGTGTTTCACCTGATTGATCTTTCCTTCCCACTAATCTATCACCCCATTTCGAGCCAAGGCAGACTTGACTGAATAGGTATTCCACCTGAAACCCTTGGTTCAAATCTAAAAAAAAAAAAAAAAGTACCTTTTGCCTACACTTCAATACTTTTTCAAAAATTTTCTTTGGCCAAAATCTTGAAGGTGCACGTATCAGTGATATATCGTTGAAAAGGTGCATCAATTATCTGTTCATAAATATACATATAATTCTAGGTTTGTATTTCTGATATAAGGATTTTTTCATTCAAAGTTAGTACCTTTTGCCTACACTTCAATACTTTTTCAAAAATTTTCTTTGGCCAAAATCTTGAGTGTGCACGTATCAGTGATATATCTTTGGAAAGGTGCATCAATTACCTGTCCAGTGGTATACATATCAATCTAGGTTTATATTTCTGATGTTAGAATTTTTTCATTCAAAATTAGTACCTTTTGCCTACACTTCAATACTTTTTCAAAAACTCCCTTTGGCCAAAATCTTGAGTGTGCACGTATAAATGATACATCGTTGGAAAGGTGCATCAATAACCTGTCCAGAAGTATACATATCTTTCTAGGTTTGTATTTCTGATATAAGGATTTATTCATTCAAAGTTAGTACCTTTTGCCTACACTTCAATACTTCTTCAAAAATTTCCTTTGGCCAAAATCTTGAGTGTGCACGTATCAGTGATATATTGTTGGAAAGACGCATCAATTGCCAGTCCAGTGGTTTACATATCATTCTAGTTTTATATTTCTGATGTTAGAATTTTTTCATTCAAAGTTAGTACCTTTTGCCTACACTTCAATACTTTTTCAAAAATTGTCTTTGGCCAAAATCTTGAGTGTGCACGTATAAATTATAAATCGTTGAAAAGGTGCATCAATTACCTGTCCAGTGGTATACATATCATTCTAGGTTTATATTTCTGATATAAGGATTTTTTCATTCAAAGTCAGTACCTTTTGCCTACACTTCAATACTTTTTCAAAAATTTCCTTTGGCCAAAATCTTGAGTGTGCACGTATCAGTGATATATCGTTAGAAAGTTGCATCAATTACCTGTCTAGTGGTATAAATATCATTCTAGGTTTATATTTCGGATGTTAGAATTTTTTCATTCAAAGTTAGTACCTTTTGCCTACACTTCAATACTTTTTCAAAAATTTTCTTTGGCCAAAATCTTGAGTGTGCACATATCGGTGATATATCTTTGGAAAGGTGCATCAATTACCTGTCCAGTGGTATGCATATCAATCTAGGTTTATATTTCTGATGTTAGAATTTTTTCATTCAAAATTAGTACCTTTTGCCTACACTTCAATACTTTTTCAAAAACTCCCTTTGGCCAAAATCTTGAGTGTGCACACATGAGTGATATATCGTTGGAAACGTGCATCAATTACTTGTCTAGTGGTATACATATCATTCCAGGCCTATATTTCTGATGTTAGAATTTTTTCATTCAAAGTTAGTACCTTTTGCCTACACTTCAATACTTTTTCAAAAACTCCCTTTGGCCAAAATCTTGAGTGTGCACACATGAGTGATATATCGTTGGAAACGTGCATCAATTACTTGTCTAGTGGTATACATATCATTCCAGGCCTATATTTCTGATGTTAGAATTTTTTCATTCAAAGTTAGTACCTTTTGCCTACACTTCAATACTTTTTCAAAAATTGTCTTTGGCCAAAATCTTGAGTGTGCACGTATAAGTTATAAATCGTTGAAAAGGTGCATCAATTACCTGTTCAGTGGTATACATATCATTCTAGGTTTATATTTCTGATATAAGGATTTTTTCATTCAAAGTCAGTACCTTTTGCCTACACTTCAATACTTTTTCAAAAATTTCCTTTGGCCAAAATCTTGAGTGTGCACGTATCAGTGATATATCGTTAGAAAGGTGCATCAATTACCTGTCTAGTGGTATAAATATCATTCTAGGTTTATATTTCGGATGTTAGAATTTTTTCATTCAAAGTTAGTACCTTTTGCCTACACTTCAATACTTTTTCAAAAATTTTCTTTGGCCAAAATCTTGAGTGTGCACATATCGGTGATATATCTTTGGAAAGGTGCATCAATTACCTGTCCAGTGGTATGCATATCAATCTAGGTTTATATTTCTGATGTTAGAATTTTTTCATTCAAAATTAGTACCTTTTGCCTACACTTCAATACTTTTTCAAAAACTCCCTTTGGCCAAAATCTTGAGTGTGCACCCATGAGTGATATATCGTTGGAAACGTGCATAAATTACTTGTCTAGTGGTATACATATCATTCCAGGCCTATATTTCTGATGTTAGAATTTTTTCATTCAAAGTTAGTACCTTTTGCCTACACTTCAATACTTTTTCAAAAATTTTCGTTGGCCAAAATCTTGAGTGTGCACGTAAGAATGATATATCGTTAAAAAGCTGCATCAATTACCTGTCTAGTGGTTTACATATCATTCTAGGTCTATATTTATGATGTTAGAATTTTTTCATTCAAAGTTAGTATTTTTGCCTACACTTCAATACTTTTTCAAAAATTTCCTTTGGCCAAAATCATGAGTGTGCACATATAAGTGATATATCGTTAGAAAGGTGCATCAATTACCTGTTCAGTGGTATACATATCATTCTAGGTTTATATTTTCGATGTTAGAATTTTTTCATTCAAAGTTAGTATCTTTTGCCTACACTTCAATACTTTTTCAAAAATTTCCTTTGGCCAAAATCTTGAGTGTGCACGTAAGAATGATATATCGTTAAAAAGCTGCATTAATTACCTGTCTAGTGGTTTACATATCATTCTAGGTCTATATTTATGATGTTAGAATTTTTTCATTCAAAGTTAGTACCTTTTGCCTATACTTCAATACTTTTTCAAAAATTTCCTTTGGCCAAAATCTTGAGTGTGCACGTATGATATATTAATCGTTGGAAAGGTGCATAAATTACCTGTCCAGCGGTATGCATATCATTCTAGGTTTATATTTTCGATGTTAGAATTTTTACATTCAAATTTAGTACCTTTTGCCTACACTTCAATACTTTTTCAAAAATTGTCTTTGGCCAAAATCTTGAGTGTGCACGTATAAATTATAAATCGTTGAAAAGGTGCATCAATTACCTGTCCAGTGGTATACATATCATTCTAGGTCTATATTTATGATGTTAGAATTTTTTCATTCAAAGTTAGTATTTTTGCCTACACTTCAATACTTTTTCAAAAATTTTCGTTGGCCAAAATCTTGAGTGCGCACGTATGAATGATATATCGTTGGAAAGGTGCATCAATTATCTGTTCAGAAGTATACAGATAATTCTAGGTTTGTATTTCTGATATAAGGATTTTTTCATTCAAAGTTAGTACCTTTTGCCTACACTTCAATACTTTTTCAAAAATTTTCTTTGGCCAAAATCTTGAGTGTGCACGTATCAGTGATATATCGTTGAAAAGGTGCATCAATTATCTGTTCATAAGTATACATATAATTCTAGGTTTGTATTTCTGATATAAGGATTTTTTCATTCAAAGTTAGTACCTTTTGCCTACACTTCAATACTTTTTCAAAAATTTTCTTTGGCCAAAATCTTGAGTGTGCACGTATCAGTGATATATCTTTGGAAAGGTGCATCAATTACCTGTCCAGTGGTATGCATATCAATCTAGGTTTATATTTCTGATGTTAGAATTTTTTCATTCAAAATTAGTACCTTTTGCCTACACTTCAATACTTTTTCAAAAACTCCCTTTGGCCAAAATCTTGAGTGTGCACGTATAAATGATACATCGTTGGAAAGGTGCATCCATTACCTGTCCAGTGGTATACATATCATTCTAGGTTTATATTTCTGATATGAGGATTTTTTCATTCAAAATTAGTACCTTTTGCCTACACTTCAATACTTTTTCAAAAATTTTCTTTGGCCAAAATCTTGAGTGTGCACGTATCAGTGATATATCGTTGGAAAGTTGCATCAATTACCTGTCCAGTGGTATACATATCATTCTAGGTTTATATTTCTGATATAAGGATTTTTCATTCAAAGTTAGTACCTTTTGCCTACACTTCAATACTTTTTCAAAAATTTTCTTTGGCCAAAATCTTGAGTGTGCACGTATCAGTGATATATCGTTGGAAAGGTGCATCAATTACCTGTCCAGTGGTATACATATCATTCTAGGTTTATATTTCTGATATAAGGATTTTTTTCATTCAAAATTAGTACCTTTTGCCTACACTTCAATACTTTTTCAAAAATTTTCGTTGGCCAAAATCTTGAGTGTGCACGTATGAATGATATATCGTTGGAAAGGTGCATCAATTATCTGTTCAGAAAAATACATATAATTCAAGGTTTGTATTTCTGATATAAGGATTTTTTCATTCAAAGTTAGTACCTTTTGCCTACACTTCAATACTTTTTCAAAAATTTCCTTTGGCCAAAATCTTGAGTGTGCACACATAAATAATATATCGTTGGAAACGTGCATAAATTACCTGTCTAGCGGTATACATATCATTCCAGGTCTATATTTCTGATGTTAGAATTTTTTCATTCAAAGTTAGTACCTTTTGCCTACACTTCAATACTTTTTCAAAAATTTGGTTTGGCCAAAATCTTGAGTGTGCACGTTTGAATGAGATATCGTTTGAAAGGTGCATAAATTACCTGTCCAGCGGTATGCATATCATTCTAGGTTTATATTTTCCATGTTAGAATTTTTACATTCAAATTTAGTACCTTTTGCCTACACTTCAATACTTTTTCAAAAATTGTCTTTGGCCAAAATCTTGAGTGTGCACGTATAAATTATAAATCGTTGAAAAGGTGCATCAATTACCTGTCCAGTGGTATACATATCATTCTAGGTTTATATTTCTGATATAAGGATTTTTTGATTCAAAGTCAGTACCTTTTGCCTACACTTCAATACTTTTTCAAAAATTTCCTTTGGCCAAAATCTTGGGTGTGCACGTTTGAGTGATATATCGTTAAAAAGGTGCATCAATTACCTGTCTAGTGGTATAAATATCATTCTAGGTTTATATTTCGGATGTTAGAATTTTTTCATTCAAAGTTAATACCTTTTGCCTACACTTCAATACTTTTTCAAAAATTTCCTTTGGCCAAAATCTTGAGTGTGCACGTATAAATGATACATCGTTGGAAAGGTGCCTTAATTACCTGTTCAGGAGTATACATATAATTCTAGGTTCATATTTCTGATGTAAGAATGTTTTCATTCAAAATTAGTACCTTTTGCTTATACTTCAATACTTTTTCAAAATTTCCTTTGGCCAAAATCTTGAGTGTGCACGTATAAATGATACATCGTTGGAAAGGTGCATCAATTACCTGTCCAGTGGTATACATATCAATCTAGGTTTATATTTCTGATATAAGGATTTATTCATTCAAAGTTAGTACCTTTTGCCTACACTTCAATACTTTTTCAAAAACTCCCTTTGGCCAAAATCTTGAGTGTGCACGTATAAATGATACATCGTTGGAAAGGTGCATCCATTACCTGTCCAGTGGTATACATACCATTCTAGGTTTATATTTCTGATATGAGGATTTTTTCATTCAAAATTAGTACCTTTTGCCTACACTTCAATACTTTTTCAAAAATTTTCTTTGGCCAAAATCTTGAGTGTGCACGTATCAGTGATATATCGTTGGAAAGTTGCATCAATTACCTGTCCAGTGGTATACATATCATTCTAGGTTTATATTTCTGATATAAGGATTTTTTGATTCAAAGTCAGTACCTTTTGCCTACACTTCAATACTTTTTCAAAAATTTCCTTTGGCCAAAATCTTGGGTGTGCACGTTTGAGTGATATATCGTTAAAAAGGTGCATCAATTACCTGTCTAGTGGTATAAATATCATTCTAGGTTTATATTTCGGATGTTAGAATTTTTTCATTCAAAGTTAATACCTTTTGCCTACACTTCAATACTTTTTCAAAAATTTTCGTTGGCCAAAATCTTGAGTGTGCACGTATGAATGATATATCGTTGGAAAGGTGCCTTAATTACCTGTTCAGAAGTATACATATAATTCTAGGTTCATATTTCTGATGTAAGAATGTTTTCATTCAAAATTAGTACCTTTTGCTTATACTTCAATACTTTTTCAAAAACTCCCTTTGGCCAAAATCTTGAGTGTGCACGTATAAATGATACATCGTTGGAAAGGTGCATCAATTACCTGTCCAGTGGTATACATATCAATCTAGGTTTATATTTCTGATATAAGGATTTATTCATTCAAAGTTAGTACCTTTTGCCTACACTTCAATACTTTTTCAAAAACTCCCTTTGGCCAAAATCTTGAGTGTGCACGTATAAATGATACATCGTTGGAAAGGTGCATCAATAACCTGTCCAGTAGTATACATATCTTTCTAGGTTTGTATTTCTGATATAAGGATTTATTCATTCAAAGTTAGTACCTTTTGCCTACACTTCAATACTTCTTCAAAAATTTCCTTTGGCCAAAATCTTGAGTGTGCACGTATCAGTGATATATTGTTGGAAAGACGCATCAATTGCCAGTCCAGTGGTTTACATATCATTCTAGTTTTATATTTCTGATGTTAGAATTTTTTCATTCAAAGTTAGTACCTTTTGCCTACACTTCAATACTTTTTCAAAAATTGTCTTTGGCCAAAATCTTGAGTGTGCACGTATAAATTATAAATCGTTGAAAAGGTGCATCAATTACCTGTCCAGTGGTATACATATCATTCTAGGTTTATATTTCTGATATAAGGATTTTTTCGTTCAAAGTCAGTACCTTTTGCCTACACTTCAATACTTTTTCAAAAATTTCCTTTGGCCAAAATCTTGAGTGTGCACGTATCAGTGATATATCGTTAGAAAGTTGCATCAATTACCTGTCTAGTGGTATAAATATCATTCTAGGTTTATATTTCGGATGTTAGAATTTTTTCATTCAAAGTTAGTACCTTTTGCCTACACTTCAATACTTTTTCAAAAATTTGCTTTGGCCAAAATCTTGAGTGTGCACGTATCGGTGATATATCTTTGGAAAGGTGCATCAATTACCTGTCCAGTGGTATGCATATCAATCTAGGTTTATATTTCTGATGTTAGAATTTTTTCATTCAAAGTTAGTACCTTTTGCCTACACTTCAATACTTTTTCAAAAACTCCCTTTGGCCAAAATCTTGAGTGTGCACACATGAGTGATATATCGTTGGAAACGTGCATAAATTACCTGTCTAGTGGTATACATATCATTTCAGGTCTATATTTCTGATGTTAGAATTTTTTCATTCAAAGTTAGTACCTTTTGCCTACACTTCAATACTTTTTCAAAAATTTTCGTTGGCCAAAATCTTGAGTGTGCACGTATGAATGATATATCGTTGGAAAGGTGCATCAATTATCTGTTCAGAAGTATACATATAATTCTAGGTTTGTATTTCTGATATAAGGATTTTTTCATTCAAAGTTAGTACCTTTTGCCTACACTTCAATACTTTTTCAAAAATTTTCTTTGGCCAAAATCTTGAGTGTGCACGTATCAGTGATATATCTTTGGAAAGGTGCATCAATTACCTGTCCAGTGGTATACATACCAATCTAGGTTTATATTTCTGATGTTAGAATTTTTTCATTCAAAATTAGTACCTTTTGCCTACACTTCAATACTTTTTCAAAAACTCCCTTTGGCCAAAATCTTGAGTGTGCACGTATAAATGATACATCGTTGGAAAGGTGCATCCATTACCTGACCAGTGGTATACATATCATTCTAGGTTTATATTTCTGATATGAGGATTTTTTCATTCAAAATTAGTACCTTTTGCCTACACTTCAATACTTTTTCAAAAATTTTCTTTGGCCAAAATCTTGAGTGTGCACGTATCAGTGATATATCGTTGGAAAGTTGCATCAATTACCTGTCCAGTGGTATACATATCATTCTAGGTTTATATTTCTGATATAAGGATTTTTCATTCAAAGTTAGTACCTTTTGCCTACACTTCAATACTTTTTCAAAAATTTTCTTTGGCCAAAATCTTGAGTGTGCACGTATCAGTGATATATCGTTGGAAAGGTGCATCAATTACCTGTCCAGTGGTATACATATCATTCTAGGTTTATATTTCTGATATAAGGATTTTTTCATTCAAAATTAGTACCTTTTGCCTACACTTCAATACTTTTTCAAAAATTTTCGTTGGCCAAAATCTTGAGTGTGCACGTATGAATGATACATCGTTGGAAAGGTGCATCAATAACCTGTCCAGTAGTATACATATCTTTCTAGGTTTGTATTTCTGATATAAGGATTTATTCATTCAAAGTTAGTACCTTTTGCCTACACTTCAATACTTCTTCAAAAATTTCCTTTGGCCAAAATCTTGAGTGTGCACGTATCAGTGATATATTGTTGGAAAGACGCATCAATTGCCAGTCCAGTGGTTTACATATCATTCTAGTTTTATATTTCTGATGTTAGAATTTTTTCATTCAAAGTTAGTACCTTTTGCCTACACTTCAATACTTTTTCAAAAATTGTCTTTGGCCAAAATCTTGAGTGTGCACGTATAAATTATAAATCGTTGAAAAGGTGCATCAATTACCTGTCCAGTGGTATACATATCATTCTAGGTTTATATTTTCGATGTTAGAATTTTTTCATTCAAAGTTAGTATCTTTTGCCTACACTTCAATACTTTTTCAAAAATTTGCGTTGGCCAAAATCTTGAGTCTGCACGTAAAAGTGATATATCGTTGGAAAGGTGCATCAATAACCTGTCCAGTAGTATACATATCTTTCTAGGTTTGTATTTCTGATATAAGGATTTATTCATTCAAAGTTAGTACCTTTTGCCTACACTTCAATACTTTTTCAAAAATTTTCTTTGGCCAAAATCTTGAGTGTGCACGTATCAGTGATATATCGTTGGAAAGTTGCATCAATTACCTGTCCAGTGGTATACATATCATTCTAGGTTTATATTTCTGATATAAGGATTTTTCATTCAAAGTTAGTACCTTTTGCCTACACTTCAATACTTTTTCAAAAATTTTCTTTGGCCAAAATCTTGAGTGTGCACGTATCAGTGATATATCGTTGAAAAGGTGCATCAATTATCTGTTCATAAGTATACATATAATTCTAGGTTTGTATTTCTGATATAAGGATTTTTTCATTCAAAGTTAGTACCTTTTGCCTACACTTCAATACTTTTTCAAAAATTTTCTTTGGCCAAAATCTTGAGTGTGCACGTATCAGTGATATATCGTTGGAAAGTTGCATCAATAACCTGTCCAGTAGTATACATATCTTTCTAGGTTTGTATTTCTGATATAAGGATTTATTCATTCAAAGTTAGTACCTTTTGCCTACACTTCAATACTTTTTCAAAAATTTTCTTTGGCCAAAATCTTGAGTGTGCACGTATCAGTGATATATCGTTGGAAAGTTGCATCAATTACCTGTCCAGTGGTATACATATCATTCTAGGTTTATATTTCTGATATAAGGATTTTTCATTCAAAGTTAGTACCTTTTGCCTACACTTCAATACTTTTTCAAAAACTCCCTTTGGCCAAAATCTTGAGTGTGCACGTATAAATGATACATCGTTGGAAAGGTGCATTCATTACCTGTCCAGTGGTATACATATCATTCTAGGTTTATATTTCTGATATGAGGATTTTTTCATTCAAAATTAGTACCTTTTGCCTACACTTCAATACTTTTTCAAAAATTTTCTTTGGCCAAAATCTTGAGTGTGCACGTATCAGTGATATATCGTTGGAAAGTTGCATCAATTACCTGTCCAGTGGTATACATATCATTCTAGGTTTATATTTCTGATATAAGGATTTTTCATTCAAAGTTAGTACCTTTTGCCTACACTTCAATACTTTTTCAAAAATTTTCTTTGGCCAAAATCTTGAGTGTGCACGTATCAGTGATATATCGTTGAAAAGGTTCATCAATTATCTGTTCATAAGTATACATATAATTCTAGGTTTGTATTTCTGATATAAGGATTTTTTCATTCAAAGTTAGTACCTTTTGCCTACACTTCAATACTTTTTCAAAAATTTTCTTTGGCCAAAATCTTGAGTGTGCACGTATCAGTGATATATCTTTGGAAAGGTGCATCAATTACCTGTCCAGTGGTATACATATCAATCTAGGTTTATATTTCTGATGTTAGAATTTTTTCATTCAAAGTTAGTACCTTTTGCCTACACTTCAATACTTTTTCAAAAATTTTCTTTGGCCAAAATCTTGAGTGTGCACGTATCAGTGATATATCGTTGGAAAGGTGCATCAATTACCTGTCCAGTGGTATACATATCATTCTAGGTATATATTTCTGATATAAGGATTTTTTCATTCAAAGTTAGTACCTTTTGCCTACACTTCAATACTTTTTCAAAAATTTCCTTTGGCCAAAATCTTGAGTGTGCACACATAAGTAATATATCGTTGGAAACGTGCATAAATTACCTGTCTAGCGGTATACATATCATTCCAGGTCTATATTTCTGATGTTAGAATTTTTTCATTCAAAGTTAGTACCTTTTGCCTACACTTCAATACTTTTTCAAAAATTTGGTTTGGCCAAAATCTTGAGTGTGCACGTTTGAATGAGATATCGTTTGAAAGGTACATCAATTACCTGTCCAGTGATATACATATTATTTTAGGTTTATATTTTCGATGTTAGAATTTTTTCATTCAAAGTTAGTATCTTTTGCCTAAACTTCAATACTTTTTCAAAAATTTCCTTTGGCCAAAATCTTGAGTGTGCACGTAAGAATGATATATCGTTAAAAAGCTGCATTAATTACCTGTCTAGCGGTATACATATCATTCCAGGTCTATATTTCTGATGTTAGAATTTTTTCATTCAAAGTTAGTACCTTTTGCCTACACTTCAATACTTTTTCAAAAATTTGGTTTGGCCAAAATCTTGAGTGTGCACGTTTGAATGAGATATCGTTTGAAAGGTACATCAATTACCTGTCCAGTGATATACATATTATTTTAGGTTTATATTTTCGATGTTAGAATTTTTTCATTCAAAAATAGTATCTTTTGCCTACACTTCAATACTTTTTCAAAAATTTCCTTTGGCCAAAATCTTGAGTGTGCACGTAAGAATGATATATCGTTAAAAAGCTGCATTAATTACCTGTCTAGCGGTATACATATCATTCCAGGTCTATATTTCTGATGTTAGAATTTTTTCATTCAAAGTTAGTACCTTTTGCCTACACTTCAATACTTTTTCAAAATTTTGGTTTGGCCAAAATCTTGAGTGTGCACGTTTATATGAGTTATCGTTTGAAAGGTACATCAATTACCTGTCCAGTGATATACATATCATTTTAGGTTTATATTTTCGATGTTAGAATTTTTTCATTCAAAGTTAGTATCTTTTGCCTACACTTCAATACTTTTTCAAAAATTTCGTTGGCCAAAATCTTGAGTGTGCACGTATGAATGATATATCGTTGGAAAGGTGCCTTAATTACCTGTTCAGAAGTATACATATAATTCTAGGTTCATATTTCTGATGCAAGAATGTTTTCATTCAAAATTAGTACCTTTTGCTTAAATTCAATACTTCTTCAAAAATTTACGTTGGCAAAAATCTTGAGTGTGCACGTTTGAGTGATATGTCGTTGGAAAGGTGCATCAATTACCTGTCCAGTGGTATGCATATCATTCTAGGTTTATATTTTCGATGTTAGAATTTTTTCATTCAAAGTTAGTATCTTTTGCCTACACTTCAATACTTTTTCAAAAATTTCTTTTGGCCAAAATCTTGAGTGTGTACATTTGATTGATATATCGTTGAAAAGCTGCATCAATTACCTGTCTAGAGGTATACATATCATTCTAGGTCTATATTTCTGATGTTAGAATTTTTTCATTCAAAGTTAGTACCTTTTGCCTACACTTCAATACTTTGTCAAAAATTTTCGTTGGCCAAAATCTTGAGTGTGCACGTATGAATGATATATCGTTGGAAAGGTGCATCAATTATCTGTTCAGAAGTATACATATCATTCTAGGTTTGTATTTCTGATATAAGGATTTTTTCATTCAAAGTTAGTACCTTTTGCCTACACTTCAATACTTTTTCAAAAATTTTCTTTGGCCAAAATCTTGAGTGTGCACGTATCAGTGATATATCGTTGAAAAGGTGCATCAATTATCTGTTCATAAGTATACATATAATTCTAGGTTTGTATTTCTGATATAAGGATTTTTTCATTCAAAGTTAGTACCTTTTGCCTACACTTCAATACTTTTTCAAAAATTTTCTTTGGCCAAAATCTTGAGTGTGCACGTATCAGTGATATATCTTTGGAAAGGTGCATCAATTACCTGTCCAGTGGTATACATATCAATCTAGGTTTATATTTCTGATGTTAGAATTTTTTCATTCAAAATTAGTACCTTTTGCCTACACTTCAATACTTTTTCAAAAACTCCCTTTGGCCAAAATCTTGAGTGTGCACGTATAAATGATACATCGTTGGAAAGGTGCATCAATAACCTGTCCAGTAGTATACATATCTTTCTAGGTTTGTATTTCTGATATAAGGATTTATTCATTCAAAGTTAGTACCTTTTGCCTACACTTCAATACTTCTTCAAAAATTTCCTTTGGCCAAAATCTTGAGTGTGCACGTATCAGTGATATATTGTTGGAAAGACGCATCAATTGCCAGTCCAGTGGTTTACATATCATTCTAGTTTTATATTTCTGATGTTAGAATTTTTTCATTCAAAGTTAGTACCTTTTGCCTACACTTCAATACTTTTTCAAAAATTGTCTTTGGCCAAAATCTTGAGTGTGCACGTATAAATTATAAATCGTTGAAAAGGTGCATCAATTACCTGTCCAGTGGTATACATATCATTCTAGGTTTATATTTCTGATATAAGGATTTTTTCATTCAAAGTCAGTACCTTTTGCCTACACTTCAATACTTTTTCAAAAATTTCCTTTGGCCAAAATCTTGGGTGTGCACGTTTGAGTGATATATCGTTAAAAAGGTGCATCAATTACCTGTCTAGTGGTATAAATATCATTCTAGGTTTATATTTCGGATGTTAGAATTTTTTCATTCAAAGTTAGTACCTTTTGCCTACACTTCAATACTTTTTCAAAAATTTCCTTTGGCCAAAATCTTGAGTGTGCACACATTAGTAATATATCGTTGGAAACGTGCATCAATTACCTGTCTAGCGGTATACATATCATTCCAGGTCTATATTTCTGATGTTAGAATTTTTTCATTCAAAGTTAGTACCTTTTGCCTACACTTCAATACTTTTTCAAAAATTTGGTTTGGCCAAAATCTTGAGTGTGCACGTTTGAATGAGATATCGTTGGAAAGGTGCCTTAATTACCTGTTCAGAAGTATACATATAATTCTAGGTTCATATTTCTGATGTAAGAATGTTTTCATTCAAAATTAGTACCTTTTGCTTATACTTCAATACTTCTTCAAAAATTTACGTTGGCAAAAATCTTGAGTGTGCACGTTTGAGTGATATGTCGTTGGAAAGGTGCATCAATTACCTGTCTAGTGGTATGCATATCATTCTAGGTTTATATTTTCGATGTTAGAATTTTTTCATTCAAAGTTAGTATCTTTTGCCTACACTTCAATACTTTTTCAAAAATTTCCTTTGGCCAAAATCTTGAGTGTGCACATTTGATTGATATATCGTTGAAAAGCTGCATCAATTACCTGTCTAGAGGTATACATATCATTCTAGGTCTATATTTCTGATGTTAGAATTTTTTCATTCAAAGTTAGTACCTTTTGCCTACACTTCAATACTTTGTCAAAAATTTTCGTTGGCCAAAATCTTGAGTGTGCACGTATGAATGATATATCGTTGGAAAGGTGCATCAATTATCTGTTCAGAAGTATACATATCATTCTAGGTTTGTATTTCTGATATAAGGATTTTTTCATTCAAAGTTAGTACCTTTTGCCTACACTTCAATACTTTTTCAAAAATTTTCTTTGGCCAAAATCTTGAGTGTGCACGTATCAGTGATATATCTTTGGAAAGGTGCATCAATTACCTGTCCAGTGGTATACATATCAATCTAGGTTTATATTTCTGATGTTAGAATTTTTTCATTCAAAATTAGTACCTTTTGCCTACACTTCAATACTTTTTCAAAAACTCCCTTTGGCCAAAATCTTGAGTGTGCACGTATAAATGATACATCGTTGGAAAGGTGCATCAATAACCTGTCCAGTAGTATACATATCTTTCTAGGTTTGTATTTCTGATATAAGGATTTATTCATTCAAAGTTAGTACCTTTTGCCTACACTTCAATACTTCTTCAAAAATTTCCTTTGGCCAAAATCTTGAGTGTGCACGTATCAGTGATATATTGTTGGAAAGACGCATCAATTGCCAGTCCAGTGGTTTACATATCATTCTAGTTTTATATTTCTGATGTTAGAATTTTTTCATTCAAAGTTAGTACCTTTTGCCTACACTTCAATACTTTTTCAAAAATTGTCTTTGGCCAAAATCTTGAGTGTGCACGTATAAATTATAAATCGTTGAAAAGGTGCATCAATTACCTGTCCAGTGGTATACATATCATTCTAGGTTTATATTTCTGATATAAGGATTTTTCATTCAAAGTCAGTACCTTTTGCCTACACTTCAATACTTTTTCAAAAATTTCCTTTGGCCAAAATCTTGAGTGTGCACGTATCAGTGATATATCGCTAGAAAGTTGCATCAATTATCTGTCTAGTGGTATAAATATCATTCTAGGTTTATATTTCGGATGTTAGAATTTTTTCATTCAAAGTTAGTACCTTTTGCCTACACTTCAATACTTTTTCAAAAATTTGCTTTGGCCAAAATCTTGAGTGTGCACGTATCGGTGATATATCTTTGGAAAGGTGCATCAATTACCTGTCCAGTGGTATGCATATCAATCTAGGTTTATATTTCTGATGTTAGAATTTTTTCATTCAAAATTAGTACCTTTTGCCTACACTTCAATACTTTTTCAAAAACTCCATTTGGCCAAAATCTTGAGTGTGCACACATGAGTGATATATCGTTGGAAACGTGCATAAATTACCTGTCTAGTGGTATAAATATCATTTCAGGTCTATATTTCTGATGTTAGAATTTTTTCATTCAAAGTTAGTACCTTTTGCCTACACTTCAATACTTTTTCAAAAATTTTCGTTGGCCAAAATCTCGAGTGTGCACGTATGAATGATATATCGTTGGAAAGGTGCATCAATTATCTGTTCAGAAGTATACATATAATTCTAGGTTTGTATTTCTGATATAAGGATTTTTTCATTCAAAGTTAGTACCTTTTGCCTACACTTCAATACTTTTTCAAAAATTTGCTTTGGCCAAAATCTTGAGTGTGCACACATTAGTAATATATCGTTGGAAACGTGCATCAATTACCTGTCTAGCGGTATACATATCATTCCAGGTCTATATTTCTGATGTTAGAATTTTTTCATTCAAAGTTAGTACCTTTTGCCTACACTTCAATACTTTTTCAAAAATTTGGTTTGGCCAAAATCTTGAGTGTGCACGTTTGAATGAGATATCGTTTGAAAGGTACATCAATTACCTGTCCAGTGATATACATATCATTTTAGGTTTATATTTTCGATGTTAGAATTTTTTCATTCAAAGTTAGTATCTTTTGCCTACACTTCAATACTTTTTCAAAAATTTTCGTTGGCCAAAATCTTGAGTGTGCACGTATGAATGATATATCGTTGGAAAGGTGCCTTAATTACCTGTTCAGAAGTTGTAAGGAAACATAAATTTGTGAAATTTATGCCTTACAGCTCCCACTAAACCACCGCTGCACAAAGGGCCCCAAAAACCACGAACCCGCCCTGCAACCCTAAACCGCACCTGGACAATAACCCGCGAACCGCCCCTGTCCACAAAACACGCAGCTGGGCGACCCGCAAACAAACAATAACAACACATACAGCAAGCCAGTGGCCTGATCAATTGGCACAACAACAACAAACTAAGAAATGTTTGTGACCCGCAAACCAACAATAACAACACATACAGCAAGCCAGTGGCCTGATCAATTGGCACAACAACAAAACAAACTAAGAAATGTTTGTGACCCGCAAACCAACAATAACAACACATACAGCAAGCCAGTGGCCTGATCAATTGGCACAACAACAAAACTATATAACGAAGTCACAAGCAAAAAACACACAAACAACATGCATTCTATGCACCCACACGTGGCAATAACAAAACACATAGGGGTCATTAAACAGCGACTATGACAACAATAACATGCAAGACAAAAGGTTGCCGCTATTTCTAGGCGAGAAAAATTCAAGGTCGACATCAGATGGAAATTGTCGACACAAACAAGGTCCCGTTACCCTTTTTGGGGATAAAAGGAGTCAGCAAACCAACAGTGGGTCTCTTTTGTAGTCAACACGCGAACAACGCACATCGGTGAGTCAAGTGACATAGAGAACAAGTGACAAGTGAACAAGTGACAAGTGAACAAGTGACAAGTGAACAAGTGACAAGTGAACAAGTGTACAAGGGTACAAGTGACTACGCACGAGTGACTAAAGACAGTCGTAAAAGAGTGTTTCTTGCCGACCCGAGTGGTTTTATACCGGACGGCCGGCGATAAACACACTAGTGACGTCACGAACGGTGTCCTTTTTCTGTCGACCCGAGTGGTTTCATACCGGACGGTCTGCTCTAAAAGCATCCAAGTGGTCGCGCTAATACAGTTCAGCACACTGCGACAGCACCAACGACCGACTGTTACATCCGGCCCGAGTGGTTTCATACCGGACGGCTCATCCTGGTGAACAGTGTTTCTTGTCGGCCCGAGTGGTTTCATATCGGACGGCCGGTCATAAAACATACCAGTGGCATCACGAAAGTTGTTTTTTTTCTGTCGACCCGAGTGGTTTCATACCGGACGGTCTGCTCTAAAAGCATCCAAGTCGATCGCCACTAGGTTCAGACCATATTTTCATACAAGGCTAGGACAGACAAACGAACAGAATCCACGGATCCCACTTTAAAGGACTTCGAGGGAAATCAGGAGCAACGGCCATTATTTAACAGATGAATAAAGAAAATATATGAATAGTGATTTTTTTCCTTTGTGAAAACAAATATTTTTTAATAAAGACTTAAGTAGTGAGTTTAAATTAATCCTCGTATTTATAATTTGAAGAGACTAAGGAAATAAATTTTTTGTACGAACCCCGGCTATCCGGCGAGCTAACCCCGGCTAGAAAGTTCGTTACAAATGGCGCCCGAGCAGGGACTCAAACAGTGAGAAAAAAAAAAGGACTCAAACAGCGAAAAAAGTAAAAAGACTCAAACAGTGAGAAAAAAAATAAAAAGACTCAAACAGTGAAAAAAAAGATTCAAACAGTGAGAACAAAAAAAAAAACTCGTAAGCACAGTGAAAAAGAAAAAACGCAGAGAAATTAAATATAAAAAAAAACCCTTCAAAAGCAGAGAAAAAAATCATAATGGTGAAGACCGGGTGGCTGTACTCCCTATCAAAAGAACAATTGCAGTCGTATATGCAAGAGTTCGACCTAAATGGAGATGGAGTCATGGAGGAACTAAGGAGACGGTTCTCCAAATGGATTGCTGGCGCGGAATCAGCCCGTCACAGAAGCAAAGACTGGAAGAGCTCGAGGCACGGTACAGTTGTAGTCTATCTCCGATTCCAGAGACAGCGTTTCCATCTTCAAAGGGTCAGAGGGCACCGACAGGCACAACGCCAAATTTTCAACTACCTCAAGAGCGACGATCTCGAAATCCCATACCAGGAGAGGGTGCCGAAAGTGAGGAAATGAGGACACAATCGTATCACGCCGTGATTGATCAGGTACGGAAGTGGTCCGTAAAATATGATGGCGGTAAAGACCCAAACGCGTTTATCGAGAGGATAGAGGAGTTGGCCACAGCATATGGAATCAATAAAGATCTGCTCCCAAGGTCAATGCCCGAACTTTTGAAAGATAAGGCGTTAGCATGGTGGAGAAATAATAACAGGCAGTGGAATACATGGGTGCTGTTCAAGAGGGATCTTCTTAAATTTTTTTTGCATACACGACATTTTGAGCGCCTGGAGGATGAAATTCGAAAGAGACAACAGAGACCTAGGGAACCTTTTAAGGACTATGTCCTCACTCTTCAGAGTCTTATGCGCCAGGCTTGTTTCACAGAGGAACAACAATTACAACAGATCTACAAAAATCTTCAACCAGATTACCTGTTATACATACGCCGAAAGGATTTCAACAACCTGGACGAACTGATGGCCATGGCAGACGATTTTGAGGTAATTCGAGCGGACCAAGGGCAAGGGCAACCTCGAACGGGCCTGCCTCGTATGCGTCACGAGCAGCTCCGCATGATCCCAACAGTTCCAGAGAACTCCCGGATAAATCCTAAGACAGCTTGTCGTTGGTGTAGTCAGGAGGGCCATTTTAAGAGAGAATGCCGAAATAGAAGAGTGTTGTTTTGCTGGGAGTGTGGCCGACGGAACACACTTACGGTGGAGTGCTGTTGGCGGCAAGTGGGAAAACGGCCAAGGATCCACTCAACGACGGGGTGTGGAGCGTCAGGACAGACCCCGCTTGCACTAACTAAGCTAGGAGTCGACGAAAACCGAATCTTTGCCACAATCACACTAGACGAAGAAGCAGCAATTGCAACCATCGACACGGGTGCAACGAGAAGTTTTCTGAGTGAGGTCTTTGCAGAAAAGCTGATGAAACGAGGGAAACGGTTATTGGTGAAGGTCTCAGTGAGGATGGCAGATGGTACCATACGTGAAGTCAACCAAGGGATACAAGTAGAGGTCAGGCTGGGGACGGCTCGCTGTCATATGACACTATTGATCCTTCCAGGCGTAATAGACAACGTGATCTTAGGCATGGATTTCCTTCAGGCAACTTGCGCGGAGATTAGTTGTGGAGGTGAAACCATCAGGTTGCAAAGAGAAGAGGAGCCGACGAAACAACAGAACGTTCGCGTGTGTGCAGTGGCCCGTGGTAGTAGTTCAGACAGCGTGGGCAAAGCGAACGAGACCGAACGTGTAAATCAACGGGAAAAACTAATTAAAGGGACCGGCCAGTGCACTACACGTACAGCTAGAGATGGTTCAACGGACGAGGAGAACAGAAGGCGTGGGGATGCAAACCCGGAAAAGGAACTGGTGGAAAACTTTTTAGAGAAGGAACTGCAAGATTTCGAAAACATGAGCGGTACGTCAACCATTACCACACACAAAATTGTGATGCGCGACGACAGGCCTGTGAAACAAAGGTATTATCCGAAAAACCCGGCGATGCAAGCCATCATAAACGAGGAGGTTGATGAGCTATTAAGAAGGGGGTGCATCGAACGCTCGACCAGCCCATACAGCGCTCCCATTGTGCTGGTCAAGAAGAAGACGGGGCAGTGGCGATTATGTATAGACTATAGGCAGTTGAACTCACGGTCAGTACCAGATGCATATCCATTGCCCAGAATTCAACATATATTGGATCGACTTCGTAATGCACAATATATAAGCACGTTGGATCTTAAGAACGGTTACTGGCAGATTCCAATGGAATCAAATAGTAAGCAATATACGGCATTTACGGTTCCAGGAAAGGGACTGTTTCAGTGGCGAGTAATGCCATTTGGATTGCACTCGGCCCCGGCAACATTCCTGCAACATTCGTTGGACCAGGTCATTGGTCCCGAAATGGAACCTCACGCGTTCGCTTATCTAGACGACATTATTGTCATAGGAAGTACATTGGAAGAACACATGGAAAATCTGAAGGAAGTTTTTAGAAGATTGAAGGCTGCAAACTTGAAACTCAATAAAGAAAAGTGTGAATTTTTCAAACGGGATCTAAAGTATCTGGGACACGTTGTCAGCAATCAGGGAATTCATACCGACCCAGACAAAATAGCAGCAATAAAAGAACTAAAGCCACCAACCAACGTGAGGGAGCTGAGGCGCTTTCTAGGAGTTGGTTCCTGGTATCGTCGATTCGTTCCAGATTTTGCGGGAATAGTACAACCTCTCACAAACCTACTCAAGAAGGGAAAACACTGGAAATGGACCGATGAGCAGCAAGGCGCGTTTACGAAGCTTAAGGAAAAACTAACGGAAGCACCAGTCCTTATTTGCCCCGATTTTTCAAAGAAGTTCACGCTACAGACAGACGCCAGCGATTTCGGACTTGGGGCCGTCCTCACTCAGGAAATCGAAGGTGTAGAGAAAGTTATCGCATACGCGAGTAGACACCTCAATCAAGCGGAACGTAACTACTCACCGACAGAGAAGGAATGCCTGGCCATAGTGTGGGGAATACGGAAAATGCGTCCCTATCTTGAGGGGTATCAGTTCACTGTCGTGACGGATCACCTCTCCCTAAAGTGGTTGAATTCGATCGAGAGCCCTTCAGGGAGAGTAGCCAGGTGGGCTTTAGAGCTCCAGCAATATACATTCGATGTCCAATACCGAAGAGGAAAACTTAACGTTATCGCAGATGCACTATCGCGACAACCACTCGAAACGCTACGTGCAATTATCACTGAGCAGCAAGATTGTAAGTGGTATGACGCAAAGATGGCGACGGTAAAGCGAGAACCAGAGAAGTTACCCGATTACAGCATCGTTCAGGGGCAGCTATACCGCCATATTCCAGGACGCACAAATGACGAGGATTGCGAATCATGGAAGCTTTGCGTCCCTTCTCAACTTCGGTCTCGAGTACTTTCCGAAAATCATAATAATCCATGTGCGGGGCATATGGGAATCAGGAAGACAACAGCTCGAATAGCAAATCTCTACTACTGGCCTGGTATGGCTCGCGATATACGACGGCACATAAGACTTTGCGAATCATGCCAAAAATACAAACCGAACCAGAGCAAACCTGCCGGACAGATGTTGACACAGATTGCGGACGAACCATGGTCCATCCTTTGTGCGGATTTTGTAGGCCCACTTCCTCGTTCCACGCATGGAAATACGATGCTGCTGGTGATGTTCGATAAATTCTCAAAATGGACGGAGATAGTTCCACTACGACGAGCTACGGGGGACACATTAAGCAAAGCATTTCGGGAGCGGATCATATCGAGATACGGGGTCCCAAAAGTTTTGGTGACGGACAATGGGTCACAATTTTGCAGCAAGGCTTTCCAACGCTTTCTCAAGGACATGGGGATCAGGCAACAGTTCACGGCACCCTACACGCCGCAGGAAAATCCCACTGAAAGAGCAAATAGGAACGTGAAGAGGATGATAGCACAGTTGACTGGGAGAGATCAACGCAGATGGGATGATCTACTACCTGAGATTTCTCTAGCGCTAAATACAAGTGTTTCGGATACCACCGGTTATACACCTGCATTCTTGACGCAAGGAAGAGAACCGAGACTGCCAAAGGCGCTCTTTGATGAACAGACGCTGGGTACAGGAACGTGCCCCCAAAACCCCGTTGGAAGAGCAGATCGACTGAAGGAAGTATTTCAAATGGTTCGGCGGAACCTCGAAAAGGCAGCACAGGATCAAGCAAGATACTACAACCTCAGGAGGAGGGCGTGGCGACCAGAGGTGGGACAGCTGGTACTCCTAAAGCAACACCAACTGTCGAAAGCAGTCGACAATTTCGCAGCCAAACTCGCACCTCGGTACGACGGGCCTTACCGAGTCGTGGGGTTCACATCTCCAGTCATCGTACAGGTCCGGGGCGACGAAGACAGTAGTGTACGGACAGCACACGTGAGTGAACTTAAAGAATTTCACACCGAAGAACCACTCGAGCACGGAAGCCAGTTACGACAGCAATAACATAACAAAGACCAACAACGACTCCGACCCAACCCAACTGCCGTGACCAGGTTTTGATCACATATTTTTACTTACAGACAGAACCAAAAATAACCAAGCGAAATGAAAAACATCCAAGTAGGTCAGCAATGCGAAGAAGCGAGGGAAATCCGTCCAGAAAACTCCGCGGAGATCATACTGTCCAGCGACGAGGAGGAGGAGAGAGTGGACGATGTTGTTGCGATATACCCGCCAGGAAAGGGGGCGATTACGGTCAAGAGAGTCGACTACGAGCGTCTAGCAGAAGGAGTCTTCTTGAACGACGTCTTGATCGAGTTCTACTTAAAGTGGATCCATCACAACATTGTGCCTGAAGAGCAGCGTGGTCGCACCTATTTTTTCAGTCCGCATTTTTTTAGCCAACTCGCCGGTGGCAAAGGCAAGGTGGATAGGTACCGTCGAGTACAGAATTGGACGAAGGGAGTGAATATCCTAAATATGGACACGGTGGTTTTTCCGATAAACCAAAACAAGCACTGGTTCGTAATGGTACTATGCTTCCCGCACTTGGAAGGGCCCCAGTTGATGGAAGACAATTCCGATCCAGAATTTGGGAAGAGTGAATTTTGGCCAATTAAGCGACCAGTGCTTATCCAATTAGATTCACTGGCAGGAGACGCACGCGAGGGTGTAGCCGCGGTTCTCAGGGAGTACCTCGAAATGGAGTATGCTGCCAAGTTCCACAACGAACAACCACAAACGTTCGATAGGAATACGTTGCCGCTACAGGCAGTCAAGGTGCCCAAGCAAAGAAACGGGACAGATTGCGGACTATTTCTATTGAGGTTCGTGGAGCTGTATTTCCAGGAGCCGCTGATAAGCTTTCAGTTACCCATCGTCGAGCGGACCTCATGGTTTCACGACTGTGGATTTCAGCGCAAGAGACGGGAGTTGGCGGACGTATTACAAGGGTTAATGAGAAGCCAGGGAAGAACGACATGTCTTCCAACGATCAGCTTCACCGAAGACAACGAGACGACAGCAGTATTTAGAAACCAAGACCCAAGCAATTCAGAGGAAAACGAGATAACCACCATCGATATAGACCCAGATCGCCAGACCCCAATGATTGATAACGACTCAGGCAACGCAACGGACACCGAGAAAACCGATCCCAGGAATGAAACAACAAACAGAGAACTTTTCCCTAGATGTGACCTTAGCGACGAATTGGACTACGAGATGGACTTACTAGAAGAGGATGTTTTTGAAGGGATGCAGTACGACGACTTGATATCCGAACCAGTTGACGAAGACATCTGTCTAGAGATCCTGAACGAGGAAGAACTATGTCTCGGATGGCTTATCGAAAATGAACCATTGGTGGAGAAAGGCGAACCAGAACCGTCTAGCAAAGAACCCAAGCCCCAGAAGAGTTTCGCCAGGTTCCGGAACTTGCAAGAGCTGGAGAGAGACGGTAGTTGGTTACCAAAGGAAGTCGTGGAGAGTATCCTGTTGAAGTATCCGAAGTTGGGGGCAAAGAAGAATAAAAGAATAAAATACACCCAAAGCAACTATCGAGTCACGATAACGGTGAGTAGCATCGTACTCAGCCTGCTACCCGGAAGTAAGGGGGGGGTGTAAGGAAACATAAATTTGTGAAATTTATGCCTTACAGCTCCCACTAAACCACCGCTGCACAAAGGGCCCCAAAAACCACGAACCCGCCCTGCAACCCTAAACCGCACCTGGACAATAACCCGCGAACCGCCCCTGTCCACAAAACACGCAGCTGGGCGACCCGCAAACAAACAATAACAACACATACAGCAAGCCAGTGGCCTGATCAATTGGCACAACAACAACAAACTAAGAAATGTTTGTGACCCGCAAACCAACAATAACAACACATACAGCAAGCCAGTGGCCTGATCAATTGGCACAACAACAAAACAAACTAAGAAATGTTTGTGACCCGCAAACCAACAATAACAACACATACAGCAAGCCAGTGGCCTGATCAATTGGCACAACAACAAAACTATATAACGAAGTCACAAGCAAAAAACACACAAACAACATGCATTCTATGCACCCACACGTGGCAATAACAAAACACATAGGGGTCATTAAACAGCGACTATGACAACAATAACATGCAAGACAAAAGGTTGCCGCTATTTCTAGGCGAGAAAAATTCAAGGTCGACATCAGATGGAAATTGTCGACACAAACAAGGTCCCGTTACCCTTTTTGGGGATAAAAGGAGTCAGCAAACCAACAGTGGGTCTCTTTTGTAGTCAACACGCGAACAACGCACATCGGTGAGTCAAGTGACATAGAGAACAAGTGACAAGTGAACAAGTGACAAGTGAACAAGTGACAAGTGAACAAGTGACAAGTGAACAAGTGTACAAGGGTACAAGTGACTACGCACGAGTGACTAAAGACAGTCGTAAAAGAGTGTTTCTTGCCGACCCGAGTGGTTTTATACCGGACGGCCGGCGATAAACACACTAGTGACGTCACGAACGGTGTCCTTTTTCTGTCGACCCGAGTGGTTTCATACCGGACGGTCTGCTCTAAAAGCATCCAAGTGGTCGCGCTAATACAGTTCAGCACACTGCGACAGCACCAACGACCGACTGTTACATCCGGCCCGAGTGGTTTCATACCGGACGGCTCATCCTGGTGAACAGTGTTTCTTGTCGGCCCGAGTGGTTTCATATCGGACGGCCGGTCATAAAACATACCAGTGGCATCACGAAAGTTGTTTTTTTTCTGTCGACCCGAGTGGTTTCATACCGGACGGTCTGCTCTAAAAGCATCCAAGTCGATCGCCACTAGGTTCAGACCATATTTTCATACAAGGCTAGGACAGACAAACGAACAGAATCCACGGATCCCACTTTAAAGGACTTCGAGGGAAATCAGGAGCAACGGCCATTATTTAACAGATGAATAAAGAAAATATATGAATAGTGATTTTTTTCCTTTGTGAAAACAAATATTTTTTAATAAAGACTTAAGTAGTGAGTTTAAATTAATCCTCGTATTTATAATTTGAAGAGACTAAGGAAATAAATTTTTTGTACGAACCCCGGCTATCCGGCGAGCTAACCCCGGCTAGAAAGTTCGTTACAAAGTATACATATAATTCTAGGTTCATATTTCTGATGTAAGAATGTTTTCATTCAAAATTAGTACCTTTTGCTTATACTTCAATACTTCTTCAAAAATTTACGTTGGCAAAAATCTTGAGTGTGCACGTTTGAGTGATATGTCGTTGGAAAGGTGCATCAATTACCTGTCCAGTGGTATGCATATCATTCTAGGTTTATATTTTCGATGTTAGAATTTTTTCATTCAAAGTTAGTATCTTTTGCCTACACTTCAATACTTTTTCAAAAATTTCCTTTGGCCAAAATCTTGAGTGTGCACATTTGATTGATATATCGTTGAAAAGCTGCATCAATTACCTGTCTAGGGGTATACATATCATTCTAGGTCTATATTTCTGATGTTAGAATTTTTTCATTCAAAGTTAGTACCTTTTGCCTACACTTCAATACTTTGTCAAAAATTTTCGTTGGCCAAAATCTTGAGAGTGCACGTATGAATGATATATCGTTGGAAAGGTGCATCAATTATCTGTTCAGAAGTATACATATCATTCTAGGTTTGTATTTCTGATATAAGGATTTTTTCATTCAAAGTTAGTACCTTTTGCCTACACTTCAATACTTTTTCAAAAATTTTCTTTGGCCAAAATCTTGAGTGTGCACGTATCAGTGATATATCGTTGAAAAGGTGCATCAATTATCTGTTCATAAGTATACATATAATTCTAGGTTTGTATTTCTGATATAAGGATTTTTTCATTCAAAGTTAGTACCTTTTGCCTACACTTCAATACTTTTTCAAAAATTTTCTTTGGCCAAAATCTTGAGTGTGCACGTATCAGTGATATATCTTTGGAAAGGTGCATCAATTACCTGTCCAGTGGTATACATATCAATCTAGGTTTATATTTCTGATGTTAGAATTTTTTCATTCAAAATTAGTACCTTTTGCCTACACTTCAATACTTTTTCAAAAACTCCCTTTGGCCAAAATCTTGAGTGTGCACGTATAAATGATACATCGTTGGAAAGGTGCATCAATAACCTGTCCAGTAGTATACATATCTTTCTAGGTTTGTATTTCTGATATAAGGATTTATTCATTCAAAGTTAGTACCTTTTGCCTACACTTCAATACTTCTTCAAAAATTTCCTTTGGCCAAAATCTTGAGTGTGCACGTATCAGTGATATATTGTTGGAAAGACGCATCAATTGCCAGTCCAGTGGTTTACATATCATTCTAGTTTTATATTTCTGATGTTAGAATTTTTTCATTCAAAGTTAGTACCTTTTGCCTACACTTCAATACTTTTTCAAAAATTGTCTTTGGCCAAAATCTTGAGTGTGCACGTATAAATTATAAATCGTTGAAAAGGTGCATCAATTACCTGTCCAGTGGTATACATATCATTCTAGGTTTATATTTCTGATATAAGGATTTTTTCATTCAAAGTCAGTACCTTTTGCCTACACTTCAATACTTTTTCAAAAATTTCCTTTGGCCAAAATCTTGAGTGTGCACGTATCAGTGATATATCGTTAGAAAGTTGCATCAATTATCTGTCTAGTGGTATAAATATCATTCTAGGTTTATATTTCGGATGTTAGAATTTTTTCATTCAAAGTTAGTACCTTTTGCCTACACTTCAATACTTTTTCAAAAATTTGCTTTGGCCAAAATCTTGAGTGTGCACGTATCGGTGATATATCTTTGGAAAGGTGCATCAATTACCTGTCCAGTGGTATGCATATCAATCTAGGTTTATATTTCTGATGTTAGAATTTTTTCATTCAAAATTAGTACCTTTTGCCTACACTTCAATACTTTTTCAAAAACTCCCTTTGGCCAAAATCTTGAGTGTGCACACATGAGTGATATATCGTTGGAAACGTGCATAAATTACCTGTCTAGTGGTATACATATCATTTCAGGTCTATATTTCTGATGTTAGAATTTTTTCATTCAAAGTTAGTACCTTTTGCCTACACTTCAATAATTTTTCAAAAATTTTCGTTGGCCAAAATCTTGAGTGTGCACGTATAAATGATATATCGTTGGAAAGGTGCATCAATTATCTGTTCAGAAGTATACATATAATTCTAGGTTTGTATTTCTGATATAAGGATTTTTTCATTCAAAGTTAGTACCTTTTGCCTACACTTCAATACTTTTTCAAAAATTTTCTTTGGCCAAAATCTTGAGTGTGCACGTATCAGTAATATTTCGTTGAAAAGGTGCATCAATTATCTGTTCATAAGTATACATATAATTCTAGGTTTGTTTTTCTGATATGAGGATTTTTTCATTCAAAGTTAGTACCTTTTGCCTACACTTCAATACTTTTTCAAAAATTTTCTTTGGCCAAAATCTTGAGTGTGCACGTATCAGTGATATATCTTTGGAAAGGTGGATCAATTACCTGTCCAGTGGTATACATATCAATCTAGGTTTATATTTCTGATGTTAGAATTTTTTCATTCAAAATTAGTACCTTTTGCCTACACTTCAATACTTTTTCAAAAACTCCCTTTGGCCAAAATCTTGAGTGTGCACGTATAAATGATACATCGTTGGAAAGGTGCATCCATTACCTGTCCAGTGGTATACATATCATTCTAGGTTTATATTTCTGATATGAGGATTTTTTTCATTCAAAATTAGTACCTTTTGCCTACACTTCAATACTTTTTCAAAAATTTTCTTTGGCCAAAATCTTGAGTGTGCACGTATCAGTGATATATCGTTGGAAAGGTGCATCAATTACCTGTCCAGTGGTATACATATCATTCTAGGTTTATATTTCTGATATAAGGATTTTTTCATTCAAAATTAGTACCTTTTGCCTACACTTCAATACTTTTTCAAAAATTTTCGTTGGCCAAAATCTTGAGTGTACACGTATGAATGATATATCGTTGGAAAGGTGCATCAATTATCTGTTCCGAAGTATACATATAATTCTAGGTTTGTATTTCTGATATAAGGATTTTTTCATTCAAAGTTAGTACCTTTTGCCTACACTTCAATACTTTTTCAAAAATTTCCTTTGGCCAAAATCTTGAGTGTGCACGTATGAGTGGTATATCGTTAGAAAGGTGCATCAATTACCTGTTCAGTAGTATACATATCATTCTAGGTTTATATTTTTGATGTTAGAATTTTTTCATTCAAAGTTAGTATCTTTTGCCTACACTTCAATACTTTTTCAAAAATTTGCGTTGGCCAAAATCTTGAGTCTGCACGTAAGAATGATATATCGTTGGAAAGGTGCATCAATAACCTGTCCAGAAGTATACATATCTTTCTAGGTTTGTATTTCTGATATAAGGATTTATTCATTCAAAGTTAGTACTTTTTGCCTACACTTCAATACTTCTTCAAAAATTTCCTTTGGCCAAAATCTTGAGTGTGCACGTATCAGTGATATATTGTTGGAAAGACGCATCAATTGCCAGTCCAGTGGTTTACATATCATTCTAGTTTTATATTTCTGATGTTAGAATTTTTTCATTCAAAGTTAGTACCTTTTGCCTACACTTCAATACTTTTTCAAAAATTGTCTTTGGCCAAAATCTTGAGTGTGCACGTATAAATTATAAATCGTTGAAAAGGTGCATCAATTACCTGTCCAGTGGTATACATATCATTCTAGGTTTATATTTCTGATATAAGGATTTTTTCATTCAAAGTCAGTACCTTTTGCCTACACTTCAATACTTTTTCAAAAATTTCCTTTGGCCAAAATCTTGAGTGTGCACGTATCAGTGATATATCGTTAGAAAGTTGCATCAATTATCTGTCTAGTGGTATAAATATCATTCTAGGTTTATATTTCGGATGTTAGAATTTTTTCATTCAAAGTTAGTACCTTTTGCCTACACTTCAATACTTTTTCAAAAATTTGCTTTGGCCAAAATCTTGAGTGTGCACGTATCGGTGATATATCTTTGGAAAGGTGCATCAATTACCTGTCCAGTGGTATGCATATCAATCTAGGTTTATATTTCTGATGTTAGAATTTTTTCATTCAAAGTTAGTACCTTTTGCCTACACTTCAATACTTTTTCAAAAACTCCCTTTGGCCAAAATCTTGAGTGTGCACACATGAGTGATATATCGTTGGAAACGTGCATAAATTACCTGTCTAGTGGTATACATATCATTTCAGGTCTATATTTCTGATGTTAGAATTTTTTCATTCAAAGTTAGTACCTTTTGCCTACACTTCAATACTTTTTCAAAAATTTCGTTGGCCAAAATCTTGAGTGTGCACGTATGAATGATATATCGTTGGAAAGGTGCATCAATTATCTGTTCAGAAGTATACATATAATTCTAGGTTTGTATTTCTGATATAAGGATTTTTTCATTCAAATTTAGTACCTTTTGCCTACACTTCAATACTTTTTCAAAAATTTTCTTTGGCCAAAATCTTGAGTGTGCACGTATCAGTAATATTTCGTTGAAAAGGTGCATCAATTATCTGTTCATAAGTATACATATAATTCTAGGTTTGTTTTTCTGATATGAGGATTTTTTCATTCAAAGTTAGTACCTTTTGCCTACACTTCAATACTTTTTCAAAAATTTTCTTTGGCCAAAATCTTGAGTGTGCACGTATCAGTGATATATCTTTGGAAAGGTGGATCAATTACCTGTCCAGTGGTATACATATCAATCTAGGTTTATATTTCTGATGTTAGAATTTTTTCATTCAAAATTAGTACCTTTTGCCTACACTTCAATACTTTTTCAAAAACTCCCTTTGGCCAAAATCTTGAGTGTGCACGTATAAATGATACATCGTTGGAAAGGTGCATCCATTACCTGTCCAGTGGTATACATATCATTCTAGGTTTATATTTCTGATATGAGGATTTTTTCATTCAAAATTAGTACCTTTTGCCTACACTTCAATACTTTTTCAAAAATTTTCTTTGGCCAAAATCTTGAGTGTGCACGTATCAGTGATATATCGTTGGAAAGTTGCATCAATTACCTGTCCAGTGGTATACATATCATTCTAGGTTTATATTTCTGATATAAGGATTTTTCATTCAAAGTTAGTACCTTTTGCCTACACTTCAATACTTTTTCAAAAATTTTCTTTGGCCAAAATCTTGAGTGTGCACGTATCAGTGATATATCGTTGGAAAGGTGCATCAATTACCTGTCCAGTGGTATACATATCATTCTAGGTTTATATTTCTGATATAAGGATTTTTTCATTCAAAATTAGTACCTTTTGCCTACACTTCAATACTTCTTCAAAAATTTTCGTTGGCCAAAATCTTGAGTGTGCACGTATGAATGATATATCGTTGGAAAGGTGCATCAATTATCTGTTCCGAAGTATACATATAATTCTAGGTTTGTATTTCTGATATAAGGATTTTTTCATTCAAAGTTAGTACCTTTTGCCTACACTTCAATACTTTTTCAAAAATTTCCTTTGGCCAAAATCTTGAGTGTGCACGTATGAGTGGTATATCGTTAGAAAGGTGCATCAATTACCTGTTCAGTAGTATACATATCATTCTAGGTTTATATTTTCGATGTTAGAATTTTTTCATTCAAAGTTAGTATCTTTTGCCTACACTTCAATACTTTTTCAAAAATTTGCGTTGGCCAAAATCTTGAGTCTGCACGTAAGAATGATATATCGTTGGAAAGGTGCATCAATAACCTGTCCAGAAGTATACATATCTTTCTAGGTTTGTATTTCTGATATAAGGATTTATTCATTCAAAGTTAGTACCTTTTGCCTACACTTCAATACTTTTTCAAAAACTCCCTTTGGCCAAAATCTTGAGTGTGCACACATGAGTGATATATCGTTGGAAACGTGCATAAATTACCTGTCTAGTGGTATACATATCATTCCAGGTCTATATTTCTGATGTTAGAATTTTTTCATTCAAAGTTAGTACCTTTTGCCTACACTTCAATACTTTTTCAAAAATTTTCGTTGGCCAAAATCTTGAGTGTGCACGTATGAATGATATATCGTTGGAAAGGTGCATCAATTATCTGTTCAGAAGTTTACAGATAATTCTAGGTTTATATTTCTGATATAAGGATTTTTTCATTCAAAGTTAGTACCTTTTGCCTACACTTCAATACTTTTTCAAAAATTTTCTTTGGCCAAAATCTTGAGTGTGCACGTATCAGTGATATATCGTTGAAAAGGTGCATCAATTATCTGTTCATAAGTATACATATAATTCTAGGTTTGTATTTCCGATATAAGGATTTTTTCATTCAAAGTTAGTACCTTTTGCCTACACTTCAATACTTTTTCAAAAATTTTCTTTGGCCAAAATCTTGAGTGTGCACGTATCAGTGATATATCGTTGGAAAGGTGCATCAATTACCTGTCCAGTGGTATACATATCAATCTAGGTTTATATTTCTGATGTTAGAATTTTTTCATTCAAAGTTAGTACCTTTTGCCTACACTTCAATACTTTTTCAAAAATTTCCTTTGGCCAAAATCTTGAGTGTGCACGTATAAATGATACATCGTTGGAAAGGTGCATCCATTACCTGTCCAGTGGTATACATATCATTCTAGGTTTATATTTCTGATATGAGGATTTTTTCATTCAAAATTAGTACCTTTTGCCTACACTTCAATACTTTTTCAAAAATTTTCTTTGGCCAAAATCTTGAGTGTGCACGTATCAGTGATATATCGTTGGAAAGTTGCATCAATTACCTGTCCAGTGGTATACATATCATTCTAGGTTTATATTTCTGATATAAGGATTTTTTCATTCAAAGTTAGTACCTTTTGCCTACACTTCAATACTTTTTCAAAAATTTTCTTTGGCCAAAATCTTGAGTGTGCACGTATCAGTGATATATCGTTGGAAAGGTGCATCAATTACCTGTCCAGTGGTATACATATCATTCTAGGTTTATATTTCTGATATAAGGATTTTTTCATTCAAAATTAGTACCTTTTGCCTACACTTCAATACTTTTTCAAAAATTTTCGTTGGCCAAAATCTTGAGTGTGCACGTATGAATGATACATCGTTGGAAAGGTGCATCAATAACCTGTCCAGTAGTATACATATCTTTCTAGGTTTGTATTTCTGATATAAGGATTTATTCATTCAAATTTAGTACCTTTTGCCTACACTTCAATACTTCTTCAAAAATTTCCTTTGGCCAAAATCTTGAGTGTGCACGTATCAGTGATATATTGTTGGAAAGACGCATCAATTGCCAGTCCAGTGGTTTACATATCATTCTAGTTTTATATTTCTGATGTTAGAATTTTTTCATTCAAAGTTAGTACCTTTTGCCTACACTTCAATACTTTTTCAAAAATTGTCTTTGGCCAAAATCTTGAGTGTGCACGTATAAATTATAAATCGTTGAAAAGGTGCATCAATTACCTGTCCAGTGGTATACATATCATTCTAGGTTTATATTTCTGATATAAGGATTTTTTCATTCAAAGTCAGTACCTTTTGCCTACACTTCAATACTTTTTCAAAAATTTCCTTTGGCCAAAATCTTGAGTGTGCACGTATGAATGATATATCGTTGGAAAGGTGCCTTAATTACCTGTTCAGAAGTATACATATAATTCTAGGTTCATATTTCTGATGTAAGAATGTTTTCATTCAAAATTAGTACCTTTTGCTTATACTTCAATACTTCTTCAAAAATTTACGTTGGCAAAAATCTTGAGTGTGCACGTTTGAGTGCTATGTCGTTGGAAAGGTGCATCAATTACCTGTCCAGTGGTATGCATATCATTCTAGGTTTATATTTTCGATGTTAGAATTTTTTCATTCAAAGTTAGTATCTTTTGCCTACACTTCAATACTTTTTCAAAAATTTCCTTTGGCCAAAATCTTGAGTGTGCACATTTGATTGATATATCGTTGAAAAGCTGCATCAATTACCTGTCTAGAGGTATACATATCATTCTAGGTCTATATTTCTGATGGTAGAATTTTTTCATTCAAAATTAGTACCTTTTGCCTATACTTCAATACTTTTTCAAAAATTTGCGTTGGCAAAAATCTTGAGTGTGCACGTTTGAATGATATATCGTTGGAAAGGTGCCTTAATTACCTGTTCAGAAGTATACATATAATTCTAGGTTCATATTTCTGATGTAAGAATGTTTTCATTCAAAATTAGTACCTTTTGCTTATACTTCAATACTTCTTCAAAAATTTACGTTGGCAAAAATCTTGAGTGTGCACGTTTGAGTGCTATGTCGTTGGAAAGGTGCATCAATTACCTGTCCAGTGGTATGCATATCATTCTAGGTTTATATTTTCGATGTTAGAATTTTTTCATTCAAAGTTAGTATCTTTTGCCTACACTTCAATACTTTTTCAAAAATTTTCGTTGGCCAAAATCTTGAGTGTGCACGTATGAATGATATATCGTTGGAAAGGTGCCTTAATTACCTGTTCAGAAGTATACATATAATTCTAGGTTCATATTTCTGATGTAAGAATGTTTTCATTCAAAATTAGTACCTTTTGCTTATACTTCAATACTTCTTCAAAAATTTACGTTGGCAAAAATCTTGAGTGTGCACGTTTGAGTGCTATGTCGTTGGAAAGGTGCATCAATTACCTGTCCAGTGGTATGCATATCATTCTAGGTTTATATTTTCGATGTTAGAATTTTTTCATTCAAAGTTAGTATCTTTTGCCTACACTTCAATACTTTTTCAAAAATTTCCTTTGGCCAAAATCTTGAGTGTGCACGTTTGATTGATATATCGTTGAAAAGCTGCATCAATTACCTGTCTAGAGGTATACATATCATTCTAGGTCTATATTTCTGATGGTAGAATTTTTTCATTCAAAATTAGTACCTTTTGCCTATACTTCAATACTTTTTCAAAAATTTTCGTTGGCCAAAATCTTGAGTGTGCACGTATGAATGATATATCGTTGGAAAGGTGCCTTAATTACCTGTTCAGAAGTATACATATAATTCTAGGTTCATATTTCTGATGTAAGAATGTTTTCATTCAAAATTAGTACCTTTTGCTTATACTTCAATACTTCTTCAAAAATTTGCGTTGGCAAAAATCTTGAGTGTGCACGTTTGAATGATATATCGTTGGAAAGGTGTATCAATTACCTGTCCAGTGGTTTGTATATCATTCTAGGTTTATATTTTCGATGTTAGAATTTTTTCATTCAAAGTTAGTATCTTTTGCCTACACTTCAATACTTTTTCAAAAATTTTCTTTGGCCAAAATCTTGAGTGTGCACGTATCAGTAATATATCGTTGAAAAGGTGCATCAATTATCTGTTCATAAGTATACATATAATTCTAGGTTTGTATTTCTGATATGAGGATTTTTTCATTCAAAGTTAGTACCTTTTGCCTACACTTCAATACTTTTTCAAAAATTTTCTTTGGCCAAAATCTTGAGTGTGCACGTATCAGTAATATATCGTTGAAAAGGTGCATCAATTATCTGTTCATTAGTATACATATAATTCTAGGTTTGTATTTCTGATATGAGGATTTTTTCATTCAAAGTTAGTACCTTTTGCCTACACTTCAATACTTTTTCAAAAATTTTCTTTGGCCAAAATCTTGAGTGTGCACGGATCAGTGATATATCTTTGGAAATGTGCATCAATTACCTGTCCAGTGGTATACATATCAATCTAGGGTTATATTTCTGATGTTAGAATTTTTTCATTCAAAATTAGTACCTTTTGCCTACACTTCAAAACTTTTTCAAAAACTCCCGTTGGCCAAAATCTTGAGTGTGCACGTATAAATGATACATCGTTGAAAAGGTGCATCCATTACCTGTCCAGTGGTATACATATCATTCTAGGTTTATATTTCTGATATGAGGATTTTTTCATTCAAAATTAGTACCTTTTGCCTACACTTCAATACTTTTTCAAAAATTTTCTTTGGCCAAAATCTTGAGTGTGCACGTATCAGTGATATATCGTTGGAAAGTTGCATCAATTACCTGTCCAGTGGTATACATATCATTCTAGGTTTATATTTCTGATATAAGGATTTTTCATTCAAAGTTAGTACCTTTTGCCTACACTTCAATACTTTTTCAAAAATTTTCTTTGGCCAAAATCTTGAGTGTGCACGTATCAGTGATATATCGTTGGAAAGGTGCATCAATTACCTGTCCAGTGGTATACATATCATTCTAGGTTTATATTTCTGATATAAGGATTTTTTCATTCAAAATTAGTACCTTTTGCCTACACTTCAATACTTTTTCAAAAATTTTCGTTGGCCAAAATCTTGAGTGTGCACGTATGAATGATATATCGTTAGAAAGGTGCATCAATTATCTGTTCAGAAGTATACATATAATTCTAGGTTTGTATTTCTGATATAAGGATTTTTTCATTCAAAGTTAGTACCTTTTGCCTACACTTCAATACTTTTTCAAAAATTTCCTTTGGCCAAAATCTTGGGTGTGCACGTTTGAGTGATATATCGTTAGAAAGGTGCATCAATTACCTGTCTAGTGGTATAAATATCATTCTAGGTTTATATTTCGGATGTTAGAATTTTTTCATTCAAAGTTAGTACCTTTTGCCTACACTTCAATACTTTTTCAAAAATTTCCTTTGGCCAAAATCTTGAGTGTGCACACATTAGTAATATATCGTTGGAAACGTGCATAAATTACCTGTCTAGCGGTGTACATATCATTCCAGGTCTATATTTCTGATGTTAGAATTTTTTCATTCAAAGTTAGTACCTTTTGCCTACACTTCAATACTTTTTCAAAAATTTGGTTTGGCCAAAATCTTGAGTGTGCACGTTTGAATGAGATATCGTTTGAAAGGTACATCAATTACCTGTCCAGTGATATACATATCATTTTAGGTTTATATTTTCGATGTTAGAATTTTTTCATTCAAAGTTAGTACCTTTTGCCTACACTTCAATACTTTTTCAAAAATTTTCGTTGGCCAAAATCTTGAGTGTGCACGTATGAATGATATATCGTTGGAAAGGTGCCTTAATTACCTGTTCAGAAGTATACATATAATTCTAGGTTCATATTTCTGATGTAAGAATGTTTTCATTCAAAATTAGTACCTTTTGCTTATACTTCAATACTTCTTCAAAAATTTACGTTGGCAAAAATCTTGAGTGTGCACGTTTGAGTGCTATGTCGTTGGAAAGGTGTATCAATTACCTGTCCAGTGGTTTGTATATCTTTCTAGGTTTATATTTTCGATGTTAGAATTTTTTCATTCAAAGTTAGTATCTTTTGCCTTCACTTCAATACTTTTTCAAAAATTTGCGTTGGCTAAAATCTTGAGTGTGCACGTTTGAACGATATATCGTTGGAAAGGTGTATCAATTACCTGTCCAGTGGTTTGTATATCATTCTAGGTTTATATTTTCGATGTTAGAATTTTTTCATTCAAAGTTAGTATCTTTTGCCTACACTTCAATACTTTTTCAAAAATTTGCGTTGGCAAAAATCTTGAGTGTGCACGTATGAATGATATATCGTTGGAAAGGTGCATCAATTACCTGTCTAATGGTGTACATATCATTCTAGGTCTGTATTTCTGATGTTAGAATTTTTTCATTCAAAATTAGTACCTTTTGCCTATACTTCAATACTTTTTCAAAAATTTGCGTTGGCCAAAATCTTGAGTGTGCACATTTGATTGATATATCGTTGGAAAGGTGTATCAATTACCTGTCCAGTGGTTTGTATATCATTCTAGGTTTATATTTTCGATGTTAGAATTTTTTCATTCAAAGTTAGTATCTTTTGCCTACACTTCAATACTTTTTCAAAAATTTGCGTTGGCAAAAATCTTGAGTGTGCACGTATGAATGATATATCGTTGGAAAGGTGCATCAATTACCTGTCTAATGGTGTACATATCATTCTAGGTCTATATTTCTGATGTAAGAATGTTTTCATTCAAAATTAGTACCTTTTGCTTATACTTCAATACTTCTTCAAAAATTTACGTTGGCAAAAATCTTGAGTGTGCACGTTTGAGTGCTATGTCGTTGGAAAGGTGCATCAATTACCTGTCCAGTGGTATACATATCATTCTAGGTTTATATTTCTGATATGAGGATTTTTTCATTCAAAATTAGTACCTTTTGCCTACACTTCAATACTTTTTCAAAAATTTTCTTTGGCCAAAATCTTGAGTGTGCACGTATCAGTGATATATCGTTGGAAAGTTGCATCAATTACCTGTCCAGTGGTATACATATCATTCTAGGTTTATATTTCTGATATAAGGATTTTTTCATTCAAAGTTAGTACCTTTTGCCTACACTTCAATACTTTTTCAAAAATTTTCTTTGGCCAAAATCTTGAGTGTGCACGTATCAGTGATATATCGTTGGAAAGGTGCATCAATTACCTGTCCAGTGGTATACATATCATTCTAGGTTTATATTTCTGATATAAGGATTTTTTCATTCAAAATTAGTACCTTTTGCCTACACTTCAATACTTTTTCAAAAATTTTCGTTGGCCAAAATCTTGAGTGTGCACGTATGAATGATACATCGTTGGAAAGGTGCATCAATAACCTGTCCAGTAGTATACATATCTTTCTAGGTTTGTATTTCTGATATAAGGATTTATTCATTCAAATTTAGTACCTTTTGCCTACACTTCAATACTTCTTCAAAAATTTCCTTTGGCCAAAATCTTGAGTGTGCACGTATCAGTGATATATTGTTGGAAAGACGCATCAATTGCCAGTCCAGTGGTTTACATATCATTCTAGTTTTATATTTCTGATGTTAGAATTTTTTCATTCAAAGTTAGTACCTTTTGCCTACACTTCAATACTTTTTCAAAAATTGTCTTTGGCCAAAATCTTGAGTGTGCACGTATAAATTATAAATCGTTGAAAAGGTGCATCAATTACCTGTCCAGTGGTATACATATCATTCTAGGTTTATATTTCTGATATAAGGATTTTTTCATTCAAAGTCAGTACCTTTTGCCTACACTTCAATACTTTTTCAAAAATTTCCTTTGGCCAAAATCTTGAGTGTGCACGTATGAATGATATATCGTTGGAAAGGTGCCTTAATTACCTGTTCAGAAGTATACATATAATTCTAGGTTCATATTTCTGATGTAAGAATGTTTTCATTCAAAATTAGTACCTTTTGCTTATACTTCAATACTTCTTCAAAAATTTACGTTGGCAAAAATCTTGAGTGTGCACGTTTGAGTGCTATGTCGTTGGAAAGGTGCATCAATTACCTGTCCAGTGGTATGCATATCATTCTAGGTTTATATTTTCGATGTTAGAATTTTTTCATTCAAAGTTAGTATCTTTTGCCTACACTTCAATACTTTTTCAAAAATTTCCTTTGGCCAAAATCTTGAGTGTGCACATTTGATTGATATATCGTTGAAAAGCTGCATCAATTACCTGTCTAGAGGTATACATATCATTCTAGGTCTATATTTCTGATGGTAGAATTTTTTCATTCAAAATTAGTACCTTTTGCCTATACTTCAATACTTTTTCAAAAATTTGCGTTGGCAAAAATCTTGAGTGTGCACGTTTGAATGATATATCGTTGGAAAGGTGCCTTAATTACCTGTTCAGAAGTATACATATAATTCTAGGTTCATATTTCTGATGTAAGAATGTTTTCATTCAAAATTAGTACCTTTTGCTTATACTTCAATACTTCTTCAAAAATTTACGTTGGCAAAAATCTTGAGTGTGCACGTTTGAGTGCTATGTCGTTGGAAAGGTGCATCAATTACCTGTCCAGTGGTATGCATATCATTCTAGGTTTATATTTTCGATGTTAGAATTTTTTCATTCAAAGTTAGTATCTTTTGCCTACACTTCAATACTTTTTCAAAAATTTTCGTTGGCCAAAATCTTGAGTGTGCACGTATGAATGATATATCGTTGGAAAGGTGCCTTAATTACCTGTTCAGAAGTATACATATAATTCTAGGTTCATATTTCTGATGTAAGAATGTTTTCATTCAAAATTAGTACCTTTTGCTTATACTTCAATACTTCTTCAAAAATTTACGTTGGCAAAAATCTTGAGTGTGCACGTTTGAGTGCTATGTCGTTGGAAAGGTGCATCAATTACCTGTCCAGTGGTATGCATATCATTCTAGGTTTATATTTTCGATGTTAGAATTTTTTCATTCAAAGTTAGTATCTTTTGCCTACACTTCAATACTTTTTCAAAAATTTCCTTTGGCCAAAATCTTGAGTGTGCACGTTTGATTGATATATCGTTGAAAAGCTGCATCAATTACCTGTCTAGAGGTATACATATCATTCTAGGTCTATATTTCTGATGGTAGAATTTTTTCATTCAAAATTAGTACCTTTTGCCTATACTTCAATACTTTTTCAAAAATTTGCGTTGGCAAAAATCTTGAGTGTGCACGTTTGAATGATATATCGTTGGAAAGGTGTATCAATTACCTGTCCAGTGGTTTGTATATCATTCTAGGTTTATATTTTCGATGTTAGAATTTTTTCATTCAAAGTTAGTATCTTTTGCCTACACTTCAATACTTTTTCAAAAATTTTCTTTGGCCAAAATCTTGAGTGTGCACGTATCAGTAATATATCGTTGAAAAGGTGCATCAATTATCTGTTCATAAGTATACATATAATTCTAGGTTTGTATTTCTGATATGAGGATTTTTTCATTCAAAGTTAGTACCTTTTGCCTACACTTCAATACTTTTTCAAAAATTTTCTTTGGCCAAAATCTTGAGTGTGCACGTATCAGTAATATATCGTTGAAAAGGTGCATCAATTATCTGTTCATTAGTATACATATAATTCTAGGTTTGTATTTCTGATATGAGGATTTTTTCATTCAAAGTTAGTACCTTTTGCCTACACTTCAATACTTTTTCAAAAATTTTCTTTGGCCAAAATCTTGAGTGTGCACGGATCAGTGATATATCTTTGGAAATGTGCATCAATTACCTGTCCAGTGGTATACATATCAATCTAGGGTTATATTTCTGATGTTAGAATTTTTTCATTCAAAATTAGTACCTTTTGCCTACACTTCAAAACTTTTTCAAAAACTCCCGTTGGCCAAAATCTTGAGTGTGCACGTATAAATGATACATCGTTGAAAAGGTGCATCCATTACCTGTCCAGTGGTATACATATCATTCTAGGTTTATATTTCTGATATGAGGATTTTTTCATTCAAAATTAGTACCTTTTGCCTACACTTCAATACTTTTTCAAAAATTTTCTTTGGCCAAAATCTTGAGTGTGCACGTATCAGTGATATATCGTTGGAAAGTTGCATCAATTACCTGTCCAGTGGTATACATATCATTCTAGGTTTATATTTCTGATATAAGGATTTTTCATTCAAAGTTAGTACCTTTTGCCTACACTTCAATACTTTTTCAAAAATTTTCTTTGGCCAAAATCTTGAGTGTGCACGTATCAGTGATATATCGTTGGAAAGGTGCATCAATTACCTGTCCAGTGGTATACATATCATTCTAGGTTTATATTTCTGATATAAGGATTTTTTCATTCAAAATTAGTACCTTTTGCCTACACTTCAATACTTTTTCAAAAATTTTCGTTGGCCAAAATCTTGAGTGTGCACGTATGAATGATATATCGTTAGAAAGGTGCATCAATTATCTGTTCAGAAGTATACATATAATTCTAGGTTTGTATTTCTGATATAAGGATTTTTTCATTCAAAGTTAGTACCTTTTGCCTACACTTCAATACTTTTTCAAAAATTTCCTTTGGCCAAAATCTTGGGTGTGCACGTTTGAGTGATATATCGTTAGAAAGGTGCATCAATTACCTGTCTAGTGGTATAAATATCATTCTAGGTTTATATTTCGGATGTTAGAATTTTTTCATTCAAAGTTAGTACCTTTTGCCTACACTTCAATACTTTTTCAAAAATTTCCTTTGGCCAAAATCTTGAGTGTGCACACATTAGTAATATATCGTTGGAAACGTGCATAAATTACCTGTCTAGCGGTGTACATATCATTCCAGGTCTATATTTCTGATGTTAGAATTTTTTCATTCAAAGTTAGTACCTTTTGCCTACACTTCAATACTTTTTCAAAAATTTGGTTTGGCCAAAATCTTGAGTGTGCACGTTTGAATGAGATATCGTTTGAAAGGTACATCAATTACCTGTCCAGTGATATACATATCATTTTAGGTTTATATTTTCGATGTTAGAATTTTTTCATTCAAAGTTAGTACCTTTTGCCTACACTTCAATACTTTTTCAAAAATTTTCGTTGGCCAAAATCTTGAGTGTGCACGTATGAATGATATATCGTTGGAAAGGTGCCTTAATTACCTGTTCAGAAGTATACATATAATTCTAGGTTCATATTTCTGATGTAAGAATGTTTTCATTCAAAATTAGTACCTTTTGCTTATACTTCAATACTTCTTCAAAAATTTACGTTGGCAAAAATCTTGAGTGTGCACGTTTGAGTGCTATGTCGTTGGAAAGGTGTATCAATTACCTGTCCAGTGGTTTGTATATCTTTCTAGGTTTATATTTTCGATGTTAGAATTTTTTCATTCAAAGTTAGTATCTTTTGCCTTCACTTCAATACTTTTTCAAAAATTTGCGTTGGCTAAAATCTTGAGTGTGCACGTTTGAACGATATATCGTTGGAAAGGTGTATCAATTACCTGTCCAGTGGTTTGTATATCATTCTAGGTTTATATTTTCGATGTTAGAATTTTTTCATTCAAAGTTAGTATCTTTTGCCTACACTTCAATACTTTTTCAAAAATTTGCGTTGGCAAAAATCTTGAGTGTGCACGTATGAATGATATATCGTTGGAAAGGTGCATCAATTACCTGTCTAATGGTGTACATATCATTCTAGGTCTGTATTTCTGATGTTAGAATTTTTTCATTCAAAATTAGTACCTTTTGCCTATACTTCAATACTTTTTCAAAAATTTGCGTTGGCCAAAATCTTGAGTGTGCACATTTGATTGATATATCGTTGGAAAGGTGTATCAATTACCTGTCCAGTGGTTTGTATATCATTCTAGGTTTATATTTTCGATGTTAGAATTTTTTCATTCAAAGTTAGTATCTTTTGCCTACACTTCAATACTTTTTCAAAAATTTGCGTTGGCAAAAATCTTGAGTGTGCACGTATGAATGATATATCGTTGGAAAGGTGCATCAATTACCTGTCTAATGGTGTACATATCATTCTAGGTCTATATTTCTGATGTTAGAATTTTTTCATTCAAAATTAGTACCTTTTGCCTATACTTCAATACTTTTTCAAAAATTTGCGTTGGCAAAAATCTTGAGTGTGCACGTTTGAATGATATATCGTTGGAAAGGTGTATCAATTACCTGTCCAGTGGTTTGTATATCATTCTAGGTTTATATTTTCGATGTTAGAATTTTTTCATTCAAAGTTAGTATCTTTTGCCTACACTTCAATACTTTTTCAAAAATTTTCTTTGGCCAAAATCTTGAGTGTGCACGTATCAGTAATATATCGTTGAAAAGGTGCATCAATTATCTGATCATAAGTATACATATAATTCTAGGTTTGTATTTCTGATATGAGGATTTTTTCATTCAAATTTAGTACCTTTTTCCTACACTTCAATACTTTTTCAAAAATTTTCTTTGGCCAAAATCTTGAGTGTGTACGTATCAGTAATATATCGTTGAAAAGGTGCATCAATTATCTGTTCATTAGTATACATATAATTCTAGGTTTGTATTTCTGATATGAGGATTTTTTCATTCAAAGTTAGTACCTTTTGCCTACACTTCAATACTTTTTCAAAAATTTTCTTTGGCCAAAATCTTGAGTGTGCACATATCAGTGATATATCTTTGGAAATGTGCATCAATTACCTGTCCAGTGGTATACATATCAATCTAGGTTTATATTTCTGATGTTAGAATTTTTTCATTCAAAATTAGTACCTTTTGCCTACACTTCAATACTTTTTCAAAAACTCCCTTTGGCCAAAATCTTGAGTGTGCACGTATAAATGATACATCGTTGGAAAGGTGCATCCATTGTCTGTCCAGTGGTAAACATATTATTCTAGGTTTATATTTCTGATATGAGGATTTTTTCATTCAAAATTAGTACCTTTTGCCTACACTTCAATACTTTTTCAAAAATTTTCTTTGGCCAAAATCTTGAGTGTGCACGTATCAGTGATATATCGTTGGAAAGTTGCATCAATTACCTGTCCAGTGGTATACATATCATTCTAGGTTTATATTTCTGATATAAGGATTTTTCATTCAAAGTTAGTACCTTTTGCCTACACTTCAATACTTTTTCAAAAATTTTCTTTGGCCAAAGTCTTGAGTTTGCACGTATCAGTGATATATCGTTGGAAAGGTGCATCAATTACCTGTCCAGTAGTATACATATCATTTTAGGTTTATATTTCTGATATAAGGATTTTTTCATTCAAAATTAGTACCTTTTGCCTACACTTCAATACTTTTTCAAAAATTTTCGTTGGCCAAAATCTTGAGTGTGCACGTATGAATGATATATCGTTGGAAAGGTGCATAAATTATCTGTTCAGAAGTATACATATAATTCTAGGTTTGTATTTCTGATATAAGGATTTTTTCATTCAAAGTTAGTACCTTTTGCCTACACTTCAATACTTTTTCAAAAATTTCCTTTGGCCAAAATCTTGAGTGTGCACGTATGAATGGTATATCGTTAGAAAGGTGCATCAATTACCTGTTCAGTGGTATACATATCATTCTAGGTTTATATTTTCGATGTTAGAATTTTTTCATTCAAAGTTAGTATCTTTTGCCTACACTTCAATACTTTTTCAAAAATTTGCGTTGGCCAAAATCTTGAGTGTGCACGTAAGAATGATATATCGTTGGAAAGGTGCATCAATAACCTGTCCAGTAGTATACATATCTTTCTAGGTTTGTATTTCTGATATAAGGATTTATTCATTCAAAGTTAGTACCTTTTGCCTACACTTCAATACTTCTTCAAAAATTTCCTTTGGCCAAAATCTTGAGTGTGCACGTATCAGTGATATATTGTTGGAAAGACGCATCAATTGCCAGTCCAGTGGTTTACATATCATTCTAGTTTTATATTTCTGATGTTAGAATTTTTTCATTCAAAGTTAGTACCTTTTGCCTACACTTCAATACTTTTTCAAAAATTGTCTTTGGCCAAAATCTTGAGTGTGCACGTATAAATTATAAATCGTTGAAAAGGTGCATCAATTACCTGTCCAGTGGTATACATATCATTCTAGGTTTATATTTCTGATATAAGGATTTTTCATTCAAAGTTAGTACCTTTTGCCTACACTTCAATACTTTTTCAAAAATTTTCTTTGGCCAAAATCTTGAGTGTGCACGTATCAGTGATATATCGTTGGAAAGGTGCATCAATTACCTGTCCAGTGGTATACATATCAGTCTAGGTTTATATTTCTGATATAAGGATTTTTTCATTCAAAATTAGTACCTTTTGCCTACACTTCAATACTTTTTCAAAAATTTTCGTTGGCCAAAATCTTGAGTGTGCACGTATGAATGATATATCGTTGGAAAGGTGCATCAATTATCTGTTCAGAAGTATACATATAATTCTAGGTTTGTATTTCTGATATAAGGATTTTTTCATTCAAAGTTAGTACCTTTTGCCTACACTTCAATACTTTTTCAAAAATTTCCTTTGGCCAAAATCTTGAGTGTGCACGTATGAATGGTATATCGTTAGAAAGGTGCATCAATTATCTGTTCAGAAGTATGCATATAATTCTAGGTTTGTATTTCTGATATAAGGATTTTTTCATTCAAAGTTAGTACCTTTTGCCTACACTTCAATACTTTTTCAAAAATTTCCTTTGGCCAAAATCTTGAGTGTGCACGTATGAATGGTATATCGTTAGAAAGGTGCATCAATTACCTGTTCAGTGATATACATATCATTCTAGGTTTATATTTTCGATGTTAGAATTTTTTCATTCAAAGTTAGTATCTTTTGCCTACACTTCAATACTTTTTCAAAAATTTTCGTTGGCCAAAATCTTGAGTGTGCACGTATGAATGATATATCGTTGGAAAGGTGCATCAATTATCTGTTCAGAAGTATACATATAATTCAAGGTTTGTATTTCTGATATAAGGATTTTTTCATTCAAAGTTAGTACCTTTTGCCTACACTTCAATACTTTTTCAAATTTTTCTTTGGCCAAAATCTTGAGTGTGCACGTATCAGTGATATATCTTTGGAAAGGTGCATCAATTACCTGTCCAGTGGTATACATATCAATCTAGGTTTATATTTCTGATGTTAGAATTTTTTCATTCAAAATTAGTACCTTTTGCCTACACTTCAATACTTTTTCAAAAACTCCCTTTGGCCAAAATCTTGAGTGTGCACGTATAAATGATACATCGTTGGAAAGGTGCATCCATTACCTGTCTAGTGGTATACATATTATTCTAGGTTTATATTTCTGATATAAGGATTTTTTCATTCAAAATTAGTACCTTTTGCCTACACTTCAATACTTTTTCAAAAATTTTCTTTGGCCAAAATCTTGAGTGTGCACGTATCAGTGATATATCGTTAGAAAGGTGCATCACTTACCTGTTCAGTGGTATAAATATCATTCTAGGTTTATATTTCGGATGTTAGAATTTTTTCATTCAAAGTTAGTACCTTTTGCCTACACTTCAATACTTTTTCAAAAATTTCCTTTGGCCAAAATCTGGAGTGTGCACGTATGAGTGATATATCGTTAGAAAGGTGCATCAATTATCTGTCCAGTGGTATACATACCATTCTAGGTTTATATTTTCGCTGTTAGAATTTTTTCATTCAAAGTTAGTATCTTTTGCCTACACTTCAATACTTTTTCAAAAATTTTCGTTGCCCAAAATCTTGAGTGTGCACGTATAAATGATAAATCGTTAGAAAGGTGCATCAATTACATGTCCAGTGGTATACATATCGTTCTAGGTTTGTATTTCTGATATAAGGATTTTTTCATTCAAAGTTAGTACCTTTTGCCTACACTTCAATACTTTTTCAAAAATTTCTTATGGCCAAAATCTTGAGTGTGCACGTATGAATGGTAAATCGTTGGAAAGGTGCATCAATTACCTGTTCAGTGGTATACATATCATTCTAGGTTTATATTTTCGATGTTAGAATTTTTTCATTCAAAGTTAGTACCTTTTGCCTATACTTCAATACTTTTTCAAAAATTTCCTTTGGCCAAAATCTTGAGTGTGCACGTATCAGTGATAAATCGTTTGAAAGCTGCATTAATTACCTGTCCAGTGGTATACATATCATTCTAGGTTTATATTTTCGATGTTAGAATTTTTTCATTCAAAGTTAGTATCTTTGCATACACTTCAATACTTTTTCAAAAATTTTCGTTGGCCAAAATCTTGAGTGTGCACGTATGAATGATAAATCGTTAGAAAGGTGCATCAATTACCTGTCCAGTGGTATACATATTGTTCCAGGTTTGTATTTCTGATATAAGGATTTTTCATTCAAAGTTAGTACCTTTTGCCTACACTTCAAAACTTTTTCAAAAATTTAATTTGGCCAAAATCTTGAGTGTGCACGTATGAGTGGTATATCGTTGGAAAGGTGCAGCAATTACCTGTTCAGTGGTATACATATTATTCTAGGTTTATATTTTCGATGTTAGAATTTTTTCATTCAAAGTTAGTATCTACCTTTTGTCTACACATCAATACTTTTTCAAAAATTTCCTTTGGCCAAAATCTTGAGTGTGCACGTATCAATGATAAATCGTTTAAAAGCTGCATTAATTACCTGTCCAGTGGTATACATACCGTTCTAGGTTTATATTTTCGATGTTAGAATTTTTTCATTCAAAGTTAGTATCTTTGCATACACTTCAATACTTTTTCAAAAATGTTCGTTGGCCAAAATCTTGAGTGTGCACGTATGAATGATAAATCGTTAGAAAGGTGCATCAATTACCTGTCCAGTGGTATAAATATCGTTCTAGGTTTGTATTTCTGATATAAGGATTTTTTCATTCAAAGTTAGTACCTTTTGCCTACACTTCAATACTTTTTCAAAAATTTCCTTTGGCCAAAATCTTGAGTGTGCACGTATGAATGGTATATCGGTGGAAAGGTGCATCAATACCCTGTTCAGTGGTATACATATCATTCTAGGTTTATATTTTCGATGTTAGAATTTTTTCATTCAAAGTTAGTACCTTTTGCCTATACTTCAATACTTTTTCAAAAATTTCCTTTGACCAAAATCTTGAGTGTGCACGTATCAATGATATATCGTTTGAAAGCTGCATCAATTACCTGTTTAGTGGTATACATATCATTCTAGGTTTATATTTCTGATATAAGGATTTTTCATTCAAAGTTAGTACCTTTTGCCTACACTTCAATACTTTTTCAAAAATTTTCTTTGGCCAAAATCTTGAGTGTGCACGTATCAGTGATATATCGTTGGAAAGGTGCATCAATTACCTGTCCAGTGGTATACATATCTTTTTAGGTTTATATTTCTGATATAAGGATTTTTTCATTCAAAATTAGTACCTTTTGCCTACACTTCAATACTTTTTCAAAAATTTTCGTTGGCCAAAATCTTGAGTGTGCACATATCAGTGATATATCTTTGGAAATGTGCATCAATTACCTGTCCAGTGGTATACATATCAATCTAGGTTTATATTTCTGATGTTAGAATTTTTTCATTCAAAATTAGTACCTTTTGCCTACACTTCAATACTTTTTCAAAAATTTCCTTTGGCCAAAATCTTGAGTGTGCACGTATGAATGGTATATCGTTGGAAAGGTGCATCAATACCCTGTTCAGTGGTATACATATCATTCTAGGTTTATATTTTCGATGTTAGAATTTTTTCATTCAAAGTTAGTACCTTTTGCCTACACTTCAATACTTTTTCAAAAATTTTCTTTGGCCAAAATCTTGAGTGTGCACGTATCAGTGATATATCGTTGGAAAGTTGCATCAATTACCTGTCCAGTGGTAAACATATCATTCTAGGTTTATATTTCTGATATAAGGATTTTTCATTCAAAGTTAGTACCTTTTGCCTACACTTCAATACTTTTTCAAAAATTTTCTTTGGCCAAAATCTTGAGTGTGCACGTATCAATGATATATCGTTGGAAAGGTGCATCAATTACCTGTCCAGTGGTATACATATCATTTTAGGTTTATATTTCTGATATAAGAATTTTTTCATTCAAAATTAGTACCTTTTGCCTACACTTCAATACTTTTTCAAAAATTTTCTTTGGCCAAAATCTTGAGTGTGCACGTATGAATGATATATCGTTGGAAAGTTGCATCAATTACCTGTCCAGTGGTAAACATATCATTCTAGGTTTATATTTCTGATATAAGGATTTTTCATTCAAAATTAGTACCTTTTGCCTACACTTCAATACTTTTTCAAAAATTTCCTTTGGCCAAAATCTTGAGTGTGCACGTATCAATGATAAATCGTTTAAAAGCTGCATTAATTACCTGTCCAGTGGTATACATACCGTTCTAGGTTTATATTTTCGATGTTAGAATTTTTTCATTCAAAGTTAGTATCTTTGCATACACTTCAATACTTTTTCAAAAATGTTCGTTGGCCAAAATCTTGAGTGTGCACGTATGAATGATATATCGTTGGAAAGGTGCATCAATTATCTGTTCAGAAGTATACATATAATTCTAGGTTTGTATTTCTGATATAAGGATTTTTTCATTCAAAGTTAGTACCTTTTGCCTACACTTCAATACTTTTTCAAAAATTTCCTTTGGCCAAAATCTTGAGTGTGCACGTATGAATGGTATATCGTTAGAAAGGTGCATCAATTACCTGTTCAGTGGTATACATATCATTCTAGGTTTATATTTTCGATGTTAGAATTTTTTCATTCAAAGTTAGTATCTACCTTTTGTCTACACATCAATACTTTTTCAAAAATTTCCTTTGGCCAAAATCTTGAGTGTGCACGTATAGATGGTATATCGTTGGAAAGGTGCATCAATACCCTGTTCAGTGGTATACATATCATTCTAGGTTTATATTTTCGATGTTAGAATTTTTTCATTCAAAGTTAGTACCTTTTGCCTACACTTCAATACTTTTTCAAAAATTTTCTTTGGCCAAAATCTTGAGTGTGCACGTATCAGTGATATATCGTTGGAAAGTTGCATCAATTACCTGTCCAGTGGTAAACATATCATTCTAGGTTTATATTTCTGATATAAGGATTTTTCATTCAAAGTAAGTACCTTTTGCCTACACTTCAATACTTTTTCAAAAATTTTCTTTGGCCAAAATCTTGAGTGTGCACGTATCAATGATATATCGTTGGAAAGGTGCATCAATTACCTGTCCAGTGGTATACATATCATTTTAGGTTTATATTTCTGATATAAGAATTTTTTCATTCAAAATTAGTACCTTTTGCCTACACTTCAATACTTTTTCAAAAATTTTCGTTGGCCAAAATCTTGAGTGTGCACGTATGAATGATATATCGTTGGAAAGGTGCATAAATTATCTGTTCAGAAGTATACATTTAATTCTAGGTTTGTATTTCTGATATAAGGATTTTTTCATTCAAAGTTAGTACCTTTTGCCTACACTTCAATACTTTTTCAAAAATTTCCTTTGGCCAAAATCTTGAGTGTGCACGTATGAATGGTATATTGTTAGAAAGGTGCATCAATTACCTGTTCAGTGGTGTACATATCATTCTAGGTTTATATTTTCGATGTTAGAATTTTTTCATTCAAAGTTAGTATCTTTTGCCTACACTTCAATACTTTTTCAAAAATTTGCGTTGGCCAAAATCTTGAGTGTGCACGTAAGAATGATATATCGTTGGAAAGGTGCATCAATAACCTGTCCAGTAGTATACATATCTTTCTAGGTTTGTATTTCTGATATAAGGATTTATTCATTCAAAGTTAGTACCTTTTGCCTACACTTCAATACTTCTTCAAAAATTTCCTTTGGCCAAAATCTTGAGTGTGCACGTATCAGTGATATATTGTTGGAAAGACGCATCAATTGCCAGTCCAGTGGTTTACATATCATTCTAGTTTTATATTTCTGATGTTAGAATTTTTTCATTCAAAGTTAGTACCTTTTGCCTACACTTCAATACTTTTTCAAAAATTGTCTTTGGCCAAAATCTTGAGTGTGCACGTATAAATTATAAATCGTTGAAAAGGTGCATCAATTACCTGTCCAGTGGTATACATATCATTCTAGGTTTATATTTCTGATATAAGGATTTTTCATTCAAAGTTAGTACCTTTTGCCTACACTTCAATACTTTTTCAAAAATTTCCTTTGGCCAAAATCTTGAGTGTGCACGTATCAGTGATATATCGTTGGAAAGGTGCATCAATTACCTGTCTAGTGGTATACATATCAGTCTAGGTTTATATTTCTGATATAAGGATTTTTTCATTCAAAATTAGTACCTTTTGCCTACACTTCAATACTTTTTCAAAAATTTTCGTTGGCCAAAATCTTGAGTGTGCACGTATGAATGATATATCGTTGGAAAGGTGCATCAATTATCTGTTCAGAAGTATACATATAATTCTAGGTTTGTATTTCTGATATAAGGATTTTTTCATTCAAAGTTAGTACCTTTTGCCTACACTTCAATACTTTTTCAAAAATTTCCTTTGGCCAAAATCTTGAGTGTGCACGTATGAATGGTATATCGTTAGAAAGGTGCATCAATTACCTGTTCAGTGGTATACATATCATTCTAGGTTTATATTTTCGATGTTAGAATTTTTTCATTCAAAGTTAGTATCTTTTGCCTACACTTCAATACTTTTTCAAAAATTTTCGTTGGCCAAAATCTTGAGTGTGCACGTATAAATAATATATCGTTGGAAAGGTGCATCAATTATCTGTTCAGAAGTATACATATAATTCTAGGTTTGTATTTCTGATATAAGGATTTTTTCATTCAAAGTTAGTACCTTTTGCCTACACTTCAATACTTTTTCAAAAATTTCCTTTGGCCAAAATCTTGAGTGTGCACGTATGAATAGTATATCGTTAGAAAGGTGCATCAATTACCTGTTCAGTGATATACATATCATTATAGGTTTATATTTTCGATGTTAGAATTTTTTCATTCAAAGTTAGTATCTTTTGCCTACACTTCAATACTTTTTCAAAAATTTTCGTTGGCCAAAATCTTGAGTGTGCACGTATGAATGATATATCGTTAGAAAGGTGCATCAATTATCTGTTCAGAAGTATACATATAATTCTAGGTTTGTATTTCTGATATAAGGATTTTTTCATTCAAAGTTAGTACCTTTTGCCTACACTTCAATACTTTTTCAAATTTTTCTTTGGCCAAAATCTTGAGTGTGCACGTATCAGTGATATATCTTTGGAAAGGTGCATCAATTACCTGTCCAGTGGTATACATATCAATCTAGGTTTATACTTCTGATGTTAGAATTTTTTCATTCAAAATTAGTACCTTTTGCCTACACTTCAATACTTTTTCAAAAACTCCCTTTGGCCAAAATCTTGAGTGTGCACGTATAAATGATACATCGTTGGAAAGGTGCATCCATTACCTGTCCAGTGGTATACATATCATTCTAGGTTTATATTTCTGATATAAGGATTTTTTCATTCAAAATTAGTACCTTTTGCCTACACTTCAATACTTTTTCAAAAATTTTCTTTGGCCAAAATCTTGAGTGTGCACGTATCAGTGATATATCGTTGGAAAGGTGCATCAATTACCTGTCCAGTGGTATACATATCATTCTAGGTTTATATTTCTGATATAAGGATTTTTCATTCAAAGTTAGTACCTTTTGCCTACACTTCAATACTTTTTCAAAAATTTCCTTTGGCCAAAATCTTGAGTGTGCACGTATGAATAGTATATCGTTAGAAAGGTGCATCAATTACCTGTTCAGTAATATACATATCATTTTAGGTTTATATTTTCGATGTTAGAATTTTTTCATTCAAAGTTAGTATCTTTTGCCTACACTTCAATACTTTTTCAAAAATTTTCGTTGGCCAAAATCTTGAGTGTGCACGTATGAATGATATATCGTTGGAAAGGTGCATAAATTATCTGTTCAGAAGTATACATATAATTCTAGGTTTGTATTTCTGATATAAGGATTTTTTCATTCAAAGTTAGTACCTTTTGCCTACACTTCAATACTTTTTCAAAAATTTCCTTTGGCCAAAATCTTGAGTGTGCACGTATGAATGGTATATTGTTAGAAAGGTGCATCAATTACCTGTTCAGTGGTGTACATATCATTCTAGGTTTATATTTTCGATGTTAGAATTTTTTCATTCAAAGTTAGTATCTTTTGCCTACACTTCAATACTTTTTCAAAAATTTGCGTTGGCCAAAATCTTGAGTGTGCACGTATGAATGGTATATCGTTAGAAAGGTGCATCAATTACCTGTTCAGTGGTATACATATCATTCTAGGTTTATATTTTCGATGTTAGAATTTTTTCATTCAAAGTTAGTATCTTTTGCCTACACTTCAATACTTTTTCAAAAATTTTCGTTGGCCAAAATCTTGAGTGTGCACGTATAAATAATATATCGTTGGAAAGGTGCATCAATTATCTGTTCAGAAGTATACATATAATTCTAGGTTTGTATTTCTGATATAAGGATTTTTTCATTCAAAGTTAGTACCTTTTGCCTACACTTCAATACTTTTTCAAAAATTTCCTTTGGCCAAAATCTTGAGTGTGCACGTATGAATAGTATATCGTTAGAAAGGTGCATCAATTACCTGTTCAGTGATATACATATCATTTTAGGTTTATATTTTCGATGTTAGAATTTTTTCATTCAAAGTTAGTATCTTTTGCCTACACTTCAATACTTTTTCAAAAATTTTCGTTGGCCAAAATCTTGAGTGTGCACGTATGAATGATATATCGTTGGAAAGGTGCATAAATTATCTGTTCAGAAGTATACATATAATTCTAGGTTTGTATTTCTGATATAAGGATTTTTTCATTCAAAGTTAGTACCTTTTGCCTACACTTCAATACTTTTTCAAAAATTTCCTTTGGCCAAAATCTTGAGTGTGCACGTATGAATGGTATATTGTTAGAAAGGTGCATCAATTACCTGTTCAGTGGTGTACATATCATTCTAGGTTTATATTTTCGATGTTAGAATTTTTTCATTCAAAGTTAGTATCTTTTGCCTACACTTCAATACTTTTTCAAAAATTTGCGTTGGCCAAAATCTTGAGTGTGCACGTAAGAATGATATATCGTTGGAAAGGTGCATCAATAACCTGTCCAGTGGTATACATATCGTTCTAGGTTTGTATTTCTGATATAAGGATTTATTCATTCAAAGTTAGTACCTTTTGCCTACACTTCAATACTTCTTCAAAAATTTCCTTTGGCCAAAATCTTGAGTGTGCACGTATCAGTGATATATTGTTGGAAAGACGCATCAATTGCCAGTCCAGTGGTTTACATATCATTCTAGTTTTATATTTCTGATGTTAGAATTTTTTCATTCAAAGTTAGTACCTTTTGCCTACACTTCAATACTTTTTCAAAAATTTCCTTTGGCCAAAATCTTGAGTGTGCACGTATGAATAGTATATCGTTAGAAAGGTGCATCAATTACCTGTTCAGTGATGTACATATCATTTTAGGTTTATATTTTCGATGTTAGAATTTTTTCATTCAAAGTTAGTATCTTTTGCCTACACTTCAATAATTTTTCAAAAATTTTCGTTGGCCAAAATCTTGAGTGTGCACGTATGAATGATATATCGTTGGAAAGGTGCATAAATTATCTGTTCAGAAGTATACATATAATTCTAGGTTTGTATTTCTGATATAAGGATTTTTTCATTCAAAGTTAGTACCTTTTGCCTACACTTCAATACTTTTTCAAAAATTTCCTTTGGCCAAAATCTTGAGTGTGCACGTATAAATTATAAATCGTTGAAAAGGTGCATCAATTACCTGTCCAGTGGTATACATATCATTCTAGGTTTATATTTCTGATATAAGGATTTTTCATTCAAAGTTAGTACCTTTTGCCTACACTTCAATACTTTTTCAAAAATTTCCTTTGGCCAAAATCTTGAGTGTGCACGTATCAGTGATATATCGTTGGAAAGGTGCATCAATTACCTGTCTAGTGGTATACATATCAGTCTAGGTTTATATTTCTGATATAAGGATTTTTTCATTCAAAATTAGTACCTTTTGCCTACACTTCAATACTTTTTCAAAAATTTTCGTTGGCCAAAATCTTGAGTGTGCACGTATATATGATATATCGTTGGAAAGGTGCATCAATTATCTGTTCAGAACTATACATATAATTCTAGGTTTGTATTTCTGATATAAGGATTTTTTCATTCAAAGTTAGTACCTTTTGCCTACACTTCAATACTTTTTCAAAAATTTCCTTTGGCCAAAATCTTGAGTGTGCACGTATGAATGGTATATCGTTAGAAAGGTGCATCAATTACCTGTTCAGTGGTATACATATCATTCTAGGTTTATATTTTCGATGTTAGAATTTTTTCATTCAAAGTTAGTATCTTTTGCCTACACTTCAATACTTTTTCAAAAATTTTCGTTGGCCAAAATCTTGAGTGTGCACGTATAAATAATATATCGTTGGAAAGGTGCATCAATTATCTGTTCAGAAGTATACAGATAATTCTAGGTTTGTATTTCTGATATAAGGATTTTTTCATTCAAAGTTAGTACCTTTTGCCTACACTTCAATACTTTTTCAAAAATTTCCTTTGGCCAAAATCTTGAGTGTGCACGTATGAATAGTATATCGTTAGAAAGGTGCATCAATTACCTGTTCAGTGATATACATATCATTTTAGGTTTATATTTTCGATGTTAGAATTTTTTCATTCAAAGTTAGTATCTTTTGCCTACACTTCAATACTTTTTCAAAAATTTTCGTTGGCCAAAATCTTGAGTGTGCACGTATGAATGATATATCGTTGGAAAGGTGCATCAATTATCTGTTCAGAAGTATACATATAATTCTAGGTTTGTATTTCTGATATAAGGATTTTTTCATTCAAAGTTAGTACCTTTTGCCTACACTTCAATACTTTTTCAAATTTTTCTTTGGCCAAAATCTTGAGTGTGCACGTATCAGTGATATATCTTTGGAAAGGTGCATCAATTACCTGTCCAGTGGTATACATATCAATCTAGGTTTATACTTCTGATGTTAGAATTTTTTCATTCAAAATTAGTACCTTTTGCCTACACTTCAATACTTTTTCAAAAACTCCCTTTGGCCAAAATCTTGAGTGTGCACGTATAAATGATACATCGTTGGAAAGGTGCATCCATTACCTGTCCAGTGGTATACATATCATTCTAGGTTTATATTTCTGATATAAGGATTTTTTCATTCAAAATTAGTACCTTTTGCCTACACTTCAATACTTTTTCAAAAATTTTCTTTGGCCAAAATCTTGAGTGTGCACGTATCAGTGATATATCGTTAGAAAGGTGCATCAATTACCTGTCCAGTGGTATACATATCATTCTAGGTTTATATTTCTGATATAAGGATTTTTCATTCAAAGTTAGTACCTTTTGCCTACACTTCAATACTTTTTCAAAAATTTCCTTTGGCCAAAATCTTGAGTGTGCACGTATAAATGATATATCGTTGGAAAGGTGCATCAATTACCTGTCTAGTGGTATACATATCATTCTAGGTTTATATTTCTGATGTTAGAATTTTTTCATTCAAAGTTAGTACCTTTTGCCTACACTTCAATACTTTTTCAAAAATTTCCTTTGGCCAAAATCTTGAGTGTGCACGTCTCAGTGATATATCGTTAGAAAGGTGCATCACTTACCTGTTCAGTGGTATAAATATCATTCTAGGTTTATATTTCGGATGTTAGAATTTTTTCATTCAAAGTTAGTACCTTTTGCCTACACTTCAATACTTTTTCAAAAATTTTCTTTGGCCAAAATCTGGAGTGTGCACGTATGAGTGATATATCGTTAGAAAGGTGCATCAATTATCTGTCCAGTGGTATACATACCATTCTAGGTTTATATTTTCGCTGTTAGAATTTTTTCATTCAAAGTTAGTATCTTTTGCCTACACTTCAATACTTTTTCAAAAATTTTCGTTGCCCAAAATCTTGAGTGTGCACGTATGAATGATAAATCGTTAGAAAGGTGCATCAATTACATGTCCAGTGGTATACATATCGTTCTAGGTTTGTATTTCTGATATAAGGATTTTTTCATTCAAAGTTAGTACCTTTTGCCTACACTTCAATACTTTTTCAAAAATTTCTTATGGCCAAAATCTTGAGTGTGCACGTATGAATGGTAAATCGTTGGAAAGGTGCATCAATTACCTGTTCAGTGGTATACATATCATTCTAGGTTTATATTTTCGATGTTAGAATTTTTTCATTCAAAGTTAGTACCTTTTGCCTATACTTCAATACTTTTTCAAAAATTTCCTTTGGCCAAAATCTTGAGTGTGCACGTATCAGTGATAAATCGTTTGAAAGCTGCATTAATTACCTGTCCAGTGGTATACATATCATTCTAGGTTTATATTTTCGATGTTAGAATTTTTTCATTCAAAGTTAGTATCTTTGCATACACTTCAATACTTTTTCAAAAATTTTCGTTGGCCAAAATCTTGAGTGTGCACGTATCAATGATAAATCGTTAGAAAGGTGCATCAATTACCTGTCCAGTGGTATACATATTGTTCCAGGTTTGTATTTCTGATATAAGGATTTTTCATTCAAAGTTAGTACCTTTTGCCTACACTTCAATACTTTTTCAAAAATTTAATTTGGCCAAAATCTTGAGTGTGCACGTATGAGTGGTATATCGTTGGAAAGGTGCAGCAATTACCTGTTCAGTGGTATACATATCATTCTAGGTTTATATTTTCGATGTTAGAATTTTTTCATTCAAAGTTAGTATCTACCTTTTGTCTACACATCAATACTTTTTCAAAAATTTCCTTTGGCCAAAATCTTGAGTGTGCACGTATCAATGATAAATCGTTTAAAAGCTGCATTAATTACCTGTCCAGTGGTATACATACCGTTCTAGGTTTATATTTTCGATGTTAGAATTTTTTCATTCAAAGTTAGTATCTTTGCATACACTTCAATACTTTTTCAAAAATTTTCGTTGGCCAAAATCTTGAGTGTGCACGTATGAACGATAAATCGTTAGAAAGGTGCATCAATTACCTGTCCAGTGGTATAAATATCGTTCTAGGTTTGTATTTCTGATATAAGGATTTTTTCATTCAAAGTTAGTACCTTTTGCCTACACTTCAATACTTTTTCAAAAATTTCCTTTGGCCAAAATCTTGAGTGTGCACGTATGAATGGTATATCGTTGGAAAGGTGCATCAATACCCTGTTCAGTGGTATACATATCATTCTAGGTTTATATTTTCGATGTTAGAATTTTTTCATTCAAAGTTAGTACCTTTTGCCTATACTTCAATACTTTTTCAAAAATTTCCTTTGACCAAAATCTTGAGTGTGCACGTATCAATGATAAATCGTTTGAAAGCTGCATTAATTACCTGTTCAGTGGTATACATACCATTCTAGGTTTATATTTTCGATGTTAGAATTTTTTCATTCAAAGTTAGAATCTTTGCATACACTTCAATACTTTTTCAAAAATTTTCGTTGGGCAAAATCTTGAGTGTGCACGTTTGAATGATAAATCGGTAGAAAGGGGCATCAATTACCTGTTCAGTGGTATACATATCGTTCTAGGTTTGATTTCTGATATAAGGATTTTTTCATTCAAAGTTAGTACCTTTTGCCTACACTTCAATACTTTTTCAAAAATTTCCTTTGGCCAAAATCTTGAGTGTGCACGTATGAATGGTATATCGTTGGAAAGGTGCAGCAATTACCTGTTCAGTGGTATACATATCATTCTAGGTTTATATTTTCGATGTTAGAATTTTTTCATTCAAATTTAGTACCTTTTGCCTATACTTCAATACTTTTTCAAAAATTTCCTTTGGCCAAAATCTTGAGTTTGCACGTATCAATGATAAATCGTTTGAAAGGTGCATTAATTACCTGTCCAGTGGTATACATATCATTCTAGGTTTATATTTTCGATGTTAGAATTTTTTCATTCAAAGTTAGTACCTTTTGCCTATACTTCAATACTTTTTCAAAAATTTGCTTTGGCCAAAATCTTGAGTGTGCACGTATGAATGGTATATCGTTAAAAAGGTGCATCAATTACCTGTTCAGTGGTATACATATCATTCTAGGTTTATATTTTCGATGTTAGAATTTTTTCATTCAAAGTTAGTACCTTTTGCCTATACTTCAATACTTTTTCAAAAATTTGCTTTGGCCAAAATCTTGAGTGTGCACGTATCAATGATAAATCGTTTGAAAGCTGCATTAATTACCTGTCCAGTGGTATACATACTATTCTAGGTTTATATTTTCGATGTTAGAATTTTTTCATTCAAAGTTAGTATCTTTGCATACACTTCAATACTTTTTCAAAAATTTTCGTTGGCCAAAATCTAGAGTGTGCACGTATGAATGATAAATCGTTAGAAAGGTGCATCAATTACCTGTCCAGTGGTATACATATCGTTCTAGGTTTGTATTTCTGATATAAGGATTTTTTCATTCAAAATTAGTACCTTTTGCCTACACTTCAATACTTTTTCAAAAATTTCCTTTGGCCAAAATCTTGAGTGTGCACGTATGAATGGTATATCGTTAGAAAGGTGCATCAATTACCTGTTCAGTGGTATACATATCATTCTAGGTTTATATTTTCGATGTTAGAATTTTTTCATTCAAAGTTAGTACCTTTTGCCTATACTTCAATACTTTTTCAAAAATTTCCTTTGGCCAAAATCTTGAGTGTGCACGTATCAATGATAAATCGTTTGAAAGGTGCATTAATTACCTGTGCAGTAATATACATACCATTCTAGGTTTATATTTTCGATGTTAGAATTGTTTCATTCAAAGTTAGTACCTTTTGCCTACACTTCAATACTTTTTCAAAAATTTCCTTTGGCCAAAATCTTGAGTGTGCACGTATGAATGATATATCGTTTGAACGGTGCATCAATTATCTGTCCAGTGGTATACATACCATTCTAGGTTTATATTTTCGATGTTAGAATTTTTTCATTCAAAGTTAGTATCTTTTGCCTACACTTCAATACTTTTTCAAAAATTTCGTTTGGCCAAAATCTTGAGTGTGCACGTATCAATGATAAATCGTTTGAAAGCTGCATCAATTACCTGTTCAGTGGTATACATATCATTCTAGGTTTATATTTCTGATATAAGGATTTTTTCATTCAAAATTAGTACCTTTTGCCTATACTTCAATACTTTTTCAAAAATTTCCTTTGGCCAAAATCTTGAGTGTGCACGTATCAATGATAAATCGTTTAAAAGGTGCATTAAGTACCTGTCCAGAAATATTAATATAATTATCGGTTTGTATTTCTGATATAAGGATTTTTTTCATTCAAAGTTAGTACCTTTTGCCTACACTTCAATACTTTTTCAAAAATTTCCTTTGGCCAAAATCTTGAGTGTGCACGTATCAGTGATATATCGTTAGAAAGGTGCATCAATTACCTGTTCAGTGGTATACATATCATTTTAGGTTTGTATTTCTGATATAAGGATTTTTTCATTCAAAATTAGTACCTTTTGCCTACACTTCAATACTTTTTCAAAAACTTCCTTTGGCCAAAATCTTGAGTGTGCACGTATAAATGATAAATCGTTGAAAAGGTGCATCAATTACCTGTTCAGTGGTATACATATCATTCTAGGTTTATATTTGTGATGTTAGAATTTTTTCATTCAAAGTTAGTACCTTTTGCCTACACTTCAATACTTTTTCAAAAATTTTCTTTGGCCAAAATCTTGAGTGTGCACGTATGAATGATATATCGTTTGAACGGTGCATCAATTATCTGTCCAGTGGTATACATACCATTCTAGGTTTATATTTTCGATGTTAGAATTTTTTCATTCAAAGTTAGTATCTTTTGCCTACACTTCAATACTTTTTCAAAAATTTCGTTTGGCCAAAATCTTGAGTGTGCACCTATCAGTGATATATCGTTAGAAAGGTGCATCAATTACCTGTCCATTGGTTTACTTATCGTTCTAGGTTTATATTTCTGATGTTAGAATTTTTTCATTCAAAGTTAGTACCTTTTGTCTACACATCAATACTTTTTCAAAAATTTCCTTTGGCCAAAATCTTGAGTGTGCACGTATCAATGATAAATCGTTTGAAAGCTGCATTAATTACCTGTCCAGTGGTATACATACCGTTCTAGGTTTATATTTTCGATGTTAGAATTTTTTCATTCAAAGTTAGTATCTTTGCATACACTTCAATACTTTTTCAAAAATTTTCGTTGGCCAAAATCTTGAGTGTGCACGTATGAATGATAAATCGTTAGAAATGTGCATCAATTACCTGTCCAGTGGTATACATATCGTTCTAGGTTTGTATTTCTGATATAAGGATTTTTTCATTCAAAATTAGTACCTTTTGCCTACACTTCAATACTTTTTCAAAATTCCTTTGGCCAAAATCTTGAGTGTGCACGTATGAGTGGTATATCGTTGGAAAGGTGCATCAATACCCTGTTCAGTGGTGTACATATCATTCTAGGTTTATATTTTCGATGTTAGAATTTTTTCATTCAAAGTTAGTACCTTTTGCCTATACTTCAATACTTTTTCAAAAATTTCCTTTGACCAAAATCTTGAGTGTGCACGTATCAATGATAAATCGTTTGAAAGCTGCATTAATTACCTGTTCAGTGGTATACATACCATTCTAGGTTTATATTTTCGATGTTAGAATTTTTTCATTCAAAGTTAGTATCTTTGCATACACTTCAATACTTTTTCAAAAATTTTCGTTGGCCAAAATCTTGAGTGTGCACGTTTGAAAGATAAATCGTTAGAAAGGGGCATCAATTACCTGTTCAGTGGTATACATATCGTTCTAGGTTTGTATTTCTGATATAAGGATTTTTTCATTCAAAGTTAGTACCTTTTGCCTACACTTCAATACTTTTTCAAAAATTTCCTTTGGCCAAAATCTTGAGTGTGCACTTATGAATGGTATATCGTTAGAAAGGTGCATCAATTACCTGTTCAGTGGTATACATATCATTCTAGGTTTATATTTTCGATGTTGGAATTTTTTCATTCAAAGTTAGTACCTTTTGCCTATACTTCAATACTTTTTCAAAAATTTGCTTTGGCCAAAATCTTGAGTGTGCACGTATCAATGATAAATCGTTTGAAAGCTGCATTAATTACCTGTCCAGTGGTATACATACAGTTCTAGGTTTATATTTTCGATGTTAGAATTTTTTCATTCAAAGTTAGTATCTTTGCATACACTTCAATAGATTTTCAAAAATTTTCGTTGGCCAAAATCTTGAGTGTGCACGTATGAATGATAAATCGTTAGAAAGGTGCATCAATTACCTGTCCAGTGGTATACATATCGTTCTAGGTTTGTATTTCTGATATAAGGATTTTTTCATTCAAAATTAGTACCTTTTGCCTACACTTCAATACTTTTTCAAAAATTTCCTTTGGCCAAAATCTTAAGTGTGCACGTATGAATGGTATATCGTTGGAAAGGTGCATCAATACCCTGTTCAGTGGTATACATATCATTCTAGGTTTATATTTTCGATGTTAGAATTTTTTCATTCAAAGTTAGTACCTTTTGCCTATACTTCAATACTTTTTCAAAAATTTCCTTTGACCAAAATCTTGAGTGTGCACGTATCAATGATAAATCGTTTGAAAGCTGCATTAATTACCTGTTCAGTGGTATACATACCATTCTAGGTTTATATTTTCGATGTTAGAATTTTTTCATTCAAAGTTAGTATCTTTGCATACACTTCAATACTTTTTCAAAAATTTTCGTTGGCCAAAATCTTGAGTGTGCACGTTTGAAAGATAAATCTTTAGAAAGGGGCATCAATTACCTGTTCAGTGGTATACATATCGTTCTAGGTTTGTATTTCTGATATAAGGATTTTTTCATTCAAAGTTAGTACCTTTTGCCTACACTTCAATACTTTTTCAAAAATTTCCTTTGGCCAAAATCTTGAGTGTGCACTTATGAATGGTATATCGTTAGAAAGGTGCATCAATTACCTGTTCAGTGGTATACATATCATTCTAGGTTTATATTTTCGATGTTAGAATTTTTTCATTCAAAGTTAGTACCTTTTGCCTATACTTCAATACTTTTTCAAAAATTTCCTTTGGCCAAAATCTTGAGTGTGCACGTATCAATGATAAATCGTTTGAAAGGTGCATTAATTACCTGTTCAGTGGTATACATACCATTCTAGGTTTATATTTTCGATGTTAGAATTGTTTCATTCAAAGTTAGTACCTTTTGCCTACACTTCAATACTTTTTCAAAAATTTCCTTTGGCCAAAATCTTGAGTGTGCACGTATGAGTGGTATATCGTTAAAAAGGTGCATCAATTACCTGTTCAGTGGTATACATATCATTCTAGGTTTATATTTTCGATGTTAGAATTTTTTCATTCAAAGTTAGTACCTTTTGCCTATACTTCAATACTTTTTCAAAAATTTGCTTTGGCCAAAATCTTGAGTGTGCACGTATGAATGATAAATCGTTTGAAAGCTGCATTAATTACCTGTCCAGTGGTATACATACCATTCTAGGTTTATATTTTCGATGTTAGAATTTTTTCATTCAAAGTTAGTATCTTTGCATACACTTCAATACTTTTTCAAAAATTTTCGTTGGCCAAAATCTTGAGTGTGCACGTATGAATGATAAATCGTTAGAAAGGTGCATCAATTACCTGTCCAGTGGTATACATATCGTTCTAGGTTTGTATTTCTGATATAAGGATTTTTTCATTCAAAGTTAGTAACTTTTGCCTACACTTCAATACTTTTTCAAAAATTTCCTTTGGCCAAAATCTTGAGTGTGCACGTATGAATGATATATCGTTGGAAAGGTGCATCAATTACCTGTCCAGCGGTATACATATCATTCTAGGTTTATATTTTCGATGTAAGGATTTTTTCATTCAAAGTTAGTACCTTTTGCCTATACTTCAATACTTTTTCAAAAATTTCCTTTGGCCAAAATCTTGAGTGTGCACGTATCAATGATAAATCGTTTGAAAGGTGCATTAATTACCTGTCCAGTGGTATACATACCATTCTAGGTTTATATTTTCGATGTTAGAATTTTTTCATTCAAAGTTAGTACCTTTTGCCTACACTTCAATACTTTTTCAAAAATTGTCTTTGGCCAAAATCTTGAGTGTGCACGTATCAGTGATATATCTTTGGAAAGGTGCATCAATTACCTGTCCAGTGGTATACATATCAATCTAGGTTTATATTTCTGATGTTAGAATTTTTTCATTCAAAATTAGTACCTTTTGCCTACACTTCAATACTTTTTCAAAAACTCCCTTTGGCCAAAATCTGGAGTGTACACGTATATATGATACATCGTTGGAAAGGTGCATCCATTACCTGTCTAGTAATATACATATCATTCTAGGGTTATATTTCTGATGTTAGAATTTTTTCATTCAAAGTTAGTACCTTTTGCCTACACTTCAATACTTTTTCAAAAATTTCCTTTGGCCAAAATCTGGAGTGTGCACGTATGAGTAATATATCGTTGGAAAGGTGCATCAATTATCTGTCCAGTGGTATACATACCGTTCTAGGTTTATATTTTCGATGTTAGAATTTTTTCATTCAAAGTTAGTATCTTTTGCCTACACTTCAATACTTTTTCAAAAATTTTCGTTGGCCAAAATCTTGAGTGTGCACGTATGAATGATAAATCGTTAGAAAGGTGCATCAATTACCTGTCCAGTGGTATACATATCGTTCTAGGTTTGTATTTCTAATATAAGGACTTTTTCATTCAAAGTTAGTACCTTTTGCCTACACTTCAATACTTTTTCAAAAATTTCCTTTGGCCAAAATCTTGAGTGTGCATGTATGAATGGTATATCGTTGGAAAGGTGCATCAATTACCTGTTCAGTGGTATACATATCATTCTAGGTTTATATTTTCGATGTTAGAATTTTTTCATTCAAATTTAGTACCTTTTGCCTATACTTCAATACTTTTTCAAAAATGTCCTTTGGCCAAAATCTTGAGTGTGCACGTATCAATGATAAATCGTTTGAAAGCTGCATTAATTACCTGTCCAGTGGTATACATACCATTCTAGGTTTATATTTTCGATGTTAGAATTTTTTCATTCAAACTTAGTACCGTTTGCTTACACTTCAATACTTTTTCAAAAATTTCCTTTGGCCAAAATCTTGAGTGTGTACGTATAAAAGATACATCGTTGGAAAGATGCATCAATAACCTGTTCAGTGGTATACATAACAAGGTAGGTTTATATTTCTGATATAAGGATTTTTTCATTCAAAAATAGTACCTTTTGCCTACACTTCAATACTTTTTCAAAAATTTCCTTTGGCCAAAATCTTGAGTGTGCACGTATGAAGATTTCAATACGTGCACGATATATCTATCGTTATAAAAAATGTATCAATTACCTGTCCAGTGGTATACATATCATTCTAGGTTTATATTTCTGATGTAAAAATTTTTTCATTCAAAGTTAGTACCTTTTGCCTACACTTCAATACTTTTTCAAAAATTTCCTTTGGCCAAAATCTTGAGTGTGACGTATGAGTGAAATATCGTTGGAAAATTGCATCAATTACCTGTCTAATGGTGTACATATCATTTTAGGTTTATATTTCCGATGTTAGATTTTTTTCATTCTTTTGCCTTTTTGCCTACACTTCAATACTTTTTCAAAAATTTCCTTTGGCCAAAATCTTGAGTGTGCACGTATGAAGATTTCAATACGTGCACGATATATCTATCGTTTAAAAAAATGCATCAATTACCTGTCCAGTGGTATACATATCATTCTAGGTTTATATTTCTGATGTTAGAATTTTTTCATTCAAAGTTAGTACCTTTTGTCTACACATCAATACTTCTTCAAAAATTTCCTTTGGCCAAAATCTTGAGTGTGAACGTATCAGTGATATATTGTTGGAAAGGTGCATCAATTACCTGTCTAATGGTGTACATATCATCTTAGGTTTATATTTCCGATATAAGGATTTTTCCATTCAAAGTTAGTACCTTTTGCCTACACTTCAATACTTTTTCAAAAATTTCCTTTGGCCAAAATCTTGAGGGTGAACGTATTAATGATATATTGTTGGAAAGGTGCATCAATTACCTGTCTAATGGTGTACATATCATTCTAGGTTTATATTTCCGATGTTAGATTTTTTTCATTCTTTTGCCTTTTGCCTACACTTCAATACTTTTTCAAAAATTTCCTTTGGCCAAAATCTTGAGTGTGCACGTATGAATGATATATCGTTGGAAAGGTGCATCAATAACCTATCCAATGGTATACATAGCATTCTAGGTTTATATTTCTGATATAAGGGTTTTTTCATTCAAATTTAGTATCTTTTGCCTACACTTCAATACTTTTTCAAAAATTTCCTTTGGCCAAAATCTTGAGTGTGCACGTATGAGTGATAAATCGTTGGAAAGGTGCATCAAATACTTGTCCAGTGGTATACATATCATTTTAGGTTTATATATTTGATATAAGGATTTTTTCATTCAAATTTAGAACCTTTTGCCTAATACTTTTTGAGTGTGCACTTATGAATGATATATCGTTGGAAAGGTGTATCAATTAATTGTCCAGTGGTATACATATCATTCTAGTTTTATATTTCTGATATAAGGATTTTTTCATTCAAAGTCAGTACCTTTTGCCTACACTTCAATACTTTTTCAAAAATGTCCTTTGGCCAAAATCTTGAGTGTGCACGTATCAATGATAAATCGTTTGAAAGCTGCATTAATTACCTGTCCAGTGGTATACATACCATTCTAGGTTTATATTTTCGATGTTAGAATTTTTTCATTCAAAGTTAGTACCTTTTGCCTACACTTCAATACTTTTTCAAAAATTGTCTTTGGCCAAAATATTGAGTGTGCACGTATCAGTGATATATCGTTAGAAAGGTGCATCAATTACCTGTCCAGTTGTTTAAATATCATTCTAGGTTTATATTCCGGTTGTTAGAATTTTTTCATTCAAAGTTAGTACCTTTTGCCTACACTTCAATACTTTTTCAAAAATTTCCTTTGGCCAAAATCTTGAGTGTGCACGTATGAATAATATATTGTTGGAAAGGTGCATCAATTACCTGTCCAGCGGTATACATATCATTCTAGGTTTATATATTTTCGATGTTAGAATTTTTACATTCAAATTTAGTATCTTTTGCCTACACTTCAATACTTTTTCAAAAATTCCCTTTTTCCAAAATCTTGAGTATGCACATATGAATGATATATCGTTGGAAAGGTTCATCAATTACTTGTCCAGTGGTATACATATCATTTTAGGTTTATATTTTTGATATAAGGATTTTTTCATTCAAATTTAGTACCTTTTGCCTACACTTCAATACTTTTTGAGTGTGCACGTATGAATGATATATCGTTGGAAAGGTGTATCAATTACTTGTCCAGTGGTATACATATCATTCTAGGTTTATATTTCTGATGTTAGAATTTTTTCATTCAAAGTTAGTACCTCTTGCCTACACTTCAATACTTTTTCAAAAATTTCCTTTGGCCAAAATCTTGAGTGTGCACGTATGAATGATACATCGTTGGAAAGGTGCATCAATAACCTGTTCAGTGGTATACATAACAAGCTAGGTTTATATTTCTGATATAAGGATTTTTTCATTCAAAGTTAGTACCTTTTGCCTACACTTCAACACTTTTTCAAAAATTTCCTTTGGCCAAAATCTTGAGTGTGCACGTATGGATGATACATCGTTGGAAAGGTGCATCAATAACCTGTTCAGTGGTATACATAACAAGCTAGGTTTATATTTCTGATATAAGGATTTTTTCATTCAAAGTTAGTACCTTTTGCCTACACTTCAATACTTTTTCAAAAATTTCCTTTGGCCAAAATCTTGAGTGTGCACGTATGAATGATATATCGTTGGAAAGGTGCATCAATTACCTGTCCAGCGGTATACAAATCATTCTAGGTTTATATTTTCGATGTTAGAATTTTTACATTAAAATTTAGTATCTTTTGCCTACACTTCAATACTTTTTCAAAAATTCCCTTTGGCCAAAATCTTGAGTATGCACATATGAATGATATATCGTTGGAAAGGTGCATCAATTACTTGTCCAGTGGTATACATATCATTTTAGGTTTATATATCTGATATAAGGATTTTTTCATTCAAATTTAGTATCTTTTGCCTACACTTCAATACTTTTTGAGTGTGCACGTATGAATGATATATCGTTGGAAAGGTGCATCAATTACTTGTCCAGTGGTATACATATCATTCTAGGTTTATATTTCTGATGTTAGAATTTTTTCATTCAAAGTTAGTACCTTTTGCCTACACTTCAATACTTTTTCAAAAATTTCCTTTGGCCAAAATCTTGAGTGTGCACGTATGAATGATACATCGTTGGAAAGGTGCATCAATAACCTGTTCAGTGGTATACATAACAAGCTAGGTTTATATTTCTGATATAAGGATTTTTTCATTCAAAGTTAGTACCTTTTGCCTACACTTCAATACTTTTTCAAAAATTTCCTTTGGCCAAAATCTTGAGTGTGCACGTATGAATGATATATCGTTGAAAAGGTGCATCAATTACCTGTCTAATGGTGTACATATCATTCTAGGTTTATATATCCGATGTTAGATTTTTTTCATTCTTTTGCCTTTGCCTACACTTCAATACTTTTTCAAAAATTTCCTTCGGCCAAAATCTCGAGTGTGCACGTATGAATGATATATTGTTGGAAAGGTGCATCAATTACCTGTCCAGCGGTATACATTTGAGTCTAGGTTTATATTTTTGATATAAGGATTTTTTCATTCAAATTTAGTACCTTTTGCCTACACTTCAATACTTTTTCAAAAATTTCCGTTGGCCAAACTCTTGAGTGTGCACATATAAATGATATATCGTTGGAAAGGTGCATCAATTATCTGTCCAGCGGTATACATATCGTTCTAGGTTTATATTTCTGATGTTAGAATTTTTTCATTCAAAGTTAGTACCTTTTGCCTACACTTCAATACTTTTTCAAAAATTTCCTTTGGCCAAAATCTTGAGTGTGCACGTATGAATGATACATCGTGGGAAAGGTGCATCAATAACCTGTTCAGTGGTATACATAACAAGCTAGGTTTGTATTTCTGATATAATAATTTTTTCATTCAAAGTTAGTACCTTTTGCCTACACTTCAATACTTTTTCAAAAATTTCCTTTGGCCAAAATCTTGAGTGTGCACATATAATTGATATATCGTTGGAAAGGTGCATCAATAACCTATTTAATAGTATACATAGCATTCTAGGTTTATATTTCTGATATAAGGATTTTTTCATTCAAAGTTAGTACCTTTTGCCTACACTTCAATACTTTTTCAAATATTTTCTCTTGGCCAAAATCTTTAGTGTGTACGTATGACTGATATATCGTTGGAAAGAAGCATCAATTACCTGTCTAATGGAATACATACCATTCTAGGTTTGTATTTCTGCTATAAGCATTTTTACATTCAAAGTTAGTACCTTTTGCCTACACTTCAATACTTTTTCAAAAATTTCCTTTGGCCAAAATCTTGAGTGTGCACGTATGAATGATATATCGTTGGAAAGGTGCATCAATAACCTATTTAATAGTATACATAGCATTCTAGGTTTATATTTCTGATATAAGGATTTTTTCATTCAAAGTTAGTACCTTTTGCCTTCACTTCAATACTTTTTCAAAAATTTCCTTTGGCCAAAATCTTGAGTGTGCACGTATTAATGATCAATCGTTGGAAAGGTGCATCAATTACCTGTCCAATAATGTACATATAATTCTAGGTTTATGTTTCTGATATAAGGATTTTTTTCATTCAAAGTTAGTACCTTTTGCCTACACTTCAATACTTTTTCAAAAATTTCCTTTGGCCAAAATCTTGAGTGTGCACGTATGAATGATATATCGGTGGAAAGGTGCATCAATTACCTGTCCAGCGGTATACATATCATTCTAGGTTTATATTTTCGATGTTAGAATTTTTACATTCAAATTTAGTATCTTTTGCCTACACTTCAATACTTTTTCAAAAATTCCCTTTGGCCAAAATCTTGAGTATGCACATTAAGGCGCCTCAAAAAAAAAAGTGGTCCGGGTCACCTCCTGAAAACAAACTTTGGTTTATTTTATGATGATTCCCAGAATGATGATTTAGCCGTTCGTGAGCTGGAATGGTTTGAAATAACCTCTAAAAATCGCGTTTTTGATTAATACTATTTATACCACACTACCTTCGGTCAAAAAAATTGTCACAAATAGTGTAAATCGATAAAATACATAGTTTTGTTTTTTTATTTTTTTTTAAATCTGCCCACACACTTAGTTATTGAGTTATTTGCAGTGATTTTTTCAATTTTTTTTAATGCAGTTTTTATAAAAATATATATAACTTCCCCATTTATAGCCTGATTTACCATTCCGTGGTATCATTAGAAAGGTACTGAATGCTGCTTTTCATTTCTGTCGTTAATTAACCCTTATAAGCACTTTTATAAAAATGCATTTTTTATCAACATGATAAAAAATTTGTGGTTATTTATTAAGTCGCTAATTAAAAGATAAAAAAAAAACAATTTAAAGTATTATCAAAGAAATAATTTTTTTTTATTCCAAATCTTTTCGTGATTTAATTTTACAGTAACGCTTGCGCGATTGAATCTTGTTTGCAATATGTGCAGGTCTGTTCTTATCAATTACCGAAACGCAGGATTGGCTTACCACATGTACAAAACGTTCCGTATTTTGTGAATGACATGGAAATTCTGAAAATTGTTTGTTAAGAAAAGCATAACAATTATTTTAAAAACTGTTCATTACCAGGAATTTTTACAATTTCATTGGAGTCGTGTAGTTCTAATAAGTATTGTTGAGTATAGAACTGGATGCATGGCAGTTCTGTAGTAGCTCTTAATTCATTCCAATCTATCATATTTTCATAGGAATCACAATTGAATTGTATCTTGGGGACATTAAATTGGCGAATTCCTTGTGTGTCATGAGCACGCGATTGTAAAATAATATCGTAGGCTTCCTTTCGTGTCGCCTTGCTCTCATCTGTAACCATTGCCAGTAAAATATTTTCTGGGTGAGCAAAAAATCCATTAATTTGAACAGAGCGTTGTACAATACATTGCATATCTGCCGGTAATTCGCGCGTCCACTCAATGTATTTAAACAAGTGGCGGCTGCCATGAATGGCTTTTGGTTGGCTTTTTATTAAAAACCAAAATGGTGCGTAGACCCTCATAACAAAAAATGCTAGCTGCTTTAACTTTTCGCAAGCCACAGGCTTCGTAACATATAGCCGCAAAATTCTTGATGCTGTTGTCAACCAGCGTGAAAGATTGAGCGGGCCAGGTTTAATGCTGGCCAAATGTTCATCGCACGCCCCAGCATCAACTGCTCGTACCATATCATAAAGATATTTTTGATCAGCTCGCAAAACCCAGTCATTAATATTTGTGGGCATATAGCCCATCGCAATTGGATCAAAGTTATGAGCAATCTAAAGTTAATATTTTATTGAAATTAACAGTTAAAAAAAAAACAACAAAATAATTTAATACAATTTACCGGCACATCTTCGCAGCCCTGTAATGTATGCCCAATTATTCCTGGCCAGTTTTGCGGCCCATTAGCTTTTCGTAACATTTCTTTGAGTAACGCAGTGAATGGCAACTCGTTAAAATGAAAGAGGCATATTAGCCACTGCAAAGGGCGCTGCAATTGTCGTTCTAGGTTACAAATCGCTCCATTAAATTTGCCTGTGTTGGTGCTGGTTCCGTCGCAATTTACAGCGACCACGTGCTCTAGTGAAAACTTTTCAGCTTTCAAGTAATTGACAATATCGTTTGGGATACCAGCACCGCTTCCGTCTACGGGAGTTAAGTAACCAATGCAGTTTGAGCTGGGTTCGCTTACCAGAGTTATATGCTCCTCCATCATTTTAACGTTGCGTGGTTTGCCATTCACAGCAACTTGTTTCAAAGTGCGTTCCCTTTTTCCATCAAAAGAAATGCATTTTAGTATTTCATTGTTTTTTATGTCTCTTAGTGATTTCGCCCTAGCTTTAGTTCGCTCCCTTTGGATTTTGTGCTGATCAATAATTATGCCTGGAATGTCCAAGTCTTTTAGCAATGTTGTTGCGAGCAGAGCCCCAAAGCGATTGGATACACTGGCACGGTCCAACGCAGCACTGAATGTTGGTAAGGAAAAACTTTGTACGCTTGGTCCAAGATCTTTAAGATCTTCCTCAGACGATGATGAATATGGATCATCCACATCCATTTCTCTTAGTTGTGGTACAAAAGTGGCTGTTGCAATACTTTCGTTTTCACTTTCGCTTTCGAAGTCCGTAATAGAATCACATGGGATGTGGTTTTCAACGTCATCTAGCGTGAGCAACCTTCGGCTCGACTGATCAAGGTAAAAATTCCAAACATGCAATGGCATTTGTTTTTCACCTGGGCAACTACAAGACACTCTAATTTTTAGAGCACATTTGCAAACAGAAATTGAAAATAGTTCGGCCCACTCGCTTGCATTGTAATGCGATGGATTTTTTGTGATATCCCGATATAAAAGCGTTAAATTTTGAAGTTTTTTGCGGATCGCAGTCTTCGATATAACCGGAATTTCTGCTCTTTTCCAAATTTTGCTTAAATCATTTAGCATGTTTTGATGATAATTAGATAGCCCGTAAGACCGATTATTATTTTTTTCGCGCAAAAATAATAAATGTTTTATTACATCACTTTTTGTTGGCAATTGATTTTTATTTAACTCGCGAGAAATGAAAAGCATTTTTTTTATGAATAACTTGAACAATTAAGCGATCACAATTCAAAAACTCACATTTATATAATATAATATATGTAACTCATTGTCAAACCTAAAAGTCATGTAAAAGTCATGAGTGACTACTTATAAGAACTGTGGTAAAATTTACTCTTAGCTGTTTTGTCTAAGTACAATAAAGTATTTTCCTATACTTTATTCCAAAGTCCATTTAAAAAATGCATTCTTTATCTACATGATTTAATTTTATTTCTCTTGTATTTGAACAAATTCAGGAATTGAGGCAAAGGCCATCACAAAAAAATAAAAATAAAATAAAATGCATTTTTATAAAAGTACTTATAAGGGTTAATTAACGACAGAAATGAAAAGCAGCATTCAGTACCTTTCCAATGATACCACGGAATGGTAAATCAGGCTATAAATGGGTAAGTTATATATATTTTTACAAAAACTGCATTAAAAAAATAGAAAAAATCACTGCAAATAACTCAATAACTAAGTGTGTGGGCAGATTTAAAAAAAAATAAAAAAACAAAACTATGTATTTCGTCGATTTACACTATTTGTGACAATTTTTTTGACCGAAGGTAGTGTGGTATGAATAGTATTAATCAAAAACGCGAGTTTTAGAGGTTATTTCAAACCCTTCCAGCTCACGAACGGCTAAAGCTAGAGTTGCAATATTTTGGGAATCATCATAAAATAAACCAAAGTTTGTTTTCAGGAGGTGACCCGGACAACTTTTTTTTCCTCCATACAAGTTGAGGCGCCTTAATGCACATATGAATGATATATCGTTGGAAAGGTGCATCAATTACTTGTCCAGTGGTATACATATCATTTTAGGTTTATATTTCTGATATAAGGATTTTTTCATTCAAATTTAGTACCTTTTGCCTACACTTCAATACTTTTTGAGTGTGCACGTATGAATGATATATCGTTGGAAAGGTGCATGAATTACTTGTCCAGTGGTATACATATCATTCTAGGTTTATATTTCTGATGTTAGAATTTTTTCATTCAAAGTTAGTACCTTTTGCCTACACTTCAATACTTTTTCAAAAATTTCCTTTGGCCAAAATCTTGAGTGTGCACGTATGAATGATACATCGTTGGAAAGGTGCATCAATAACCTGTTCAGTGGTATACATAACAAGATAGGTTTATATTTCTGATATAAGGATTTTTTCATTCAAAGTTAGTACCTTTTGCCTACACTTCAATACTTTTTCAAAAATTTCCTTTGGCCAAAATCTTGAGTGTGCACGTATGAATGATATATCGTTGGAAAGGTGCATCAATAACCTATAAATGGTTTACATAGCATTCTAGGTTTATATTTCTGATGTTAGAATTTTTTCATTCAAAGTTAGTACCTTTTGCCTACACTTCAATACTTTTTCAAAAATTTCCTTTGGCCAAAATCTTGAGTGTGCACGTATGAATGATACATCGTTGGAAAGGTGCATCAATAACCTGTTCAGTGGTATACATAACAAGATAGGTTTATATTTCTGATATAAGGATTTTTTCATTCAAAGTTAGTACCTTTTGCCTACACTTCAATACTTTTTCAAAAATTTCCTTTGGCCAAAATCTTGACTGTGCACATATAATTGATATATCGTTGAAAAGGTGCATCAATTACCTGTCCAATAATGTACATATCATTCTAGGTTTATATTTCTGATATAAGGATTTTTTCATTCAAAGTTAGTACCTTTTGCCTACACTTCAATACTTTTTCAAAAATTTCCTTTGGCCAAAATCTTGAGTGTGCACATATGAATGATATATCGTTGAAAAGGTGCATCAATTACCTGTCTAATGGTGTACATATCATTCTAGGTTTATATTTCCGATGTTAGATTTTTTTCATTCTTTTGCCTTTTGCCTACACTTCAATACTTTTTCAAAAATTTCCTTCGGCCAAAATCTTGAGTGTGCACGTATGAATGATACATCGTTGGAAAGGTGCATCAATAACCTGTCCAGCGGTATACATATCGTTCTAGGTTTATATTTGTGATATAAGGATTTTTTCATTCAAAGTTAGTACCTTTTGCCTACACTTCAATACTTTTTCAAATATTTTCTCTTGGCCAAAATCTTTAGTGTGTACGTATGAATGATATATCGTTAGAAAGAAGCATCAATTACCTGTTCAATGGTATACATACCATTCTAGGTTTATATTTCTGCTATAAGCATTTTTACATTCAAAGTTAGTACCTTTTGCCTACACTTCAATACTTTTTCAAAAATTTCCTTTGGCCAAAAGCTTGAGTGTGCACGTATGAATGATATATCGTTGGAAAGGTGCATCAATAACCTATCCAATAGTATACATAGCATTCTAGGTTTATATTTCTGATATAAGGATTTTTTCATTCAAAGTTAGTACCTTTTGCCTTCACTTCAATACTTTTTCAAAAATTTCCTTTGGCCAAAATCTTGAGTGCGCACGTATAAATGATCAATCGTTGGAAAGGTGCATCAATTACCTGTCCAATAATGTACATATCATTCTAGGTTTATGTTTCTGATATAAGGATTTTTTCATTCAAAGTTAGTACCTTTTGCCTACACTTCAATACTTTTTCAAAAATTTCCTTTGGCCAAAATCTTGAGTGTGCACGTATGAATGATATATCGTTGGAAAGGTGCATCAATTACCTAACCAGCGGTATACATATCATTCTAGGTTTATATTTTCGATGTTAGAATTTGTACATTCAAATTTAGTATCTTTTGCCTACACTTCAATACTTTTTCAAAAATTCCCTTTGGCCAAAATCTTGAGTATGCACATATGAATGATATATCGTTGGAAAGGTGCATCAATTACTTGTCCAGTGGTATACATATCATTTTAGGTTTATATTTCTGATATAAGGATTTTTTCATTCAAATTTAGTATCTTTTGCCTACACTTCAATACTTTTTCAAAAATTCCCTTTGGCCAAAATCTTGAGTGTGCACGTATGAATGATACATCGTCGGAAAGGTGCATCAATAACCTGTTCAGTGGTATACATAACAAGCTAGGTTTATATTTCTGATATAAGGATTTTTTCATTCAAAGTTAGTACCTTTTGCCTACACTTCAATACTTTTTCAAAAATTTCCTTTGGCCAAAATCTTGAGTGTGCACGTATGAATGATATATCGTTGAAAAGGTGCATCAATTACCTGTCTAATGGTGTACATATCATTCTAGGTTTATATATCCGATGTTAGATTTTTTTCATTCTTTTGCCTTTTGCCTACACTTCAATACTTTTTCAAAAATTTCCTTCGGCCAAAATCTTGAGTGTGCACGTATCAGCGATATATTGTTGGAAAGGTGCATCAATTACCTGTCCAGCGGAATACATTTGTTTCTAGGTTTATATTTTTGATATAAGGATTTTTTCATTCAAATTTAGTACCTTTTGCCTACACTTCAATACTTTTTCAAAAATTTCCTTTGGCCAAAATCTTGAGTGTGCACGTATGAGTGATACATCGTTGGAAAGGTGCATCAATAACCTGTTCAGTGGTATACATAACAAGCTAGGTTTATATTTCTGATATAAGGATTTTTTCATTCAAAGTTAGTACCTTTTGCCTACACTTCAATACTTTTTCAAAAATTTCCTTTGGCCAAAATCTTGAGTGTGCACGTATGAATGATACATCGTTGGAAAGGTGCATGAATTACTTGTCCAGTGGTATACATATCATTCTAGGTTTATATTTCTGATGTTAGAATTTTTTCATTCAAAGTTAGTACCTTTTGCCTACACTTCAATACTTTTTCAAAAATTTCCTTTGGCCAAAATCTTGAGTGTGCACGTATGAATGATATATCGTTGGAAAGGTGCATCAATAACCTATCAAATGGTTTACATAGCATTCTAGGTTTATATTTCTGATGTTAGAATTTTTTCATTCTTTTGCCTTTTGCCTACACTTCAATACTTTTTCAAAAATTTCCTTTGGCCAAAATCTTGAGTGTGCACGTATGAATGATATATCGTTGGAAAGGTGCATCAATTATCTGTCTAATGGTGTACATATCATTCTAGGTTTATATATCCGATGTTCGATTTTTTTCATTCTTTTGCCTTTTGCCTACACTTCAATACTTTTTCAAAAATTTCCTTTGGCCAAAATCTTGAGTGTGCACATATAATTGATATATCGTTGAAAAGGTGCATCAATTACCTGTCCAATAATGTACATATCATTCTAGGTTTATATTTCTGATATAAGGATTTTTTCATTCAAAGTTAGTACCTTTTGCCTACACTTCAATACTTTTTCAAAAATTTCCTTTGGCCAAAATCTTGAGTGTGCACGTATGAATGATATATCGTTGAAAAGGTGCATCAATTACCTGTCTAATGGTGTACATATCATTCTAGGTTTATATTTCCGATGTTAGATTTTTTTCATTCTTTTGCCTTTTGCCTACACTTCAATACTTTTTCAAAAATTTCCTTCGGCCAAAATCTTGAGTATGCACGTATGAATGATATATTGTTGGAAAGGTGCATCAATTACCTGTCCAGCGGTATACATATCGTTCTAGGTTTATATTTGTGATATAAGGATTTTTTCATTCAAAGTTAGTACCTTTTGCCTACACTTCAATACTTTTTCAAATATTTTCTCTTGGCCAAAATCTTTAGTGTGTACGTATGAATGATATATCGTTAGAAAGAAGCATCAATTACCTGTTCAATGGTATACATACCATTCTAGGTTTATATTTCTGCTATAAGCATTTTTACATTCAAAGTTAGTACCTTTTGCCTACACTTCAATACTTTTTCAAAAATTTCCTTCGGCCAAAATCTTGAGTATGCACGTATGAATGATAAATCGTTAGAAGGTGCATCAATTACCTGTCCAGTGGTATACATATTGTTCCAGGTTTGTATTTCTGATATAAGGATTTTTCATTCAAAGTTAGTACCTTTTGCCTACACTTCAATACTTTTTCAAAAATTTAATTTGGCCAAAAGCTTGAGTGTGCACGTTTGAATGATATATCGTTGGAAAGGTGCATCAATAACCTATCCAATAGTATACATAGAATTCTAGGTTTATATTTCTGATATAAGGACTTTTTCATTCAAAGTTAGTACCTTTTGCCTTCACTTCAATACTTTTTCAAAAATTTCCTTTGGCCAAAATCTTGAGTGTGCACGTATTAATGATCAATCGTTGGAAAGGTGCATCAATTACCTGTCCAATAATGTACATATCATTCTAGGTTTATGTTTCTGATATAAGGATTTTTCATTCAAAGTTAGTACCTTTTGCCTACACTTCAATACTTTTTCAAAAATTTCCTTTGGCCAAAATCTTGAGTGTGCACGTATGAATGATATATCGTTGGAAAGGTGCATCAATTACCTGTCCAGCGGTATACATATCATTCTAGGTTTATATTTTCGATGTTAGAATTTTTACATTCAAATTTAGTATCTTTTGCCTACACTTCAATACTTTTTCAAAAATTCCCTTTGGCCAAAATCTTGAGTATGCACATATGAATGATATATCGTTGGAAAGGTGCATCAATTACTTGTCCAGTGGTATACATATCATTTTAGGTTTATATTTCTGATATAAGGATTTTTTCATTCAAATTAAGTATCTTTTGCCTACACTTCAATACTTTTTGAGTGTGCACGTATGAATGATATATCGTTGGAAAGGTGCATCAATTACTTGTCCAGTGGTATACATATCATTCTAGGTTTATATTTCTGATGTTAGAATTTTTTCATTCAAAGTTAGTACCTTTTGCCTACACTTCAATACTTTTTCAAAAATTTCCTTTGGCCAAAAACTTGAGTGTGCACGTATGAATGATACATCGTTGGAAAGGTGCATCAATAACCTGTTCAGTGGTATACATAACAAGCTAGGTTTATATTTTTGATATAAGGATTTTTTCATTCAAAGTTAGTACCTTTTGCCTACACTTCAATACTTTTTCAAAAATTTCCTTTGGCCAAAATCTTGAGTGTGCACGTATGAATGATATATCGTTGAAAAGGTGCATCAATTACCTGTCTAATGGTGTACATATCATTCTAGGTTTATATATCCGATGTTAGATTTTTTTCATTCTTTTGCCTTTTGCCTACACTTCAATACTTTTTCAAAAATTTCCTTCGGCCAAAATCTTGAGTGTGCACGTATGAATGATATATTGTTGGAAAGGTGCATCAATTACCTGTCCAGCGGTATACATTTGATTCTAGGTTTATATTTTTGATATAAGGATTTTTTCATTCAAATTTAGTACCTTTTGCCTACACTTCAATACTTTTTCAAAAATTTCCTTTGGCCAAAATCTTGAGTGTGCACGTATTAATGATCAATCGTTGGAAAGGTGCATCAATAACCTGTTCAGTGGTATACATAACAAGCTAGGTTTATATTTCTGATATAAGGATTTTTTCATTCAAACTTAGTACCTTTTGCCTACACTTCAATACTTTTTCAAAAATTTCCTTTGGCCAAAATCTTGAGTGTGCACGTATGAATGATATATCGTTGGAAAGGTGCATCAATAACCTATCTAATAGTATACATATCGTTCTAGGTTTATATTTCTGATGTTAGAATTTTTTCATTCAAAGTTAGTACCTTTTGCCTACACTTCAATACTTTTTCAAAAATTTCCTTTGGCCAAAATCTTGAGTGTGCACGTATGAATCATACATCGTAGGAAAGGTGCATCAATAACCTGTTCAGTGGTATACATAACAAGCTAGGTTTATATTTCTGATATAAGGATTTTTTCATTCAAAGTTAGTACCTTTTGCCTACACTTCAATACTTTTTCAAAAATTTCCTTTGGCCAAAATCTTGAGTGTGCACGTATGAATGATATATCGTTGGAAAGGTGCATCAATAACCTATCGAATAGTATACATAGCATTCTAGGTTTATGTTTCTGATATAAGGATTTTTTCATTCAAAGTTAGTACCTTTTGCCTTCACTTCAATACTTTTTCAAAAATTTCCTTTGGCCAAAATCTTGAGTGTGCACGTATTAATGATCAATCGTTGGAAAGGTGCTTCAATTACCTGTCCAATAATGTACATATCATTCTAGGTTTATGTGTCTGATATAAGGATTTTTTCATTCAAACTTAGTACCTTTTGCCTACACTTCAATACTTTTTCAAAAATTTCCTTTGGCCAAAATCTTGAGTGTGCACGTATGAATGATATATCGTTGGAAAGGTGCATCAATTACCTGTCCAGCGGTATACATATCATTCTAGGTTTATATTTTCGATGTTAGAATTTTTACATTCAAATTTAGTATCTTTTGCCTACACTTCAATACTTTTTCAAAAATTCCCTTTGGCCAAAATCTTGAGTATGCACATATGAATGATATATCGTTGAAAAGGTGCATCAATTACTTGTCCAGTGGTATACATATCATTTTAGGTTTATATTTCTGATATAAGGATTTTTTCATTCAAATTTAGTACCTTTTGCCTACACTTCAATACTTTTTGAGTGTGCACGTATGAATGATATATCGTTGGAAAGGTGCATCAATTACTTGTCCAGTGGTATACATATCATTCTAGGTTTATATTTCTGATGTTAGAATTTTTTCATTCAAAGTTAGTACCTTTTGCCTACACTTCAATACTTTTTCAAAAATTTCCTTTGGCCAAAATCTTGAGTGTGCACGTATGAATGATACATCGTTGGAAAGGTGCATCAATAACCTGTTCAGTGGTATACATAACAAGATAGGTTTATATTTCTGATATAAGGATTTTTTCATTCAAAGTTAGTACCTTTTGCCTACACTTCAATACTTTTTCAAAAATTTCCTTTGGCCAAAATCTTGAGTGTGCACGTATGAATGATATATCGTTGGAAAGGTGCATCAATAACCTATCAAATGGTTTACATAGCATTCTAGGTTTATATTTCTGATGTTAGAACTTTTTCATTCTTTTGCCTTTTGCCTACACTTCAATACTTTTTCAAAAATTTCCTTTGGCCAAAATCTTGAGTGTGCACGTATGAATGATATATCGTTGGAAAGGTGCATCAATTATCTGTCTAATAGTGTACATATCATTCTAGGTTTATATATCCGATGTTCGATTTTTTTCATTCTTTTGCCTTTTGCCTACACTTCAATACTTTTTCAAAAATTTCCTTTGGCCAAAATCTTGAGTGTGTACATATAATTGATATATCGTTGAAAAGGTGCATCAATTACCTGTCCAATAATGTACATATCATTCTAGGTTTATATTTCTGATATAAGGATTTTTTCATTCAAAGTTAGTACCTTTTGCCTACACTTCAATACTTTTTCAAAAATTTCCTTTGGCCAAAATCTTGAGTGTGCACGTATGAATGATATATCGTTGAAAAGGTGCATCAATTACCTGTCTAATGGTGTACATATCATTCTAGGTTTATATTTCCGATGTTAGATTTTTTTCATTCTTTTGCCTTTTGCCTACACTTCAATACTTTTTCAAAAATTTCCTTCGGCCAAAATCTTGAGTGTGCACGTATGAATGATATATTGTTGGAAAGGTGCATCAATTACCTGTACAGTGGTATACATATCATTCTAGGTTTATATTTCTGATATAAGGATTTTTTCATTCAAAGTTAGTACCTTTTGCCTACACTTCAATACTTTTTCAAATATTTTCTCTTGGCCAAAATCTTTAGTGTGTACGTATGAATGATATATCGTTAGAAAGGTGCATCAATAACCTGTCCAGCGGTATACATTTGATTCTAGGTTTATATTTTTGATATAAGGATTTTTTCATTCAAATTTAGTACCTTTTGCCTACACTTCAATACTTTTTCAAAAATTTCCTTTGGCCAAAATCTTGAGTGTGCACGTATGAATGATACATCGTTGGAAAGGTGCATCAATAACCTGTTCAGTGGTTTACATAACAAGCTAGGTTTATATTTCTGATATAAGGATTTTTTCATTCAAACTTAGTACCTTTTGCCTACACTTCAATACTTTTTCAAAAATTTCCTTTGGCCAAAATCTTGAGTGTGCACGTATGAATGATACATCGTTAGAAAGGTGCATCAATAACCTGTTCAGTGGTATACATATCATTCTAGGTTTATATTTCTGATATAAGGATTTTTTCATTCAAAGTTAGTACCTTTTGCCTACACTTCAATACTTTTTCAAATATTTTCTCTTGGCCAAAATCGTTAGTGTGTACGTATGAATGATATATCGTTAGAAAGGTGCATCAATAAACTGTCCAGCGGTATACATTTGATTCTAGGTTTATATTTTTGATATAAGGATTTTTTCATTCAAATTTAGTACCTTTTGCCTACACTTCAATACTTTTTCAAAAATTTCCTTTGGCCAAAATCTTGAGTGTGCACGTATGAATGATACATCGTTGGAAAGGTGCATCAATAACCTGTTCAGTGGTATACATAACAAGCTAGGTTTATATTTCTGATATAAGGATTTTTTCATTCAAACTTAGTACCTTTTGCCTACACTTCAATACTTTTTCAAAAATTTCCTTTGGCCAAAATCTTGAGTGTGCACGTATGAATGATATATCGTTGGAAAGGTGCATCAATAACCTATCTAATAGTTTACATATCGTTCTAGGTTTATATTTCTGATGTTAGAATTTTTTCATTCAAAGTTAGTACCTTTTGCCTACACTTCAATACTTTTTCAAAAATTTCCTTTGGCCAAAATCTTGAGTGTGCACGTATAAATGATACATCGTTAGAAAGGTGCATTAATAACCTGTTCAGTGGTATACATAACAAGCTAAGTTTATATTTCTGATATAAGGATTTTTTCATTCAAAGTTAGTACCTTTTGCCTACACTTCAATACTTTTTCAAAAATTTCCTTTGGCCAAAAGCTTGAGTGTGCACGTTTGAATGATATATCGTTGGAAAGGTGCATCAATAACCTATCCAATAGTATACATAGCATTCTAGGTTTATATTTCTGATATAAGGACTTTTTCATTCAAAGTTAGTACCTTTTGCCTTCACTTCAATACTTTTTCAAAAATTTCCTTTGGCCAAAATCTTGAGTGTGCACGTATTAATGATCAATCGTTGGAAAGGTGCATCAATTACCTGTCCAATAATGTACATATCATTCTAGGTTTATGTTTCTGATATAAGGATTTTTCATTCAAAGTTAGTACCTTTTGCCTACACTTCAATACTTTTTCAAAAATTTCCTTTGGCCAAAATCTTGAGTGTGCACGTATGAATGATATATCGTTGGAAAGGTGCATCAATTACCTGTCCAGCGGTATACATATCATTCTAGGTTTATATTTTCGATGTTAGAATTTTTACATTCAAATTTAGTATCTTTTGCCTACACTCCAATACTTTTTCAAAAATTCCCTTTGGCCAAAATCTTGAGTATGCACATATGAATGATATATCGTTGGAAAGGTGCATCAATTACTTGTCCAGTGGTATACATATCATTTTAGGTTTATATATCTGATATAAGGATTTTTTCATTCAAATTTAGTATCTTTTGCCTACACTTCAATACTTTTTGAGTGTGCACGTATGAATGATATATCGTTGGAAAGGTGCATCAATTACTTGTCCAGTGGTATACATATCATTCTAGGTTTATATTTCTGATGTTAGAATTTTTTCATTCAAAGTTAGTACCTTTTGCCTACACTTCAATACTTTTTCAAAAATTTCCTTTGGCCAAAATCTTGAGTGTGCACGTATGAATGATACATCGTTGGAAAGGTGCATCAATAACCTGTTCAGTGGTGTACATAACAAGCTAGGTTTATATTTTTGATATAAGGATTTTTTCATTCAAAGTTAGTACCTTTTGCCTACACTTCAATACTTTTTCAAAAATTTCCTTTGGCCAAAATCTTGAGTGTGCACGTATGAATGATATATCGTTGAAAAGGTGCATCAATTACCTGTCTAATGGTGTACATATCATTCTAGGTTTATATTTCCGATGTTAGATTTTTTTCATTCTTTTGCCTTTTGCCTACACTTCAATACTTTTTCAAAAATTTCCTTCGGCCAAAATCTTGAGTGTGCACGTATGAATGATATATTGTTGGAAAGGTGCATCAATTACCTGTCCAGCGGTATACATTTGATTCTAGGTTTATATTTTTGATATAAGGATTTTTTCATTCAAATTTAGTACCTTTTGCCTACACTTCAATACTTTTTCAAAAATTTCCTTTGGCCAAAATCTTGAGTGTGCACGTATTAATGATCAATCGTTGGAAAGGTACATCAATAACCTGTTCAGTGGTATACATAACAAGCTAGGTTTATATTTCTGATATAAGGATTTTTTCATTCAAACTTAGTACCTTTTGCCTACACTTCAATACTTTTTCAAAAATTTCCTTTGGCCAAAATCTTGAGTGTGCACGTATGAATGATATATCGTTGGAAAGGTGCATCAATAACCTATCTAATAGTATACATATCGTTTTAGGTTTATATTTCTGATGTTAGAATTTTTTCATTCAAAGTTAGTACCTTTTGCCTACACTTCAATACTTTTTCAAAAATTTCCTTTGGCCAAAATCTTGAGTGTGCACGTATGAATCATACATCGTAGGAAAGGTGCATCAATAACCTGTTCAGTGGTATACATAACAAGCTAGGTTTATATTTCTGATATAAGGATTTTTTCATTCAAAGTCAGTACCTTTTGCCTACACTTCAATACTTTTTCAAAAATTTCCTTTGGCCAAAATCTTGAGTGTGCACGTATGAATGATATATCGTTGGAAAGGTGCATCAATAACCTATCGAATAGTATACATAGCATTCTAGGTTTATATTTCTGATATAAGGATTTTTTCATTCAAAGTTAGTACCTTTTGCCTTCACTTCAATACTTTTTCAAAAATTTCCTTTGGCCAAAATCTTGAGTGTGCACGTATTAATGATCAATCGTTGGAAAGGTGCTTCAATTACCTGTCCAATAATGTACATATCATTCTAGGTTTATGTGTCTGATATAAGGATTTTTTCATTCAAAGTTAGTACCTTTTGCCTACACTTCAATACTTTTTCAAAAATTTCCTTTGGCCAAAATCTTGAGTGTGCACGTATGAATGATATATCGTTGGAAAGGTGCATCAATTACCTGTCCAGCGGTATACATATCATTCTAGGTTTATATTTTCGATGTTAGAATTTTTACATTCAAATTTAGTATCTTTTGCCTACACTTCAATACTTTTTCAAAAATTCCCTTTGGCCAAAATCTTGAGTATGCACATATGAATGATATATCGTTGAAAAGGTGCATCAATTACTTGTCCAGTGGTATACATATCATTTTAGGTTTATATTTCTGATATAAGGATTTTTTCATTCAAATTTAGTACCTTTTGCCTACACTTCAATACTTTTTGAGTGTGCACGTATGAATGATATATCGTTGGAAAGGTGCATCAATTACTTGTCCAGTGGTATACATATCATTCTAGGTTTATATTTCTGATGTTAGAATTTTTTCATTCAAAGTTAGTACCTTTTGCCTACACTTCAATACTTTTTCAAAAATTTCCTTTGGCCAAAATCTTGAGTGTGCACGTATGAATGATATATCGTTGGAAAGGTGCATCAATAACCTATCTAATAGTTTACATATCGTTCTAGGTTTATATTTCTGATGTTAGAATTTTTTCATTCAAAGTTAGTACCTTTTGCCTACACTTCAATACTTTTTCAAAAATTTCCTTTGGCCAAAATCTTGAGTGTGCACGTATGAATGATACATCGTTAGAAAGGTGCATTAATAACCTGTTCAGTGGTATACATAACAAGCTAGGTTTATATTTCTGATATAAGGATTTTTTCATTCAAAGTTAGTACCTTTTGCCTACACTTCAATACTTTTTCAAATATTTTCTCTTGGCCAAAATCTTTAGTGTGTACGTATGAATGATATATCGTTAGAAAGGTGCATCAATAACCTGTCCAGCGGTATACATTTGATTCTAGGTTTATATTTTTGATATAAGGATTTTTTCATTCAAATTTAGTACCTTTTGCCTACACTTCAATACTTTTTCAAAAATTTCCTTTGGCCAAAATCTTGAGTGTGCACGTATGAATGATACATCGTTGGAAAGGTGCATCAATAACCTGTTCAGTGGTTTACATAACAAGCTAGGTTTATATTTCTGATATAAGGATTTTTTCATTCAAACTTAGTACCTTTTGCCTACACTTCAATACTTTTTCAAAAATTTCCTTTGGCCAAAATCTTGAGTGTGCACGTATGAATGATACATCGTTAGAAAGGTGCATCAATAACCTATCTAATAGTATACATATCGTTCTAGGTTTATATTTCTGATGTTAGAATTTTTTCATTCAAAGTTAGTACCTTTTGCCTACACTTCAATACTTTTTCAAAAATTTCCTTTGGCCAAAATCTTGAGTGTGCACGTATGAATCATACATCGTAGGAAAGGTGCATCAATAACCTGTTCAGTGGTATACATAACAAGCAAGGTTTATATTTCTGATATAAGGATTTTTTCATTCAAAGTTAGTACCTTTTGCCTACACTTCAATACTTTTTCAAAAATTTCCTTTGGCCAAAATCTTGAGTGTGCACGTATGAATGATATATCGTTGGAAAGGTGCATCAATAACCTATCGAATAGTATACATAGCATTCTAGGTTTATATTTCTGATATAAGGATTTTTTCATTCAAAGTTAGTACCTTTTGCCTTCACTTCAATACTTTTTCAAAAATTTCCTTTGGCCAAAATCTTGAGTGTGCACGTATTAATGATCAATCGTTGGAAAGGTGCTTCAATTACCTGTCCAATAATGTACATATCATTCTAGGTTTATGTGTCTGATATAAGGATTTTTTCATTCAAAGTTAGTACCTTTTGCCTACACTTCAATACTTTTTGAGTGTGCACGTATGAATGATATATCGTTGGAAAGGTGCATCAATTACCTGTCCAGCGGTATACATATCATTCTAGGTTTATATTTTCGATGTTAGAATTTTTACATTCAAATTTAGTATCTTTTGCCTACACTTCAATACTTTTTCAAAAATTCCCTTTGGCCAAAATCTTGAGTATGCACATATGAATGATATATCGTTGAAAAGGTGCATCAATTACTTGTCCAGTGGTATACATATCATTTTAGGTTTATATTTCTGATATAAGGATTTTTTCATTCAAATTTAGTACCTTTTGCCTACACTTCAATACTTTTTGAGTGTGCACGTATGAATGATATATCGTTGGAAAGGTGCATCAATTACTTGTCCAGTGGTATACATATCATTCTAGGTTTATATTTCTGATGTTAGAATTTTTTCATTCAAAGTTAGTACCTTTTGCCTACACTTCAATACTTTTTCAAAAATTTCCTTTGGCCAAAATCTTGAGTGTGCACGTATGAATGATACATCGTTGGAAAGGTGCATCAATAACCTGTTCAGTGGTATACATAACAAGATAGGTTTATATTTCTGATATAAGGATTTTTTCATTCAAAGTTAGTACCTTTTGCCTACACTTCAATACTTTTTCAAAAATTTCCTTTGGCCAAAATCTTGAGTGTGCACGTATGAATGATATATCGTTGGAAAGGTGCATCAATAACCTATCAAATGGTTTACATAGCATTCTAGGTTTATATTTCTGATGTTAGAATTTTTTCATTCTTTTGCCTTTTGCCTACACTTCAATACTTTTTCAAAAATTTCCTTTGGCCAAAATCTTGAGTGTGCACGTATGAATGATATATCGTTGGAAAGGTGCATCAATTATCTGTCTAATGGTGTACATATCATTCTAGGTTTATATATCCGATGTTCGATTTTTTTCATTCTTTTGCCTTTTGCCTACACTTCAATACTTTTTCAAAAATTTCCTTTGGCCAAAATCTTGAGTGTGCACATATAATTGATATATCGTTGAAAAGGTGCATCAATTACCTGTCCAATAATGTACATATCATTCTAGGTTTATATTTCTGATATAAGGATTTTTTCATTCAAAGTTAGTACCTTTTGCCTACACTTCAATACTTTTTCAAAAATTTCCTTTGGCCAAAATCTTGAGTGTGCACGTATGAATGATATATCGTTGAAAAGGTGCATCAATTACCTGTCTAATGGTGTACATATCATTCTAGGTTTATATTTCCGATGTTAGATTTTGTTCATTCTTTTGCCTTTTGCCTACACTTCAATACTTTTTCAAAAATTTCCTTCGGCCAAAATCTTGAGTGTGCACGTATGAATGATATATTGTTGGAAAGGTGCATCAATTACCTGTCCAGCGGTATACATATCGTTCTAGGTTTATATTTGTGATATAAGGATTTTTTCATTCAAAGTTAGTACCTTTTGCCTACACTTCAATACTTTTTCAAATATTTTCTCTTGGCCAAAATCTTTAGTGTGTACGTATGAATGATATATCGTTAGAAAGGTGCATCAATAACCTGTCCAGCGGTATACATTTGATTCTAGGTTTATATTTTTGATATAAGGATTTTTTCATTCAAATTTAGTACCTTTTGCCTACACTTCAATACTTTTTCAAAAATTTCCTTTGGCCAAAATCTTGAGTGTGCACGTATGAATGATACATCGTTGGAAAGGTGCATCAATAACCTGTTCAGTGGTTTACATAACAAGCTAGGTTTATATTTCTGATATAAGGATTTTTTCATTCAAACTTAGTACCTTTTGCCTACACTTCAATACTTTTTCAAAAATTTCCTTTGGCCAAAATCTTGAGTGTGCACGTATGAATGATACATCGTAGGAAAGGTGCATCAATAACCTGTTCAGTGGTATACATAACAAGCAAGGTTTATATTTCTGATATAAGGATTTTTTCATTCAAAGTTAGTACCTTTTGCCTACACTTCAATACTTTTTCAAAAATTTCCTTTGGCCAAAATCTTGAGTGTGCACGTATGAATGATATATCGTTGGAAAGGTGCATCAATAACCTATCGAATAGTATACATAGCATTCTAGGTTTATATTTCTGATATAAGGATTTTTTCATTCAAAGTTAGTACCTTTTGCCTTCACTTCAATACTTTTTCAAAAATTTCCTTTGGCCAAAATCTTGAGTGTGCACGTATTAATGATCAATCGTTGGAAAGGTGCTTCAATTACCTGTCCAATAATGTACATATCATTCTAGGTTTATGTGTCTGATATAAGGATTTTTTCATTCAAAGTTAGTACCTTTTGCCTACACTTCAATACTTTTTGAGTGTGCACGTATGAATGATATATCGTTGGAAAGGTGCATCAATTACCTGTCCAGCGGTATACATATCATTCTAGGTTTATATTTTCGATGTTAGAATTTTTACATTCAAATTTAGTATCTTTTGCCTACACTTCAATACTTTTTCAAAAATTCCCTTTGGCCAAAATCTTGAGTATGCACATATGAATGATATATCGTTGAAAAGGTGCATCAATTACTTGTCCAGTGGTATACATATCATTTTAGGTTTATATTTCTGATATAAGGATTTTTTCATTCAAATTTAGTACCTTTTGCCTACACTTCAATACTTTTTGAGTGTGCACGTATGAATGATATATCGTTGGAAAGGTGCATCAATTACTTGTCCAGTGGTATACATATCATTCTAGGTTTATATTTCTGATGTTAGAATTTTTTCATTCAAAGTTAGTACCTTTTGCCTACACTTCAATACTTTTTCAAAAATTTCCTTTGGCCAAAATCTTGAGTGTGCACGTATGAATGATACATCGTTGGAAAGGTGCATCAATAACCTGTTCAGTGGTATACATAACAAGATAGGTTTATATTTCTGATATAAGGATTTTTTCATTCAAAGTTAGTACCTTTTGCCTACACTTCAATACTTTTTCAAAAATTTCCTTTGGCCAAAATCTTGAGTGTGCACGTATGAATGATATATCGTTGGAAAGGTGCATCAATAACCTATCAAATGGTTTACATAGCATTCTAGGTTTATATTTCTGATGTTAGAATTTTTTCATTCTTTTGCCTTTTGCCTACACTTCAATACTTTTTCAAAAATTTCCTTTGGCCAAAATCTTGAGTGTGCACGTATGAATGATATATCGTTGGAAAGGTGCATCAATTATCTGTCTAATGGTGTACATATCATTCTAGGTTTATATATCCGATGTTCGATTTTTTTCATTCTTTTGCCTTTTGCCTACACTTCAATACTTTTTCAAAAATTTCCTTTGGCCAAAATCTTGAGTGTACACATATAATTGATATATCGTTGAAAAGGTGCATCAATTACCTGTCCAATAATGTACATATCATTCTAGGTTTATATTTCTGATATAAGGATTTTTTCATTCAAAGTTAGTACCTTTTGCCTACACTTCAATACTTTTTCAAAAATTTCCTTTGGCCAAAATCTTGAGTGTGCACGTATGAATCATACATCGTAGGAAAGGTGCATCAATAACCTGTTCAGTGGTATACATAACAAGCAAGGTTTATATTTCTGATATAAGGATTTTTTCATTCAAAGTTAGTACCTTTTGCCTACACTTCAATACTTTTTCAAAAATTTCCTTTGGCCAAAATCTTGAGTGTGCACGTATGAATGATATATCGTTGGAAAGGTGCATCAATAACCTATCGAATAGTATACATAGCATTCTAGGTTTATATTTCTGATATAAGGATTTTTTCATTCAAAGTTAGTACCTTTTGCCTTCACTTCAATACTTTTTCAAAAATTTCCTTTGGCCAAAATCTTGAGTGTGCACGTATTAATGATCAATCGTTGGAAAGGTGCTTCAATTACCTGTCCAATAATGTACATATCATTCTAGGTTTATGTGTCTGATATAAGGATTTTTTCATTCAAAGTTAGTACCTTTTGCCTACACTTCAATACTTTTTGAGTGTGCACGTATGAATGATATATCGTTGGAAAGGTGCATCAATTACCTGTCCAGCGGTATACATATCATTCTAGGTTTATATTTTCGATGTTAGAATTTTTACATTCAAATTTAGTATCTTTTGCCTACACTTCAATACTTTTTCAAAAATTCCCTTTGGCCAAAATCTTGAGTATGCACATATGAATGATATATCGTTGAAAAGGTGCATCAATTACTTGTCCAGTGGTATACATATCATTTTAGGTTTATATTTCTGATATAAGGATTTTTTCATTCAAATTTAGTACCTTTTGCCTACACTTCAATACTTTTTGAGTGTGCACGTATGAATGATATATCGTTGGAAAGGTGCATCAATTACTTGTCCAGTGGTATACATATCATTCTAGGTTTATATTTCTGATGTTAGAATTTTTTCATTCAAAGTTAGTACCTTTTGCCTACACTTCAATACTTTTTCAAAAATTTCCTTTGGCCAAAATCTTGAGTGTGCACGTATGAATGATACATCGTTGGAAAGGTGCATCAATAACCTGTTCAGTGGTATACATAACAAGATAGGTTTATATTTCTGATATAAGGATTTTTTCATTCAAAGTTAGTACCTTTTGCCTACACTTCAATACTTTTTCAAAAATTTCCTTTGGCCAAAATCTTGAGTGTGCACGTATGAATGATATATCGTTGGAAAGGTGCATCAATAACCTATCAAATGGTTTACATAGCATTCTAGGTTTATATTTCTGATGTTAGAATTTTTTCATTCTTTTGCCTTTTGCCTACACTTCAATACTTTTTCAAAAATTTCCTTTGGCCAAAATCTTGAGTGTGCACGTATGAATGATATATCGTTGGAAAGGTGCATCAATTATCTGTCTAATGGTGTACATATCATTCTAGGTTTATATATCCGATGTTCGATTTTTTTCATTCTTTTGCCTTTTGCCTACACTTCAATACTTTTTCAAAAATTTCCTTTGGCCAAAATCTTGAGTGTACACATATAATTGATATATCGTTGAAAAGGTGCATCAATTACCTGTCCAATAATGTACATATCATTCTAGGTTTATATTTCTGATATAAGGATTTTTTCATTCAAAGTTAGTACCTTTTGCCTACACTTCAATACTTTTTCAAAAATTTCCTTTGGCCAAAATCTTGAGTGTGCACGTATGAATGATATATCGTTGAAAAGGTGCATCAATTACCTGTCTAATGGTGTACATATCATTCTAGGTTTATATTTCCGATGTTAGATTTTGTTCATTCTTTTGCCTTTTGCCTACACTTCAATACTTTTTCAAAAATTTCCTTCGGCCAAAATCTTGAGTGTGCACGTATGAATGATATATTGTTGGAAAGGTGCATCAATTACCTGTCCAGCGGTATACATATCGTTCTAGGTTTATATTTGTGATATAAGGATTTTTTCATTCAAAGTTAGTACCTTTTGCGTACACTTCAATACTTTTTCAAATATTTTCTCTTGGCCAAAATCTTTAGTGTGTACGTATAAAATGATATATCGTTAGAAAGGTGCATCAATAACCTGTCCAGCGGTATACATTTGATTCTAGGTTTATATTTTTGATATAAGGATTTTTTCATTCAAATTTAGTACCTTTTGCCTACACTTCAATACTTTTTCAAAAATTTCCTTTGGCCAAAATCTTGAGTGTGCACGTATGAATGATACATCGTTGGAAAGGTGCATCAATAACCTGTTCAGTGGTTTACATAACAAGCTAGGTTTATATTTCTGATATAAGGATTTTTTCATTCAAACTTAGTACCTTTTGCCTACACTTCAATACTTTTTCAAAAATTTCCTTTGGCCAAAATCTTGAGTGTGCACGTATGAATGATACATCGTTAGAAAGGTGCATCAATAACCTGTTCAGTAGTATACATATCATTCTAGGTTTATATTTCTGATATAAGGATTTTTTCATTCAAAGTTAGTACCTTTTGCCTACACTTCAATACTTTTTCAAATATTTTCTCTTGGCCAAAATCGTTAGTGTGTACGTATGAATGATATATCGTTAGAAAGGTGCATCAATATCCTGTCCAGCGGTATACATTTGATTCTAGGTTTATATTTTTGATATAAGGATTTTTTCATTCAAATTTAGTACCTTTTGCCTACACTTCAATACTTTTTCAAAAATTTCCTTTGGCCAAAATCTTGAGTGTGCACGTATGAATGATACATCGTTGGAAAGGTGCATTAATAACCTGTTCAGTGGTATACATAACAAGCTAGGTTTATATTTCTGATATAAGGATTTTTTCATTCAAAGTTAGTACCTTTTGCCTACACTTCAATACTTTTTCAAAAATTTCCTTTGGCCAAAATCTTGAGTGTGCACATATAATTGATATATCGTTTGAAAGGTGCATCAATTACCTGTCTAGCGGTATACATATCGTTCTAGGTTTATATTTCTGATATAAGGATTTTTTTCATTCAAAGTTAGTACCTTTTGCCTACACTTCAATACTTTTTCAAATATTTTCTCTTGGCCAAAATCTTTAGTGTGTACGTATGAATGATATATCGTTAGAAAGAAGCATCAATTACCTGTCCAATGGAATACATACCATTTTAGGTTTGTATTTCTGCTATAAGCATTTTTACATTCAAAGTTAGTACCTTTTGCCTACACTTCAATACTTTTTCAAAAATTTCCTTTGGCCAAAATCTTGAGTGTGCACATATAATTGATATATCGTTTGAAAGGTGCATCAATTACCTGTCTAGCGGTATACATATCGTTCTAGGTTTATATTTCTGATATAAGGATTTTTTTCATTCAAAGTTAGTACCTTTTGCCTACACTTCAATACTTTTTCAAATATTTTCTCTTGGCCAAAATCTTTAGTGTGTACGTATGAATGATATATCGTTAGAAAGAAGCATCAATTACCTGTCCAATGGAATACATACCATTTTAGGTTTGTATTTCTGCTATAAGCATTTTTACATTCAAAGTTAGTACCTTTTGCCTACACTTCAATACTTTTTCAAAAATTTCCTTTGGCCAAAATCTTGAGTGTGCACGTATGAATGATATATCGTTGGAAAGGTGCATCAATAACCTATTTAAAAGTATACATAGCATTCTAGGTTTATATTTCTGATATAAGGATTTTTTCATTCAAAGTTAGTACCTTTTGCCTTCACTTCAATACTTTTTCAAAAATTTCCTTTGGCCAAAATCTTGAGTGTGCACGTATTAATGATCAATCGTTGGAAAGGTGCTTCAATTACCTGTCCAATAATGTACATATCATTCTAGGTTTATGTGTCTGATATAAGGATTTTTTCATTCAAAGTTAGTACCTTTTGCCTACACTTCAATACTTTTTGAGTGTGCACGTATGAATGATATATCGTTGGAAAGGTGCATCAATTACCTGTCCAGCGGTATACATATCATTCTAGGTTTATATTTTCGATGTTAGAATTTTTACATTCAAATTTAGTATCTTTTGCCTACACTTCAATACTTTTTCAAAAATTCCCTTTGGCCAAAATCTTGAGTATGCACATATGAATGATATATCGTTGAAAAGGTGCATCAATTACTTGTCCAGTGGTATACATATCATTTTAGGTTTATATTTCTGATATAAGGATTTTTTCATTCAAATTTAGTACCTTTTGCCTACACTTCAATACTTTTTGAGTGTGCACGTATGAATGATATATCGTTGGAAAGGTGCATCAATTACTTGTCCAGTGGTATACATATCATTCTAGGTTTATATTTCTGATGTTAGAATTTTTTCATTCAAAGTTAGTACCTTTTGCCTACACTTCAATACTTTTTCAAAAATTTCCTTTGGCCAAAATCTTGAGTGTGCACGTATGAATGATACATCGTTGGAAAGGTGCATCAATAACCTGTTCAGTGGTATACATAACAAGATAGGTTTATATTTCTGATATAAGGATTTTTTCATTCAAAGTTAGTACCTTTTGCCTACACTTCAATACTTTTTCAAAAATTTCCTTTGGCCAAAATCTTGAGTGTGCACGTATGAATGATATATCGTTGGAAAGGTGCATCAATAACCTATCAAATGGTTTACATAGCATTCTAGGTTTATATTTCTGATGTTAGAATTTTTTCATTCTTTTGCCTTTTGCCTACACTTCAATACTTTTTCAAAAATTTCCTTTGGCCAAAATCTTGAGTGTGCACGTATGAATGATATATCGTTGGAAAGGTGCATCAATTATCTGTCTAATGGTGTACATATCATTCTAGGTTTATATATCCGATGTTCGATTTTTTTCATTCTTTTGCCTTTTGCCTACACTTCAATACTTTTTCAAAAATTTCCTTTGGCCAAAATCTTGAGTGTACACATATAATTGATATATCGTTGAAAAGGTGCATCAATTACCTGTCCAATAATGTACATATCATTCTAGGTTTATATTTCTGATATAAGGATTTTTTCATTCAAAGTTAGTACCTTTTGCCTACACTTCAATACTTTTTCAAAAATTTCCTTTGGCCAAAATCTTGAGTGTGCACGTATGAATGATATATCGTTGAAAAGGTGCATCAATTACCTGTCTAATGGTGTACATATCATTCTAGGTTTATATTTCCGATGTTAGATTTTGTTCATTCTTTTGCCTTTTGCCTACACTTCAATACTTTTTCAAAAATTTCCTTCGGCCAAAATCTTGAGTGTGCACGTATGAATGATATATTGTTGGAAAGGTGCATCAATTACCTGTCCAGCGGTATACATATCGTTCTAGGTTTATATTTGTGATATAAGGATTTTTTCATTCAAAGTTAGTACCTTTTGCGTACACTTCAATACTTTTTCAAATATTTTCTCTTGGCCAAAATCTTTAGTGTGTACGTATAAAATGATATATCGTTAGAAAGGTGCATCAATAACCTGTCCAGCGGTATACATTTGATTCTAGGTTTATATTTTTGATATAAGGATTTTTTCATTCAAATTTAGTACCTTTTGCCTACACTTCAATACTTTTTCAAAAATTTCCTTTGGCCAAAATCTTGAGTGTGCACGTATGAATGATACATCGTTGGAAAGGTGCATCAATAACCTGTTCAGTGGTTTACATAACAAGCTAGGTTTATATTTCTGATATAAGGATTTTTTCATTCAAACTTAGTACCTTTTGCCTACACTTCAATACTTTTTCAAAAATTTCCTTTGGCCAAAATCTTGAGTGTGCACGTATGAATGATACATCGTTAGAAAGGTGCATCAATAACCTGTTCAGTAGTATACATATCATTCTAGGTTTATATTTCTGATATAAGGATTTTTTCATTCAAAGTTAGTACCTTTTGCCTACACTTCAATACTTTTTCAAATATTTTCTCTTGGCCAAAATCGTTAGTGTGTACGTATGAATGATATATCGTTAGAAAGGTGCATCAATATCCTGTCCAGCGGTATACATTTGATTCTAGGTTTATATTTTTGATATAAGGATTTTTTCATTCAAATTTAGTACCTTTTGCCTACACTTCAATACTTTTTCAAAAATTTCCTTTGGCCAAAATCTTGAGTGTGCACGTATGAATGATACATCGTTGGAAAGGTGCATTAATAACCTGTTCAGTGGTATACATAACAAGCTAGGTTTATATTTCTGATATAAGGATTTTTTCATTCAAAGTTAGTACCTTTTGCCTACACTTCAATACTTTTTCAAAAATTTCCTTTGGCCAAAATCTTGAGTGTGCACATATAATTGATATATCGTTTGAAAGGTGCATCAATTACCTGTCTAGCGGTATACATATCGTTCTAGGTTTATATTTCTGATATAAGGATTTTTTTCATTCAAAGTTAGTACCTTTTGCCTACACTTCAATACTTTTTCAAATATTTTCTCTTGGCCAAAATCTTTAGTGTGTACGTATGAATGATATATCGTTAGAAAGAAGCATCAATTACCTGTCCAATGGAATACATACCATTTTAGGTTTGTATTTCTGCTATAAGCATTTTTACATTCAAAGTTAGTACCTTTTGCCTACACTTCAATACTTTTTCAAAAATTTCCTTTGGCCAAAATCTTGAGTGTGCACATATAATTGATATATCGTTTGAAAGGTGCATCAATTACCTGTCTAGCGGTATACATATCGTTCTAGGTTTATATTTCTGATATAAGGATTTTTTTCATTCAAAGTTAGTACCTTTTGCCTACACTTCAATACTTTTTCAAATATTTTCTCTTGGCCAAAATCTTTAGTGTGTACGTATGAATGATATATCGTTAGAAAGAAGCATCAATTACCTGTCCAATGGAATACATACCATTTTAGGTTTGTATTTCTGCTATAAGCATTTTTACATTCAAAGTTAGTACCTTTTGCCTACACTTCAATACTTTTTCAAAAATTTCCTTTGGCCAAAATCTTGAGTGTGCACGTATGAATGATATATCGTTGGAAAGGTGCATCAATAACCTATTTAAAAGTATACATAGCATTCTAGGTTTATATTTCTGATATAAGGATTTTTTCATTCAAAGTTAGTACCTTTTGCCTTCACTTCAATACTTTTTCAAAAATTTCCTTTGGCCAAAATCTTGAGTGTGCACGTATAAATGATCAATCGTTGGAAAGGTGCATCAATTACCTGTCCAATAATGTACATATCATTCTAGGTTTATGTTTTTGATATAAGGATTTTTTCATTCAAAGTTAGTACCTTTTGCCTACACTTCAATACTTTTTCAAAAATTTCCTTTGGCCAAAATCTTGAGTGTGCACGTATGAATGATATATCGTTGGAAAGGTGCATCAATTACCTGTCCAGCGGTATACATAGCATTCTAGGTTTATATTTTCGATGTTAGAATTTTAACATTCAAACTTAGTATCTTTTGCCTACACTTCAATACTTTTTCAAAAATTCCCTTTGGCCAAAATCTTGAGTATGCACATATGAATGATATATCGTTGAAAAGGTGCATCAATTACTTGTCCAGTGGTATACATATCATTTTAGGTTTATATTTCTGATGTTAGAATTTTTTCATTCAAAGTTAGTACCTTTTGCCTACACTTCAATACTTTTTCAAAAATTTCCTTTGGCCAAAATCTTGAGTGTGCACGTATAATTGATACATCGTTAGAAAGGTGCATTAATAACCTGTTCAGTGGTATACATAACAAGCTAGGTTTATATTTCTGATATAAGGATTTTTTCATTCAAAGTTAGTACCTTTTGCCTACACTTCAATACTTTTTCAAAAATTTCCTTTGGCCAAAATCTTGAGTGTGCACGTATGAATGATATATCGTTGGAAAGGTGCATTAATAACCTGTTCAGTGGTATACATAACAAGCTAGGTTTATATTTCTGATATAAGGATTTTTTCATTCAAAGTTAGTACCTTTTGCCTACACTTCAATACTTTTTCAAAAATTTCCTTTGGCCAAAATCTTGAGTGTGCACGTATGAATGATACATCGTTGGAAAGGTGCATCAATAACCTGTTCAGTGGTATACATAACAAGATAGGTTTATATTTCTGATATAAGGATTTTTTCATTCAAAGTTATTACCTTTTGCCTACACTTCAATACTTTTTCAAAAATTTCCTTTGGCCAAAATCTTGAGTGTGCACGTATGAATGATATATCGTTGGAAAGGTGCATCAATAACCTATCAAATGGTTTACATAGCATTCTAAGTTTATATTTCTGATGTTAGAATTTTTTCATTCTTTTGCCTTTTGCCTACACTTCAATACTTTTTCAAAAATTTCCTTTGGCCAAAATCTTGAGTGTGCACGTATGAATGATATATCGTTGGATAGGTGCATCAATTATCTGTCTAATGGTGTACATATCATTCTAGGTTTATATATCCGATGTTCGATTTTTTTCATTCTTTTGCCTTTTGCCTACACTTCAATACTTTTTCAAAAATTTCCTTTGGCCAAAATCTTGAGTGTGCACATATAATTGATATATCGTTGAAAAGGTGCACCAATTACCTGTCCAATAATGTACATATCATTCTAGGTTTATATTTCTGATATAAGGATTTTTTCATTCAAAGTTAGTACCTTTTGCCTACACTTCAATACTTTTTCAAAAATTTCCTTTGGCCAAAATCTTGAGTGTGCACATATGAATGATATATCGTTGAAAAGGTGCATCAATTACCTGTCTAATGGTGTACATATCATTCTAGGTTTATATTTCCGATGTTAGATTTTTTTCATTCTTTTGCCTTTTGCCTACACTTCAATACTTTTTCAAAAATTTCCTTCGGCCAAAATCTTGAGTGTGCACGTATGAATGATATATTGTTGGAAAAGTGCATCAATTACCTGTCCAGCGGGTTACATATCGTTCTAGGTTTATATTTGTGATATAAGGATTTTTTCATTCAAAGTTAGTACCTTTTGCCTACACTTCAATACTTTTTCAAATATTTTCTCTTGGCCAAAATCTTTAGTGTGTACGTATGAATGATATATCGTTAGAAAGAAGCATCAATTACCTGTTCAATGGTATACATACCATTCTAGGTTTATATTTCTACTATAAGCATTTTTACATTCAAAGTTAGTACCTTTTGCCTACACTTCAATACTTTTTCAAAAATTTCCTTTGGCCAAAAGCTTGAGTGTGCACGTATGAATGATATATCGTTGGAAAGGTGCATCAATAACCTATCCAATAGTATACATAGCATTCTAGGTTTATATTTCTGATATAAGGATTTTTTCATTCAAAGTTAGTACCTTTTGCCTTCACTTCAATACTTTTTCAAAAATTTCCTTTGGCCAAAATCTTGAGTGTGCACGTATTATTGATCAATCGTTGGAAAGGTGTTGGAAACCTGTCCAATAATGTACATATCATTCTAGGTTTATGTTTCTGATATAAGGATTTTTTCATTCAAAGTTAGTACCTTTTGCCTACACTTCAATACTTTTTCAAAAATTTCCTTTGGCCAAAATCTTGAGTGTGCACGTATAAATGATCAATCGTTGGAAAGGTGCATCAATTACCTGTCCAATAATGTACATATCATTCTAGGTTTATGTTTTTGATATAAGGATTTTTTCATTCAAAGTTAGTACCTTTTGCCTACACTTCAATACTTTTTCAAAAATTTCCTTTGGCCAAAATCTTGAGTGTGCACGTATGAATGATATATCGTTGGAAAGGTGCATCAATTACCTGTCCAGCGGTATACATAGCATTCTAGGTTTATATTTTCGATGTTAGAATTTTAACATTCAAACTTAGTATCTTTTGCCTACACTTCAATACTTTTTCAAAAATTCCCTTTGGCCAAAATCTTGAGTATGCACATATGAATGATATATCGTTGAAAAGGTGCATCAATTACTTGTCCAGTGGTATACATATCATTTTAGGTTTATATTTCTGATATAAGGATTTTTTCATTCAAATTTAGTACCTTTTGCCTACACTTCAATACTTTTTGAGTGTGCACGTATGAATGATATATCGTTGGAAAGGTGCATCAATTACTTGTCCAGTGGTATACATAACAAGATAGGTTTATATTTCTGATATAAGGATTTTTTCATTCAAAGTTAGTACCTTTTGCCTACACTTCAATACTTTTTCAAAAATTTCCTTTGGCCAAAATCTTGAGTGTGCACGTATGAATGATATATCGTTGGAAAGGTGCATCAATAACCTATCAAATGGTTTACATAGCATTCTAGGTTTATATTTCTGATGTTAGAATTTTTTCATTCTTTTGCCTTTTGCCTACACTTCAATACTTTTTCAAAAATTTCCTTTGGCCAAAATCTTGAGTGTGCACGTATGAATGATATATCGTTGGAAAGGTGCATCAATTATCTGTCTAATGGTGTACATATCATTCTAGGTTTATATATCCGATGTTAGATTTTTTTCATTCTTTTGCCTTTTGCCTACACTTCAATACTTTTTCAAAAATTTCCTTCGGCCAAAATCTTGAGTGTGCACGTATAAATGATATATTGTTGGAAAGGTGCATCAATTACCTGTCCAGCGGTATACATATCGTTCTAGGTTTATATTTGTGATATAAGGATTTTTTCATTCAAAGTTAGTACCTTTTGCCTACACTTCAATACTTTTTCAAATATTTTCTCTTGGCCAAAATCTTTAGTGTGTACGTATGAATGATATATCGTTAGAAAGAAGCATCAATTACCTGTTCAATGGTATACATATCATTCTAGGTTTATATTTCTGCTATAAGCATTTTTACATTCAAAGTTAGTACCTTTTGCCTACACTTCAATACTTTTTCAAAAATTTCCTTTGGCCAAAAGCTTGAGTGTGCACGTATGAATGATATATCGTTGGAAAGGTGCATCAATAACCTATCCAATAGTATACATAGCATTCTAGGTTTATATTTCTGATATAAGGATTTTTTCATTCAAAGTTAGTACCTTTTGCCTTCACTTCAATACTTTTTCAAAAATTTCCTTTGGCCAAAATCTTGAGTGTGCACGTATTAATGATCAATCGTTAGAAAGGTGCTTCAATTACCTGTCCAATAATGTACATATCATTCTAGGTTTATGTTTTTGATATAAGGATTTTTTCATTCAAAGTTAGTACCTTTTGCCTACACTTCAATACTTTTTCAAAAATTTCCTTTGGCCAAAATCTTGAGTGTGCACGTATGAATGATATATCGTTGGAAAGGTGCATCAATTACCTGTCCAGCGGTATACATAGCATTCTAGGTTTATATTTTCGATGTTAGAATTTTAACATTCAAACTTAGTATCTTTTGCCTACACTTCAATACTTTTTCAAAAATTCCCTTTGGCCAAAATCTTGAGTATGCACATATGAATGATATATCGTTGAAAAGGTGCATCAATTACTTGTCCAGTGGTATACATATCATTTTAGGTTTATATTTCTGATATAAGGATTTTTTCATTCAAATTTAGTATCTTTTGCCTACACTTCAATACTTTTTGAGTGTGCACGTATGAATGATATATCGTTGGAAAGGTGCATCAATTACTTGTCCAGTGGTATACATATCATTCTAGGTTTATATTTCTGATGTTAGAATTTTTTCATTCAAAGTTAGTACCTTTTGCCTACACTTCAATACTTTTTCAAAAATTTCCTTTGGCCAAAATCTTGAGTGTGCACGTATGAATGATATATCGTTGAAAAGGTGCATCAATTACCTGTCTTATGGTGTACATATCATTCTAGGTTTATATATCCGATGTTAGATTTTTTTCATTCTTTTGCCTTTTGCCTACACTTCAATACTTTTTCAAAAATTTCCTTCGGCCAAAATCTTGAGTGTGCACGTATGAATGATATATTGTTGGAAAGGTGCATCAATTACCTGTCCAGCGGTATACATATCGTTCTAGGTTTATATTTGTGATATAAGGATTTTTTCATTCAAAGTTAGTACCTTTTGCCTACACTTCAATACTTTTTCAAATATTTTCTCTTGGCCAAAATCTTTAGTGTGTACGTATGAATGATATATCGTTAGAAAGAAGCATCAATTACCTGTTCAATGGTATACATATCATTCTAGGTTTATATTTCTGCTATAAGCATTTTTACATTCAAAGTTAGTACCTTTTGCCTACACTTCAATACTTTTTCAAAAATTTCCTTTGGCCAAAATCTTGAGTGTGCAGGTCTGAATGATACATCGTTGGAAAGGTGCATCAATAACCTGTTCAGTGGTATACATAACAAGATAGGTTTATATTTCTGATATAAGGATTTTTTCATTCAAAGTTAGTACCTTTTGCCTACACTTCAATACTTTTTCAAAAATTTCCTTTGGCCAAAATCTTGAGTGTGCACGTATTAATGATATATCGTTGGAAAGGTGCATCAATAACCTATCAAATGGTTTACATAGCATTCTAGGTTTATATTTCTGATGTTAGAATTTTTTCATTCTTTTGCCTTTTGCCTACACTTCAATACTTTTTCAAAAATTTCCTTTGGCCAAAATCTTGAGTGTGCACATATAATTGATATATCGTTGAAAAGGTGCATCAATTACCTGTCCAATAATGTACATATCATTCTAGGTTTATATTTCTGATATAAGGATTTTTTCATTCAAAGTTAGTACCTTTTGCCTACACTTCAATACTTTTTCAAAAATTTCCTTTGGCCAAAATCTTGAGTGTGCACGTATGAATGATATATCGTTGGAAAGGTGCATCAATTACCTGTCTAATGGTGTACATATCATTCTAGGTTTATATTTCCGATGTTAGATTTTTTTCATTCTTTTGCCTTTTGCCTACACTTCAATACTTTTTCAAAAATTTCCTTTGGCCAAAATCTTGAGTGTGCACGTATGAATGATATATCGTTGGAAAGGTGCATCAATAACCTAGCCAATGGTTTACATAGCATTCTAGGTTTATATTTCTGATGTTAGAATTTTTTCATTCTTTTGCCTTTTGCCTACACTTCAATACTTTTTCAAAAATTTCCTTTGGCCAAAATCTTGAGTGTGCACATATAATTGATATATCGTTGGAAAGGTGCATCAATTACCTGTCCAATAATGTAAATATCATTCTAGGTTTATGTTTCTGATATAAGGATTTTTTCATTCAAAGTTAGTACCTTTTGCCTACACTTCAATACTTTTTCAAAAATTTCCTTTGGCCAAAATCTTGAGTGTGCACGTATGAATGATATATCGTTAAAAAGGTGCATCAATTACCTGTCCAGCGGTATACATATCATTCTAGGTTTATATTTTCGATGTTAGAATTTTTTCATTCAAATTTAGTATCTTTTGCCTACACTTCAATACTTTTTCAAAAATTTCCTTTGGCCAAAATCTTAAGTGTGCACATATAATTGATATATCGTTGAAAAGGTGCATCAATTACCTGTCCAATAATGTACATATCATTCTAGGTTTATATTTCTGATATAAGGATTTTTTCATTCAAAGTTAGTACCTTTTGCCTACACTTCAATACTTTTTCAAAAATTTCCTTTGGCCAAAATCTTGAGTGTGCACGTATGAATGATATATCGTTGGAAAGGTGCATCAATTACCTGTCTAATGGTGTACATATCATTCTAGGTTTATATATCCGATGTTAGATTTTTTTCATTCTTTTGCCTTTTGCCTACACTTCAATACTTTTTCAAAAATTTCCTTCGGCCAAAATCTTGAGTGTGCACGTATGAATGATATATTGTTGGAAAGGTGCATCAATTACCTGTCCAGCGGTATACATTTGATTCTAGGTTTATATTTTTGATATAAGGATTTTTTCATTCAAATTTAGTACCTTTTGCCTACACTTCAATACTTTTTCAAAAATTTCCTTTGGCCAAAATCTTGAGTGTGCACGTATGATTGATATATCGTTGGAAAGGTGCATCAATTATCTGTCCAGCGGTATACATATCGTTCTAGGTTTATATTTCTGATGTTAGAAGTTTTTCATTCAAAGTTAGTACCTTTTGCCTACACTTCAATACTTTTTCAAAAATTTCTTTTGGCCAAAATCTTGAGTGTGCACGTATGAATGATACATCGTTGGAAAGGTGCATCAATAACCTGTTCAGTGGTATACATAACAAGATAGGTTTATATTTCTGATATAAGGATTTTTTCATTCAAAGTTATTACCTTTTGCCTACACTTCAATACTTTTTCAAAAATTTCCTTTGGCCAAAATCTTGAGTGTGCACGTATGAATGATATATCGTTGGAAAGGTGCATCAATAACCTATCAAATGGTTTACATAGCATTCTAGGTTTATATTTCTGATGTTAGAATTTTTTCATTCTTTTGCCTTTTGCCTACACTTCAATACTTTTTCAAAAATTTCCTTTGGCCAAAATCTTGAGTGTGCACGTATGAATGATATATCGTTGGATAGGTGCATCAATTATCTGTCTTATGGTGTACATATCATTCTAGGTTTATATATCCGATGTTCGATTTTTTTCATTCTTTTGCCTTTTGCCTACACTTCAATACTTTTTCAAAAATTTCCTTTGGCCAAAATCTTGAGTGTGCACATATAATTGATATATCGTTGAAAAGGTGCATCAATTACCTGTCCAATAATGTACATATCATTCTAGGTTTATATTTCTGATATAAGGATTTTTTCATTCAAAGTTAGTACCTTTTGCCTACACTTCAATACTTTTTCAAAAATTTCCTTTGGCCAAAATCTTGAGTGTGCACATATGAATGATATATCGTTGAAAAGGTGCATCAATTACCTGTCTAATGGTGTACATATCATTCTAGGTTTATATTTCCGATGTTAGATTTTTTTCATTCTTTTGCCTTTTGCCTACACTTCAATACTTTTTCAAAAATTTCCTTTGGCCAAAATCTTGAGTGTGCACGTATGAATGATATATTGTTGGAAAGGTGCATCAATTACCTGTCCAGCGGGTTACATATCGTTCTAGGTTTATATTTGTGATATAAGGATTTTTTCATTCAAAGTTAGTACCTTTTGCCTACACTTCAATACTTTTTCAAATATTTTCTCTTGGCCAAAATCTTTAGTGTGTACGTATGAATGATATATCGTTAGAAAGAAGCATCAATTACCTGTTCAATGGTATACATACCATTCTAGGTTTATATTTCTACTATAAGCATTTTTACATTCAAAGTTAGTACCTTTTGCCTACACTTCAATACTTTTTCAAAAATTTCCTTTGGCCAAAAGCTTGAGTGTGCACGTATGAATGATATATCGTTGGAAAGGTGCATCAATAACCTATCCAATAGTATACATAGCATTCTAGGTTTATATTTCTGATATAAGGATTTTTTCATTCAAAGTTAGTACCTTTTGCCTTCACTTCAATACTTTTTCAAAAATTTCCTTTGGCCAAAATCTTGAGTGTGCACGTATTAATGATCAATCGTTGGAAAGGTGCATCAATTACCTGTCCAATAATTTTCATATCATTCTAGGTTTATGTTTCTGATATAAGGATTTTTTCATTCAAAGTTAGTACCTTTTGCCTACACTTCAATACTTTTTCAAAAATTTCCTTTGGCCAAAATCTTGAGTGTGCACGTATCAGTGATATATCGTTGGAAAGGTGCATCAATTACCTGTCCAGCGGTATACATATCATTCTAGGTTTATATTTTCGATGTTAGAATTTTTACATTCAAATTTAGTATCTTTTGCCTACACTTCAATACTTTTTCAAAAATTCCCTTTGGCCAAAATCTTGAGTATGCACATATGAATGATATATCGTTGGAAAGGTGCATCAATTACATGTCCAGTGGTATACATATCATTTTAGGTTTATATATCTGATATAAGGATTTTTTCATTCAAATTTAGTACCTTTTGCCTACACTTCAATACTTTTTGAGTGTGCACGTATGAATGATATATCGTTGGAAAGGTGCATCAATAACTTGTCCAGTGGTATACATATCATTCTAGGTTTATATTTCTGATGTTAGAATTTTTTCATTCAAAGTTAGTACCTTTTGCCTACACTTCAATACTTTTTCAAAAATTTCCTTTGGCCAAAATCTTGAGTGTGCACGTATGAATGATACATCGTTGGAAAGGTGCATCAATAACCTGTTCAGTGGTATACATAACAAGATAGGTTTATATTTCTGATATAAGGATTTTTTCATCCAAAGTTAGTACCTTTTGCCTACACTTCAATACTTTTTCAAAAATTTCCTTTGGCCAAAATCTTGAGTGTGCACGTATGAATGATATATCGTTGGAAAGGTGCATCAATAACCTATCAAATGGTTTACATAGCATTCTAGGTTTATATTTCTGATGTTAGAATTTTTTCATTCTTTTGCCTTTTGCCTACACTTCAATACTTTTTCAAAAATTTCCTTTGGCCAAAATCTTGAGTGTGCACGTATGAATGATATATCGTTGGAATGGTGCATCAATTATCTGTCTAATGGTGTACATATCATTCTAGGTTTATATTTCCGATGTTAGATTTTTTTCATTCTTTTGCCTTTTGCCTACACTTCAATACTTTTTCAAAAATTTCCTTTGGCCAAAATCTTGAGTGTGCACGTATGAATGATACATCGTTGGAAAGGTGCATCAATAACCTGTTCAGTGGTATACAAAACAAGCTAGGTTTATATTTCTGATATAAGGATTTTTTCATTCAAATTTAGTACCTTTTGCATACACTTCAATACTTTTTCAAAAATTTCCTTTGGCCAAAATCTTGAGTGTGCACATATAATTGATATATCGTTGAAAAGGTGCATCAATTATCTGTCCAGTGGTATAAATATCGTTCTAGGTTTATATTTCTGATGTTAGAATTTTTTCATTCAAAGTTAGTACCTTTTGCCTACACTTCAATACTTTTTCAAAAATTTCCTTTGGCCAATATCTTGAGTGTGCACGTATGAATGATACATCGTTGGAAAGGCGCATCAATAACCTGTTCAGTGGTATACATAACAAGCTAGGTTTATATTTCTGATATAAGGATTTTTTCATTCAAAGTTAGTACCTTTTGCCTACACTTCAATACTTTTTCAAAAATTTCCTTTGGCCAAAAACTTGAGTGTGCACATATAATTGATATATCGTTGGAAAGGTGCATCAATTACCTGTCTAGCGGTATACATATCGTTCTAGGTTTATATTTCTGATAAAAGGATTTTTTCATTCAAAGTTAGTACCTTTTGCCTACACTTCAATACTTTTTCAAATATTTTCTCTTGGCCAAAATCTTTAGTGTGTACGTATGAATGATATATCGTTAGAAAGAAGCATCAATTACCTGTCTAATGGTATACATACCATTCAAGGTTTATATTTCTGCTATAAGCATTTTTACATTCAAAGTTAGTACCTTTTGCCTACACTTCAATACTTTTTCAAAAATTTCCTTTGGCCAAAATCTTGAGTGTGCACGTATGAATGATATATTGTTGAAAAGGTGCATTAATAAACTATCCAATAGTATACATAGCATTCTAGGTTTATATTTCTGATATAAGGACTTTTTCATTCAAAGTTAGTACCTTTTGCCTTCACTTCAATACTTTTTCAAAAATTTCCTTTGGCCAAAATCTTGAGTGTGCACGTATTAATGATCAATCGTTGGAAAGGTGCATCAATTATCTGTCCAATAATGTACATATCATTCTAGGTTTATGTTTCTGATATAAGGATTTTTTCATTCAAAGTTAGTACCTTTTGCCTACACTTCAATACTTTTTCAAAAATTTCCTTTGGCCAAAATCTTGAGTGTGCACGTATGAATGATATATCGTTGGAAAGGTGCATCAATTACCTGTCCAGCGGTATACATATCATTCTAGGTTTATATTTTCGATGTTAGAATTTTTACATTCAAATTTAGTATCTTTTGCCTACACTTCAATACTTTTTCAAAAATTCCCTTTGGCCAAAATCTTGAGTATGCACATATGAATGATATATCGTTGGAAAGGTGCATCAATTACTTGTCCAGTGGTATACATATCATTTTAGGTTTATATATCTGATATAAGGATTTTTTCATTCAAATTTAGTACCTTTTGCCTACACTTCAATACTTTTTGAGTGTGCACGTATGAATGATATATCGTTGGAAAGGTGCATCAATTACTTGTCCAGTGGTATACATATCATTCTAGGTTTATATTTCTGATGTTAGAATTTTTTCATTCAAAGTTAGTACCTTTTGCCTACACTTCAATACTTTTTCAAAAATTTCCTTTGGCCAAAATCTTGAGTGTGCACGTATGAATGATACATCGTTGGAAAGGTGCATCAATAACCTGTTCAGTGGTATACATAACAAGATAGGTTTATATTTCTGATATAAGGATTTTTTCATCCAAAGTTAGTACCTTTTGCCTACACTTCAATACTTTTTCAAAAATTTCCTTTGGCCAAAATCTTGAGTGTGCACGTATGAATGATATATCGTTGGAAAGGTGCATCAATAACCTATCAAATGGTTTACATAGCATTCTAGGTTTATATTTCTGATGTTAGAATTTTTTCATTCTTTTGCCTTTTGCCTACACTTCAATACTTTTTCAAAAATTTCCTTTGGCCAAAATCTTGAGTGTGCACGTATGAATGATATATCGTTGGAAAGGTGCATCAATTATCTGTCTAATGGTGTACATATCATTCTAGGTTTATATTTCCGATGTTAGATTTTTTTCATTCTTTTGCCTTTTGCCTACACTTCAATACTTTTTCAAAAATTTCCTTTGGCCAAAATCTTGAGTAAGCACGTATGAATGATATATCGTTGAAAAGGTGCATCAATTACCTGTCCAGCGGTATACATTTCATTCTAGGTTTATATTTCTGATATAAGGATTTTTTCATTCAAATTTAGTACCTTTTGCCTACACTTCAATACTTTTTCAAAAATTTCCTTTGGCCAAAATCTTGAGTGTGCACGTATGATTGATATATCGTTGGAAAGGTGCATCAATTATCTGTCCAGCGGTATACATATCGTTCTAGGTTTATATTTCTGATGTTAGAAGTTTTTCATTCAAAGTTAGTACCTTTTGCCTACACTTCAATACTTTTTCAAAAATTTCTTTTGGCCAAAATCTTGAGTGTGCACGTATGAATGATACATCGTTGGAAAGGTGCATCAATAACCTGTTCAGTGGTATACATAACAAGATAGGTTTATATTTCTGATATAAGGATTTTTTCATTCAAAGTTATTACCTTTTGCCTACACTTCAATACTTTTTCAAAAATTTCCTTTGGCCAAAATCTTGAGTGTGCACGTATGAATGATATATCGTTGGAAAGGTGCATCAATAACCTATCAAATGGTTTACATAGCATTCTAGGTTTATATTTCTGATGTTAGAATTTTTTCATTCTTTTGCCTTTTGCCTACACTTCAATACTTTTTCAAAAATTTCCTTTGGCCAAAATCTTGAGTGTGCACGTATGAATGATATATCGTTGGATAGGTGCATCAATTATCTGTCTAATGGTGTACATATCATTCTAGGTTTATATATCCGATGTTCGATTTTTTTCATTCTTTTGCCTTTTGCCTACACTTCAATACTTTTTCAAAAATTTCCTTTGGCCAAAATCTTGAGTGTGCACATATAATTGATATATCGTTGAAAAGGTGCACCAATTACCTGTCCAATAATGTACATATCATTCTAGGTTTATATTTCTGATATAAGGATTTTTTCATTCAAAGTTAGTACCTTTTGCCTACACTTCAATACTTTTTCAAAAATTTCCTTTGGCCAAAATCTTGAGTGTGCACATATGAATGATATATCGTTGAAAAGGTGCATCAATTACCTGTCTAATGGTGTACATATCATTCTAGGTTTATATTTCCGATGTTAGATTTTTTCATTCTTTTGCCTTTTGCCTACACTTCAATACTTTTTCAAAAATTTCCTTCGGCCAAAATCTTGAGTGTGCACGTATGAATGATATATTGTTGGAAAAGTGCATCAATTACCTGTCCAGCGGGTTACATATCGTTCTAGGTTTATATTTGTGATATAAGGATTTTTTCATTCAAAGTTAGTACCTTTTGCCTACACTTCAATACTTTTTCAAATATTTTCTCTTGGCCAAAATCTTTAGTGTGTACGTATGAATGATATATCGTTAGAAAGAAGCATCAATTACCTGTTCAATGGTATACATACCATTCTAGGTTTATATTTCTACTATAAGCATTTTTACATTCAAAGTTAGTACCTTTTGCCTACACTTCAATACTTTTTCAAAAATTTCCTTTGGCCAAAAGCTTGAGTGTGCACGTATGAATGATATATCGTTGGAAAGGTGCATCAATAACCTATCCAATAGTATACATAGCATTCTAGGTTTATATTTCTGATATAAGGATTTTTTCATTCAAAGTTAGTACCTTTTGCCTTCACTTCAATACTTTTTCAAAAATTTCCTTTGGCCAAAATCTTGAGTGTGCACGTATTATTGATCAATCGTTGGAAAGGTGCATCAATTACCTGTCCAATAATGTACATATCATTCTAGGTTTATGTTTCTGATATAAGGATTTTTTCATTCAAAGTTAGTACCTTTTGCCTACACTTCAATACTTTTTCAAAAATTTCCTTTGGCCAAAATCTTGAGTGTGCACGTATCAGTGATATATCGTTGGAAAGGTGCATCAATTACCTGTCCAGCGGTATACATATCTTTCTAGGTTTATATTTTCGATGTTAGAATTTTTACATTCAAATTTAGTATCTTTTGCCTACACTTCAATACTTTTTCAAAAATTCCCTTTGGCCAAAATCTTGAGTATGCACATATGAATGATATATCGTTGGAAAGGTGCATCAATTACTTGTCCAGTGGTATACATAACATTTTAGGTTTATATATCTGATATAAGGATTTTTTCATTCAAATTTAGTACCTTTTGCCTACACTTCAATACTTTTTGAGTGTGCACGTATGAATGATATATCGTTGGAAAGGTGCATCAATTACTTGTCCAGTGGTATACATATCATTCTAGGTTTATATTTCTGATGTTAGAATTTTTTCATTCAAAGTTAGTACCTTTTGCCTACACTTCAATACTTTTTCAAAAATTTCCTTTGGCCAAAATCTTGAGTGTGCACGTATGAATGATACATCGTTGGAAAGGTGCATCAATAACCTGTTCAGTGGTATACATAACAAGATAGGTTTATATTTCTGATATAAGGATTTTTTCATCCAAAGTTAGTACCTTTTGCCTACACTTCAATACTTTTTCAAAAATTTCCTTTGGCCAAAATCTTGAGTGTGCACGTATGAATGATATATCGTTGGAAAGGTGCATCAATAACCTATCAAATGGTTTACATAGCATTCTAGGTTTATATTTCTGATGTTAGAATTTTTTCATTCTTTTGCCTTTTGCCTACACTTCAATACTTTTTCAAAAATTTCCTTTGGCCAAAATCTTGAGTGTGCACGTATGAATGATATATCGTTGGAATGGTGCATCAATTATCTGTCTAATGGTGTACATATCATTCTAGGTTTATATTTCCGATGTTAGATTTTTTTCATTCTTTTGCCTTTTGCCTACACTTCAATACTTTTTCAAAAATTTCCTTTGGCCAAAATCTTGAGTGTGCACGTATGAATGATACATCGTTGGAAAGGTGCATCAATAACCTGTTCAGTGGTATACAAAACAAGCTAGGTTTATATTTCTGATATAAGGATTTTTTCATTCAAATTTAGTACCTTTTGCCTACACTTCAATACTTTTTCAAAAATTTCCTTTGGCCAAAATCTTGAGTGTGCACATATAATTGATATATCGTTGAAAAGGTGCATCAATTATCTGTCCAGTGGTATAAATATCGTTCTAGGTTTATATTTCTGATGTTAGAATTTTTTCATTCAAAGTTAGTACCTTTTGCCTACACTTCAATACTTTTTCAAAAATTTCCTTTGGCCAATATCTTGAGTGTGCACGTATGAATGATACATCGTTGGAAAGGCGCATCAATAACCTGTTTAGTGGTATACATAACAAGCTAGGTTTATATTTCTGATATAAGGATTTTTTCATTCAAAGTTAGTACCTTTTGCCTACACTTCAATACTTTTTCAAAAATTTCCTTTGGCCAAAAACTTGAGTGTGCACATATAATTGATATATCGTTGGAAAGGTGCATCAATTACCTGTCTAGCGGTATACATATCGTTCTAGGTTTATATTTCTGATAAAAGGATTTTTTCATTCAAAGTTAGTACCTTTTGCCTACACTTCAATACTTTTTCAAATATTTTCTCTTGGCCAAAATCTTTAGTGTGTACGTATGAATGATATATCGTTAGAAAGAAGCATCAATTACCTGTCCAATGGTATACATACCATTCAAGGTTTATATTTCTGCTATAAGCATTTTTACATTCAAAGTTAGTACCTTTTGCCTACACTTCAATACTTTTTCAAAAATTTCCTTTGGCCAAAATCTTGAGTGTGCACGTATGAATGATATATCGTTGGAAAGGTGCATTAATAAACTATCCAATAGTATACATAGCATTCTAGGTTTATATTTCTGATATAAGGACTTTTTCATTCAAAGTTAGTACCTTTTGCCTTCACTTCAATACTTTTTCAAAAATTTCCTTTGGCCAAAATCTTGAGTGTGCACGTATTAATGATCAATCGTTGGAAAGGTGCATCAATTATCTGTCCAATAATGTACATATCATTCTAGGTTTATGTTTCTGATATAAGGATTTTTTCATTCAAAGTTAGTACCTTTTGCCTACACTTCAATACTTTTTCAAAAATTTCCTTTGGCCAAAATCTTGAGTGTGCACGTATGAATGATATATCGTTGGAAAGGTGCATCAATTACCTGTCCAGCGGTATACATATCATTCTAGGTTTATATTTTCGATGTTAGAATTTTTACATTCAAATTTAGTATCTTTTGCCTACACTTCAATACTTTTTCAAAAATTCCCTTTGGCCAAAATCTTGAGTATGCACATATGAATGATATATCGTTGGAAAGGTGCATCAATTACTTGTCCAGTGGTATACATATCATTTTAGGTTTATATATCTGATATAAGGATTTTTTCATTCAAATTTAGTACCTTTTGCCTACACTTCAATACTTTTTGAGTGTGCACGTATGAATGATATATCGTTGGAAAGGTGCATCAATTACTTGTCCAGTGGTATACATATCATTCTAGGTTTATATTTCTGATGTTAGAATTTTTTCATTCAAAGTTAGTACCTTTTGCCTACACTTCAATACTTTTTCAAAAATTTCCTTTGGCCAAAATCTTGAGTGTGCACGTATGAATGATACATCGTTGGAAAGGTGCATCAATAACCTGTTCAGTGGTATACATAACAAGATAGGTTTATATATCTGATATAAGGATTTTTTCATCCAAAGTTAGTACCTTTTGCCTACACTTCAATACTTTTTCAAAAATTTCCTTTGGCCAAAATCTTGAGTGTGCACGTATGAATGATATATCGTTGGAAAGGTGCATCAATAACCTATCAAATGGTTTACATAGCATTCTAGGTTTATATTTCTGATGTTAGAATTTTTTCATTCTTTTGCCTTTTGCCTACACTTCAATACTTTTTCAAAAATTTCCTTTGGCCAAAATCTTGAGTGTGCACGTATGAATGATATATCGTTGGAAAGGTGCATCAATTATCTGTCTAATGGTGTACATATCATTCTAGGTTTATATTTCCGATGTTAGATTTTTTTCATTCTTTTGCCTTTTGCCTACACTTCAATACTTTTTCAAAAATTTCCTTTGGCCAAAATCTTGAGTGTGCACGTATGAATGATATATCGTTGAAAAGGTGCATCAATTACCTGTCCAGCGGTATACATTTCATTCTAGGTTTATATTTCTGATATAAGGATTTTTTCATTCAAATTTAGTACCTTTTGCCTACACTTCAATACTTTTTCAAAAATTTCCTTTGGCCAAAATCTTGAGTGTGCACGTATGAGTGATAAATCGTTGGAAAGGTGCATCAATAACCTGTCTAATGGTGTACATATCATTCTAGGTTTATATTTCCGATGTTAGAATTTTTTCATTCTTTTGCCTACACTTCAATACTTTTTCAAAAATTTCCTTTGGCCAAAATCTTGAGTGTGCACGTCATCAATGAATGATATATCATTGGAAAGGTGCATCAATTACCTGTCTTATGGTGTACATATCATTCTAGGTTTATATTTCCGATGTTAGATTTTTTTCATTCTTTTGCCTTTTGCCTACACTTCAATACTTTTTCAAAAATTTCCTTTGGCCAAAATCTTGAGTGTGCACGTATGAATGATATATCGTTGGAAAGGTGCATCAATAACCTAGCCAATGGTATACATATCATTCTAGGTTTATATATCTGATATAAGGATTTTTTCATTCAAATTTAGTACCTTTTGCCTACACTTCAATACTTTTTCAAAAATTTTCTTTTGGCCACAATCTTTAGTGTGTACGTATGAGTGATATATCGTTGGAAAGGTGCATCAATAACCTATCCAATGGTACACATATCATTCTAGGTTTATATATCTGATATAAGGATTTTTTCATTCAAAGTTAGTACCTTTTGCCTACACTTCAATACTTTTTGAGTGTGCATGTATGAATGATATATCGTTGGAAAGGTGCATCAATTACTTGTCCAGTGGTACACATATCATTCTAGGTTTATATTTCTGATGTTAGAATTTTTTCATTCAAAGTTAGTACCTTTTGCCTACACTTCAATACTTTTTCAAAAATTTCCTTTGGCCAAAATCTTGAGTGTGCACGTATGAATGATATATCGTTGAAAAGGTGCATCAATTACCTGTCTAATGGTGTACATATCATTCTAGGTTTATATATCCGATGTTAGATTTTTTTCATTCTTTTGCCTTTTGCCTACACTTCAATACTTTTTCAAAAATTTCCTTCGGCCAAAATCTTGAGTGTGCACGTATGAATGATATATTGTTGGAAAGGTGCATCAAGTACCTGTTCAGCGGTATACATATCGTTCTAGGTTTATATTTGTGATATAAGGATTTTTTCATTCAAAGTTAGTACCTTTTGCCTACACTTCAATACTTTTTCAAAAATTTCCTTTGGCCAAAATCTTGAGTGTGCACGTATGAATGATATATCGTTGAAAAGGTGCATAAATTACCTGTCCAGCGGTATACATATCATTCTAGGTTTATATTTTCGATGTTAGAATTTTTACATTCAAATTTAGTATCTTTTGCCTACACTTCAATACTTTTTCAAAAATTCCCTTTGGCCAAAATCTTGAGTATGCACATATGAATGATATATCGTTGGAAAGGTGCATCAATTACTTGTCCAGTGGTATACATATCATTTTAGGTTTATATTTCTGATATAAGGATTTTTTCATTCAAATTTAGTACCTTTTGCCTACACTTCAATACTTTTTGAGTGTGCACGTATGAATGATATATCGTTGGAAAGGTGCATCAATTACTTGTCCAGTGGTATACATATCATTCTAGGTTTATATTTCTGATGTAAGAATTTTTTCATTCAAAGTTAGTACCTTTTGCCTACACTTCAATACTTTTTCAAAAATTTCCTTTGGCCAAAATCTTGAGTGTGCACGTATGAATGATACATCGTTGGAAAGGTGCATCAATAACCTGTTCAGTGGTATACATAACAAGATAGGTTTATATTTCTGATATAAGGATTTTTTCATTCAAAGTTAGTACCTTTTGCCTACACTTCAATACTTTTTCAAAAATTTCCTTTGGCCAAAATCTTGAGTGTGCACGTATGAATGATATATCGTTGGAAAGGTGCATCAATAACCTATCAAATGGTTTACATAGCATTCAAGGTTTATATTTCTGATGTTAGAATTTTTTCATTCTTTTGCCTTTTGCCTACACTTTAATACTTTTTCAAAAATTTCCTTTGGCCAAAATCTTGAGTGTGCACGTATGAATGATATATCGTTGAAAAGGTGCATCAATTACTTGTCCAGTGGTATACATATCATTTTAGGTTTATATTTCTGATATAAGGATTTTTTCATTCAAATTTAGTACCTTTTGCCTACACTTCAATACTTTTTGAGTGTGCACGTATGGATGATATATCGTTGGAAAGGTGCATCAATTACTTGTCCAGTGGTATACATATCATTCTAGGTTTATATTTCTGATGTTAGAATTTTTTCATTCAAAGTTAGTACCTTTTGCCTACACTTCAATACTTTTTCAAAAATTTCCTTTGGCCAAAATCTTGAGTGTGCACGTATGGATGATACATCGTTGGAAAGGTGCATCAATAACCTGTTCAGTAGTATACATATCGTTCTAGGTTTATATTTCTGATATAAGGATTTTTTCATTCAAAGTTAGTACCTTTTGCCTACACTTCAATACTTTTTCAAATATTTTCTCTTGGCCAAAATCTTTAGTGTGTACGTATGAATGATATATCGTTGGAAAGGTGCATCAATTACCTGTCCAGCGGTATACATATCATTCTAGGTTTATATTTTCGATGTTAGAATTTTTACATTCAAATTTAGTATCTTTTGCCTACACTTCAATACTTTTTCAAAAATTTCCTTTGGCCAAAATCTTGAGTATGCACATATGAATGATATATCGTTGGAAAGGTGCATCAATTACTTGTCCAGTGGTATACATATCATTTTAGGTTTATATTTCTGATATAAGGATTTTTTCATTCAAATTTAGTACCTTTTGCCTACACTTCAATACTTTTTGAGTGTGCACGTATGAATCATATATCGTTGGAAAGGTGCATCAATTACTTGTCCAGTGGTATACATATCTTTCTAGGTTTATATTTCTGATGTAAGAATTTTTTCATTCAAAGTTAGTACCTTTTGCCTACACTTCAATACTTTTTCAAAAATTTCCTTTGGCCAAAATCTTGAGTGTGCACGTATGAATGATACATCGTTGGAAAGGTGCATCAATAACCTGTTCAGTGGTATACATAACAAGATAGGTTTATATTTCTGATATAAGGATTTTTTCATTCAAAGTTAGTACCTTTTGCCTACACTTCAATACTTTTTCAAAAATTTCCTTTGGCCAAAATCTTGAGTGTGCACGTATGAATGATATATCGTTGGAAAGGTGCATCAATAACCTATCAAATGGTTTACATAGCATTCTAGGTTTATATTTCTGATGTTAGAATTTTTTCATCCTTTTGCCTTTTGCCTACACTTTAATACTTTTTCAAAAATTTCCTTTGGCCAAAATCTTGAGTGTGCACGTATGAATGATATATCGTTGAAAAGGTGCATCAATTACCTGTCTAATGGTGAACATATCATTCTAGGTTTATATATCCGATGTTAGATTTTTTTCATTCTTTTGCCTTTTGCCTACACTTCAATACTTTTTCAAAAATTTCCTTCGGCCAAAATCTTGAGTGTGCACGTATGAATGATATATTGTTGGAAAAGTGCATCAATTACCTGTCCAGCGGTATACATTTGATTCTAGGTTTATATTTTTGATATAAGGATTTTTTCATTCAAACTTAGTACCTTTTGCCTACACTTCAATACTTTTTCAAAAATTTCCTTTGGCCAAAATCTTGAGTGTGCACATATAATTGATATATCGTTGGAAAGGTGCATCAATTATCTGTCTAGCGGTATACATATCGTTCTAGGTTTATATTTCTGATGTTAGAATTTTTTCATTCAAAGTTAGTACCTTTTGCCTACACTTCAATACTTTTTCAAAAATTTCCTTTGGCCAAAATCTTGAGTGTGCACGTATGAATGATACATCGTTGGAAAGGTGTATTAATAACCTGTTCAGTAGTTTACATAACAAGCTAGGTTTATATTTCTGATATAAGGATTTTTTCATTCAAAGTTAGTACCTTTTGCCTACACTTCAATACTTTTTCAAAAATTTCCTTTGGCCAAAATCTTGAGTGTGCACATATAATTGATATATCGTTGGAAAGGTGCATCAATTACCTGTCTAGCGGTATACATATCGTTCTAGGTTTATATTTCTGATATAAGGATTTTTTCATTCAAAGTTAGTACCTTTTGCCTACACTTCAATACTTTTTCAAATATTTTCTCTTGGCCAAAATCTTTAGTGTGTACGTATGAATGATATATCGTTAGAAAGAAGCATCAATTACCTGTCGAACGGAATACATACCATTCTAGGTTTGTATTTCTGCTATAAGCATTTTTACATTCAAAGTTAGTACCTTTTGCCTACACTTCAATACTTTTTCAAAAATTTCCTTTGGCCAAAATCTTGAGTGTGCACGTATAAATGATATATCGTTGGAAAGGTGCATCAATGGCCTATCTAAAAGTATACATAGCATTCTAGGTTTATATTTCTGATATAAGGATTTTTTCATTCAAAGTTAGTACCTTTTGCCTTCACTTCAATACTTTTTCAAAAATTTCCTTTGGCCAAAATCTTGAGTGTGCACGTATTAATGATCAATCGTTGGAAAGGTGCATCAATTACCTGTCCAATAATGTACATATAATTCTAGGTTTATGTTTCTGATATAAGGATTTTTTCATTCAAAGTTAGTACCTTTTGCCTACACTTCAATACTTTTTCAAAAATTTCCTTTGGCCAAAATCTTGAGTGTGCACGTATGAATGATACATCGTTGGAAAGGTGCATCAATAACCTGTTCAGTGGTATACATAACAAGATAGGTTTATATTTCTGATATAAGGATTTTTTCATTCAAAGTTAGTACCTTTTGCCTACACTTCAATACTTTTTCAAAAATTTCCTTTGGCCAAAATCTTGAGTGTGCACGTATGAATGATATATCGTTGGAAAGGTGCATCAATAACCTATCAAATGGTTTACATAGCATTCTAGGTTTATATTTCTGATGTTAGAATTTTTTCATTATTTTGCCTTTTGCCTACACTTCAATACTTTTTCAAAAATTTCCTTTGGCCAAAATCTTGAGTGTGCACGTATGAATGATATATCGTTGGAAAGGTGCATCAATTATCTGTCTAATGGTGTACATATCATTCTAGGTTTATATTTCCGATGTTAGATTTTTTTCATTCTTTTGCCTTTTGCCTACACTTCAATACTTTTTCAAAAATTTCCTTTGGCCAAAATCTTGAGTGTGCACATATAATTGATATATCGTTGAAAAGGTGCATCAATTACCTGTCCAATAATGTACATATCATTCTAGGTTTATATATCTGATATAAGGATTTTTTCATTCAAAGTTCGTACCTTTTGCCTACACTTCAATACTTTTTCAAAAATTTCCTTTGGCCAAAATCTTGAGTGTGCACGTATGGGTGATAAATCGTTGGAAAGGTGCATCAATAACACGGTGTTACAAAATGAAAACAAATCAAAAAACTTGCCTCGAGACATAGAAGTGGTAGTAGGCCTGGTTGAACATAAGATAACTGCATACTTGGTTTTTTGAATATACCCTCAAAATCGGGATTTGTGGTCAAAAAACCGATTTTAGGTAGGTGCATGTATAGTTTGTTATGTAACTCCGTTATATCTAGCTCAATTTTAAAAATTTAAACATTGATAAAAAGAAGAAAAATATACCCTTAATATAATATATAGGCCGTTTTTTTACAAAAAGCATTGACAAAGTTACAGGTAAAATCATTTGAAAATTTCTCATTTTTTTTTAATTTTTTCAACTTCAACAACGTTTTGTTAACAAATTTTGTTATGTGGCACTATTAGTTTTAGCAGGATTCTGAAAGCCTGTTAAATTTTACGTTCAACAAGCTATCATTTACTTCAATTGGCTGAAATATAAAAGCGGTATCGAATTTTTAGTATTCGTAATAAAATACAAAAAAAATTTTTTTTTTTTCTAAAAATGTTTTTTTACCTTTTTCGTTTATATATATTATCATAAAGCTGGTGTATTGCCCGGATGTGACGAAACTGTTTGCAGTTTTCAACAACAAACACGCTCCGAATGAATGGCGTTTGTTTATTGAGGGATCTTGCAAGAGTATGATTTATTTAAAAACTTTTTGTGTGATTCTTGATATGTTAAATTCTGATATATGTATGTCGCCGACTTAAAGGCTCTAACAATACTGTTTGGAATGCAAGGTGGATATACCAAGTATCCTTGCACTATTTACGAATGGGATAGTCGTGCGACTAATAAATATAAGCAAAAGGAGTATCCACTGCGTGCTTCATTTCAAGTTGGCAAAAAATATGTTTTGAATACTCCACTGGTGCGACCTGAAAATGTAATCCTACCGCGGCCTCGGTAGTCGAGTTGGTAGCGTGCTCGACTGCCACCCCAGAGGGCCCGTGTTCGATTCCTGGCCAGGCCATGGTCCTTCGCTTTTAACCTTTCTTAATTTTCTATCCTCATTTCTAATTAACTGAAATTAAAAATTCATCAATATTTACGACATGAAGTTGTAGTTGATGGTAGAGAAGTTTGTGGATGAGATTGACTTATAACTTAAATTGACTGAGGTAAAGGCATAACACTTGCGTTTGATTCAAATTCATATCTTTTTTTGGCTTTCCACCACGCTTAGAACATCCTACACGTGTTTCACTTGATTGCCCTTTCCTTCCTACTAATCTATCATCCCATTTTCGAACCAAGGCAGACTTGACTGAATAGGTATTCCACCTCGAACCAAGGCAGACTTGACTGAATAGGTATTCCACCTGAAATCCTTGGTTCAAAGCTAAAAAAAAAATCTGATTACAGCGTTTCCTAAAGTAAAGTAAAGTAAAGTAAAGAAAGTATCCTGCACGTTCAAATCTTTTATAAAAGTTATTTATTCATTTCGGTTATTCTAAGGTTTATTTGTGGGCCCACAAATTCGGAAAATTTTCTTGGACACTGATTTCGTTTCTAAATTAAATCCAGTTGAAAAAAAGAGCTTGGAATATTTATATTTCGTTATGCATTTATTTCTTCGGCAAGAAGAAAAGTCGAAATTACTTAGATGTTGTAAATGAATTTTTAAGTGCCTACGAAGAAATGGGCTGCAATATGTCAATCAAAATACATTTTTTGCACTCCCATAAAAACTTTTTCCCGAATAGCCTTGGGCAGTTTAGTGATGAACAAGGAGAAAGGTTCCACCAGGAGATGGAAGCTATAGAAACCGGCTTTCAGGAAAAAAATTCCATAAACATGCTGGCAGACTACTGCTAGTCCCTAAAACGTGAAATCGATTATAATATATATAAACGAAAAAGGTCAAATAAACATATTTAGAAAAAAAAAAAAAAAATTGAAATTTCTTGCATTTTATTACAAATACTAAAAATTCGATAGTGCGTTTGTATTTCAGCCAATTGAAGTAAATGATAGCTTATTGAACGCAAAATTTAACAGGCTTTCAGAATCCTGCTAAAACTTATAGTGCCAAAAAATAAAATTTGTTAACAAAACGTTGTTAAAGTTGAAAAAATTAAAAAGAAATGAGAAATTTTCAAATGATTTTACCTGTAACTTTGTCAATTCTTTTTGTAAAAAAACGGTCTATAAATTATATTAAGGGTATATTTTTCTTCTTTTTATCAATGTTTAAATTTTTAAAATTGAGCTAGATATAACGGAGTTACATAACAAACTATACATGCACCTACCTAAAATCGGTTTTTTGACCACAAATCCCGATTTTGAGGGTATATTCAAAAAACTAAGTATGCAGTTATCTTATGTTCAACTAGACCTACAACCTCTACTATGTCTCGAGCCGAGTTTATTTTCACTGTTACACCGTGTAACCTGTCTAATGGTGTACATATCATTCTAGGTTTATATTTCCGATGTTAGATTTTTTTCATTCTTTTGCCTTTTGCCTACACTTCAATACTTTTTCAAAAATTTCCTTTGGCCAAAATCTTGAGTGTGCACGTATGAATGATATATCGTTGGAAAGGTGCATCAATAACCTATCCAATGGTATACATATCATTCTAGGTTTATATATCTGATATAAGGATTTTTTCATTCAAATTTAGTACCTTTTGCCTACACTTCAATACTTTTTCAAAAATTTTCTTTTGGCCAAAATCTTGAGTGTGTACGTATGAGTGATATATCGTTGGAAAGGTGCATCAATAACCTATCCAATGGTACACATATCATTCTAGGTTTATATATCTGATATAAGGATTTTTTCATTCAAAGTTAGTACCTTTTGCCTACACTTCAATACTTTTTGAGTGTGCATGTATGAATGATATATCGTTGGAAAGGTGCATCAATTACTTGTCCAGTGGTACACATATCATTCTAGGTTTATATTTCTGATGTTAGAATTTTTTCATTCAAAGTTAGTACCTTTTGCCTACACTTCAATACTTTTTCAAAAATTTCCTTTGTCCAAAATCTTGAGTGTGCACGTATGAATGATACATCGTTGGAAAGGTGCATCAATAACCTGTTCAGTGGTATACATAACAAGCTAGGTTTATATTTCTGATATAAGGATTTTTTCATTCAAAGTTAGTACCTTTTGCCTACACTTCAATACTTTTTCAAAAATTTCCTTTGGCCAAAATCTTGAGTGTGCACGTATGAATGATAAATCGTTGGAAAGGTGCATCAATTACCTGTCTAATGGTGTACATATCATTCTAGGTTTATATTTCCGATGTTAGATTTTTTTCATTCTTTTGCCTTTTGCCTACACTTCAATACTTTTTCAAAAATTTCCTTTGGCCAAAATCTTGAGTGTGCACGTATGATTGATAAATCGTTGGAAAGGTGCATCAATAACCTGTTCAGTGGTATACATAACAAGATAGATTTATATTTCTGATATAAGGATTTTTTCATTCAAAGTTAGTACCTTTTGCCTACACTTCAATACTTTTTCAAAAATTTCCTTTGGCCAAAATCTTGAGTGTGCACGTATGAGTGATATATCGTTGGAAAGGTGCATCAATAACCTATCTAATAGTATACAAAGCATTCTAGGTTTATATTTCTAATATAAGGATTTTTTCATTCAAAGTTAGTACCTTTTGCCTTCACTTCAATACTTTTTCAAAAATTTCCTTTGGCCAAAATCTTGAGTGTGCACGTATGAATGATACATCGTTGGAAAGGTGCATCAATAACCTGTTCAGTGGTATACATAACAAGCTAGGTTTATATATCTGATATAAGGATTTTTTCATTCAAAGTTAGTACCTTTTGCCTACACTTCAATACTTTTTCAAAAATTTCCTTTGGCCAAAATCTTGAGTGTGCACCTATGAATGATAAATCGTTGGAAAGGTGCATCAATTACCTGTCTAATGGTGTACATATCATTCTAGGTTTATATTTCCGATGTTAGATTTTTTTCATTCTTTTGCCTTTTGCCTACACTTCAATACTTTTTCAAAAATTTCCTCTGGCCAAAATCTTGAGTGTGCACATATAATTGATAATTCGTTGAAAAGGTGCATCAATTACCTGTCTAATAATGTACATATCATTATAGGTTTATGTTTCCGATATAAGGATTTTTTCATTCAGAGTTAGTACCTTTTGCCTACACTTCAATACTTTTTCAAAAATTTCCTTTGGCCAAAATCTTGAGTGTGCACGTATAAGTGATAAATCGTTGGAAAGGTGCATCAATAACCTGTCTAATGGTGTACATATCATTCTAGGTTTATATTTCCGATGTTAGAATTTTTTCATTCTTTTGCCTACACTTCAATACTTTTTCAAAAATTTCCTTTGGCCAAAATCTTGAGTGTGCACGTCATCAATGAATGATATATCATTGGAAAGGTGCATCAATTACCTGTCTAATGGTGTACATATCATTCTAGGTTTTTTATTTCCGATGTTAGATTTTTTTCATTCTTTTGCCTTTTGCCTACACTTCAATACTTTTTCAAAAATTTCCTTCGGCCAAAATCTTGAGTGTGCACGTATGAATGATATATCGTTGGAAAGGTGCATCAATTACCTGTCTAGCGGTATACATATCATTCTAGGTTTATATTTCTGATATAAGGATTTTTTCATTCAAATTTAGTACCTTTTGCCTACACTTCAATACTTTTTCAAAAATTTCCTTTGGCCAAAATCTTGAGTGTGCACGTATGAGTGATAAATCGTTGAAAAGGTGCATCAATAACCTGTCTAATGGTGTACATATCATTCTAGGTTTATATTTCCGATGTTAGAATTTTTTCATTCTTTTGCCTACACTTCAATACTTTTTCAAAAATTTCCTTTGGCCAAAATCTTGAGTGTGCACGTCATCAATGAATGATATATCATTGGAAAGGTGCATCAATTACCTGTCTAATGGTGTACATATCATTCTAGGTTTATATTTCTGATGTTAGATTTTTTTCATTCTTTTGCCTTTTGCCTACACTTCAATACTTTTTCAAAAATTTCCTTTGGCCAAAATCTTGAGTGTGCACGTATGAATGATATATCGTTGGAAAGGTGCATCAATAACCTATCCAATGGTATACATATCATTCTAGGTTTATATATCTGATATAAGGATTTTTTCATTCAAATTTAGTACGTTTTGCCTACACTTCAATACTTTTTCAAAAATTTTCTTTTGGCCAAAATCTTGAGTGTGTACGTATGAGTGATATATCGTTGGAAAGGTGCATCAATAACCTATCCAATGGTACACATATCATTCTAGGTTTATATATCTGATATAAGGATTTTTTCATTCAAAGTTAGTACCTTTTGCCTACACTTCAATACTTTTTGAGTGTGCATGTATGAATGATATATCGTTGGAAAGGTGCATCAATTACTTGTCCAGTGCTACACATATCATTCTAGGTTTATATTTCTGATGTTAGAATTTTTTCATTCAAAGTTAGTACCTTTTGCCTACACTTCAATACTTTTTCAAAAATTTCCTTTGGCCAAAATCTTGAGTGTGCACGTATGAATGATACATCGTTGGAAAGGTGCATCAATAACCTGTTCAGTGGTATACATAACAAGCTAGGTTTATATTTCTGATATAAGGATTTTTTCATTCAAAGTTAGTACCTTTTGCCTACACTTCAATACTTTTTCAAAAATTTCCTTTGGCCAAAATCTTGAGTGTGCACGTATGAATGATAAATCGTTGGAAAGGTGCATCAATTACCTGTCTAATGGTGTACATATCATTCTAGGTTTATATTTCCGATGTTAGATTTTTTTCATTCTTTTGCCTTTTGCCTACACTTCAATACTTTTTCAAAAATTTCCTTTGGCCAAAATCTTGAGTGTGCACGTATGATTGATAAATCGTTGGAAAGGTGCATCAATAACCTGTTCAGTGGTATACATAACAAGATAGGTTTATATTTCTGATATAAGGATTTTTTCATTCAAAGTTAGTACCTTTTGCCTACACTTCAATACTTTTTCAAAAATTTCCTTTGGCCAAAATCTTGAGTGTGCACGTATGAATGATATATCGTTGGAAAGGTGCATCAATAACCTATCTAATAGTATACATAGCATTCTAGGTTTATATTTCTGATATAAGGATTTTTTCATTCAAAGTTAGTACCTTTTGCCTTCACTTCAATACTTTTTCAAAAATTTCCTTTGGCCAAAATCTTGAGTGTGCACGTATGAATGATACATCGTTGGAAAGGTGCATCAATAACCTGTTCAGTGGTATACATAACAAGATAGGTTTATATTTCTGATATAAGGATTTTTTCATTCAAAGTTAGTACCTTTTGCCTACACTTCAATACTTTTTCAAAAATTTCCTTTGGCCAAAATCTTGAGTGTGCACGTATGAATGATATATCGTTGGAAAGGTGCATCAATAACCTATCAAATGGTTTACATAGCATTCTAGGTTTATATTTCTGATGTTAGAATTTTTTCATTCTTTTGCCTTTTGCCTACACTTCAATACTTTTTCAAAAATTTCCTTTGGCCAAAATCTTGAGTGTGCACGTATGAATGATATATCGTTGGAAAGGTGCATCAATTATCTGTCTAATGGTGTACATATCATTCTAGGTTTATATTTCCGATGTTAGATTTTTTTTCATTCTTTTGCCTTTTGCCTACACTTCAATACTTTTTCAAAAATTTCCTTTGGCCAAAATCTTGAGTGTGCACGTATGAGTGATAAATCGTTGGAAAGGTGCATCAATAACCTGTCTAATGGTGTACATATCATTCTAGGTTTATATTTCCGATGTTAGATTTTTTTCATTCTTTTGCCTTTTGCCTACACTTCAATACTTTTTCAAAAATTTCCTTTGGCCAAAATCTTGAGTGTGCACGTATGAGTGATATATCATTGGAAAGGTGCATCAATTACCTGTCTAATGGTGTACATATCATTCTAGGTTTATATTTCCGATGTTAGATGTTTTTCATTCTTTTGCCTTTTGCCTACACTTCAATACTTTTTCAAAAATTTCCTTTGGCCAAAATCTTGAGTGTGCACGTATGAGTGATAAATCGTTGAAAAGGTGCATCAATAACCTGTCTAATGGTGTACATATCATTCTAGGTTTATATTTCCGATGTTAGAATTTTTTCATTCTTTTGCCTACACTTCAATACTTTTTCAAAAATTTCCTTTGGCCAAAATCTTGAGTGTGCACGTCATCAATGAATGATATATCATTGGAAAGGTGCATCAATTACCTGTCTAATGGTGTACATATCATTCTAGGTTTATATTTCTGATGTTAGATTTTTTTCATTCTTTTGCCTACACTTCAATACTTTTTCAAAAATTTCCTTTGGCCAAAATCTTGAGTGTGCACGTATGAATGATATATTGTTGGAAAGGTGCATCAATTACCTGTCTAGCGGTATACATATCATTCTAGGTTTATATTTCTGATATAAGGATTTTTTCATTCAAATTTAGTACCTTTTGCCTACACTTCAATACTTTTTCAAAAATTTCCTTTGGCCAAAATCTTGAGTGTGCACGTATGAGTGATAAATCGTTGGAAAGGTGCATCAATAACCTGTCTAATGGTGTTCATATCATTCTAGGTTTATATTTCCGATGTTAGAATTTTTTTCATTCTTTTGCCTACACTTCAATACTTTTTCAAAAATTTCCTTTGGCCAAAATCTTGAGTGTGCACGTCATCAATGAATGATATATCATTGGAAAGGTGCATCAATTACCTGTCTAATGGTGTACATATCATTCTAGGTTTATATTTCTGATGTTAGATTTTTTTCATTCTTTTGCCTTTTGCCTACACTTCAATACTTTTTCAAAAATTTCCTTTGGCCAAAATCTTGAGTGTGCACGTATGAATGATATATCGTTAGAAAGGTGCATCAATAACCTATCCAATGGTATACATATCATTCTAGGTTTATATATCTGATATAAGGATTTTTTCATTCAAATTTAGTACCTTTTGCCTACACTTCAATACTTTTTCAAAAATTTTCTTTTGGCCAAAATCTTGAGTGTGTACGTATGAGTGATATATCGTTGGAAAGGTGCATCAATAACCTATCCAATGGTACACATATCATTCTAGGTTTATATATCTGATATAAGGATTTTTTCATTCAAAGTTAGTACCTTTTGCCTACACTTCAATACTTTTTGAGTGTGCATGTATGAATGATATATCGTTGGAAAGGTGCATCAATTACTTGTCCAGTGGTACACATATCATTCTAGGTTTATATTTCTGATGTTAGAATTTTTTCATTCAAAGTTAGTACCTTTTGCCTACACTTCAATACTTTTTCAAAAATTTCCTTTGGCCAAAATCTTGAGTGTGCACGTATGATTGATAAATCGTTGGAAAGGTGCATCAATAACCTGTTCAGTGGTATACATAACAAGATAGGTTTATATTTCTGATATAAGGATTTTTTCATTCAAAGTTAGTACCTTTTGCCTACACTTCAATACTTTTTCAAAAATTTCCTTTGGCCAAAATCTTGAGTGTGCACGTATGAATGATATATCGTTGGAAAGGTGCATCAATAACCTATCTAATAGTATACATAGCATTCTAGGTTTATATTTCTGATATAAGGATTTTTTCATTCAAAGTTAGTACCTTTTGCCTTCACTTCAATACTTTTTCAAAAATTTCCTTTGGCCAAAATCTTGAGTGTGCACGTATGAATGATACATCGTTGGAAAGGTGCATCAATAACCTGTTCAGTGGTATACATAACAAGATAGGTTTATATTTCTGATATAAGGATTTTTTCATTCAAAGTTAGTACCTTTTGCCTACACTTCAATACTTTTTCAAAAATTTCCTTTGGCCAAAATCTTGAGTGTGCACGTATGAATGATATATCGTTGGAAAGGTGCATCAATAACCTATCAAATGGTTTACATAGCATTCTAGGTTTATATTTCTGATGTTAGAATTTTTTCATTCTTTTGCCTTTTGCCTACACTTCAATACTTTTTCAAAAATTTCCTTTGGCCAAAATCTTGAGTGTGCACGTATGAATGATATATCGTTGGAAAGGTGCATCAATTATCTGTCTAATGGTGTACATATCATTCTAGGTTTATATTTCCGATGTTAGATTTTTTTTCATTCTTTTGCCTTTTGCCTACACTTCAATACTTTTTCAAAAATTTCCTTTGGCCAAAATCTTGAGTGTGCACGTATGAGTGATAAATCGTTGGAAAGGTGCATCAATAACCTGTCTAATGGTGTACATATCATTCTAGGTTTATATTTCCGATGTTAGATTTTTTTCATTCTTTTGCCTTTTGCCTACACTTCAATACTTTTTCAAAAATTTCCTTTGGCCAAAATCTTGAGTGTGCACGTATGAGTGATATATCATTGGAAAGGTGCATCAATTACCTGTCTAATGGTGTACATATCATTCTAGGTTTATATTTCCGATGTTAGATGTTTTTCATTCTTTTGCCTTTTGCCTACACTTCAATACTTTTTCAAAAATTTCCTTCGGCCAAAATCTTGAGTGTGCACGTATGAATGATATATTGTTGGAAAGGTGCATCAATTACCTGTCTAGCGGTATACATATCATTCTAGGTTTATATTTCTGATATAAGGATTTTTTCATTCAAATTTAGTACCTTTTGCCTACACTTCAATACTTTTTCAAAAATTTCCTTTGGCCAAAATCTTGAGTGTGCACGTATGAGTGATAAATCGTTGGAAAGGTGCATCAATAACCTGTCTAATGGTGTTCATATCATTCTAGGTTTATATTTCCGATGTTAGAATTTTTTTCATTCTTTTGCCTACACTTCAATACTTTTTCAAAAATTTCCTTTGGCCAAAATCTTGAGTGTGCACGTCATCAATGAATGATATATCATTGGAAAGGTGCATCAATTACCTGTCTAATGGTGTACATATCATTCTAGGTTTATATTTCTGATGTTAGATTTTTTTCATTCTTTTGCCTTTTGCCTACACTTCAATACTTTTTCAAAAATTTCCTTTGGCCAAAATCTTGAGTGTGCACGTATGAATGATATATCGTTAGAAAGGTGCATCAATAACCTATCCAATGGTATACATATCATTCTAGGTTTATATATCTGATATAAGGATTTTTTCATTCAAATTTAGTACCTTTTGCCTACACTTCAATACTTTTTCAAAAATTTTCTTTTGGCCAAAATCTTGAGTGTGTACGTATGAGTGATATATCGTTGGAAAGGTGCATCAATAACCTATCCAATGGTACACATATCATTCTAGGTTTATATATCTGATATAAGGATTTTTTCATTCAAAGTTAGTACCTTTTGCCTACACTTCAATACTTTTTGAGTGTGCATGTATGAATGATATATCGTTGGAAAGGTGCATCAATTACTTGTCCAGTGGTACACATATCATTCTAGGTTTATATTTCTGATGTTAGAATTTTTTCATTCAAAGTTAGTACCTTTTGCCTACACTTCAATACTTTTTCAAAAATTTCCTTTGGCCAAAATCTTGAGTGTGCACGTATGAATGATACATCGTTGGAAAGGTACATCAATAACCTGTTCAGTGGTATACATAACAAGCTAGGTTTATATTTCTGATATAAGGATTTTTTCATTCAAAGTTAGTACCTTTTGCCTACACTTCAATACTTTTTCAAAAATTTCCTTTGGCCAAAATCTTGAGTGTGCACGTATGAATGATAAATCGTTGGAAAGGTGCATCAATTACCTGTCTAATGGTGTACATATCATTCTAGGTTTATATTTCCGATGTTAGATTTTTTTCATTCCTTTGCCTTTTGCCTACACTTCAATACTTTTTCAAAAATTTCCTTTGGCCAAAATCTTGAGTGTGCACGTATGATTGATAAATCGTTGGAAAGGTGCATCAATAACCTGTTCAGTGGTATACATAACAAGATAGGTTTATATTTCTGATATAAGGATTTTTTCATTCAAAGTTAGTACCTTTTGCCTACACTTCAATACTTTTTCAAAAATTTCCTTTGGCCAAAATCTTGAGTGTGCACGTATGAGTGATATATCGTTGGAAAGGTGCATCAATAACCTGTTCAGTGGTATACATAACAAGATAGGTTTATATTTCTGATATAAGGATTTTTTCATTCAAAGTTAGTACCTTTTGCCTACACTTCAATACTTTTTCAAAAATTTCCTTTGGCCAAAATCTTGAGTGTGCACGTATGAATGATATATCGTTGAAAAGGTGCATCAATAACCTATCAAATGGTTTACATAGCATTCTAGGTTTATATTTCTGATGTTAGAATTTTTTCATTCTTTTGCCTTTTGCCTACACTTCAATACTTTTTCAAAAATTTCCTTTGGCCAAAATCTTGAGTGTGCACGTATGAATGATATATCGTTGGAAAGGTGCATCAATTATCTGTCTAATGGTGTACATATCATTCTAGGTTTATATTTCCGATGTTAGATTTTTTTCATTCTTTTGCCTTTTGCCTACACTTCAATACTTTTTCAAAAATTTCCTTTGGCCAAAATCTTGAGTGTGCACATATAATTGATATATCGTTGAAAAGGTGCATCAATTACCTGTCCAATAATGTACATATCATTCTAGGTTTATATTTCTGATATAAGGATTTTTTCATTCAAAGTTCGTACCTTTTGCCTACACTTCAATACTTTTTCAAAAATTTCCTTTGGCCAAAATCTTGAGTGTGCACGTATGAGTGATAAATCGTTGGAAAGGTGCATCAATAACCTGTCTAATGGTGTACATATCATTCTAGGTTTATATTTCCGATGTTAGAATTTTTTCATTCTTTTGCCTACACTTCAATACTTTTTCAAAAATTTACTTTGGCCAAAATCTTGAGTGTGCACGTCATCAATGAATGATATATCATTGGAAAGGTGCATCAATTACCTGTCTAATGGTGTACATATCATTCTAGGTTTATATTTCCGATGTTAGATTTTTTTCATTCTTTTGCCTTTTGCCTACACTTCAATACTTTTTCAAAAATTTCCTTCGGCCAAAATCTTGAGTGTGCACGTATGAATGATATATTGTTGGAAAGGTGCATCAATTACCTGTCTAGCGGTATACATTTCATTCTAGGTTTATATTTCTGATATAAGGATTTTTTCATTCAAATTTAGTACCTTTTGCCTACACTTCAATACTTTTTCAAAAATTTGCTTTGGCCAAAATCTTGAGTGTGCACGTATGAGTGATAAATCGTTGGAAAGGTGCATCAATAACCTGTCTAATGGTGTACATATCATTCTAGGTTTATATTTCCGATGTTAGAATTTTTTCATTCTTTTGCCTACACTTCAATACTTTTTCAAAAATTTCCTTTGGCCAAAATCTTGAGTGTGCACGTCATCAATGAATGATATATCATTGGAAAGGTGCATCAATTACCTGTCTAATGGTGTACATATCATTCTAGGTTTATATTTCCGATGTTAGATTTTTTTCATTCTTTTGCCTTTTGCCTACACTTCAATACTTTTTCAAAAATTTCCTTTGGCCAAAATCTTGAGTGTGCACGTATGATTGATAAATCGTTGGAAAGGTGCATCAATAACCTGTTCAGTGGTATACATAACAAGATAGGTTTATATTTCTGATATAAGGATTTTTTCATTCAAAGTTAGTACCTTTTGCCTACACTTCAATACTTTTTCAAAAATTTCCATTGGCCAAAATCTTGAGTGTGCACGTATGAGTGATAAATCGTTGGAAAGGTGCATCAATTACCTGTCCAATAATGTACATATCATTCTAGGTTTATGTTTCTGATATAAGGATTTTTTCATTCAAAGTTAGTACCTTTTGCCTACACTTCAATACTTTTTCAAAAATTTCCTTCGGCCAAAATCTTGAGTGTGCACGTATGAATGATATATCGTTGGAAAGGTGCATCAAGAACCTGTCTAGCGGTATACATTTCATTCTAGGTTTATATTTCTGATATAAGGATTTTTTCATTCAAATTTAGTACCTTTTGCCTACACTTCAATACTTTTTCAAAAATTTCCTTTGGCCAAAATCTTGAGTGTGCACATATAATTGATATATTGTTGAAAAGGTGCATCAATTATCTGTCCAGCGGTATACATATCGTTCTAGGTTTATATTTCCGATGTTAGAATTTTTTCATTCTTTTGCCTACACTTCAATACTTTTTCAAAAATTTCCTTTGGCCAAAATCTTGAGTGTGCACGTATGAATGATACATCGTTGGAAAGGTGCATCAATAACCTGTTCAATGGTATACATAACAAGCTAGGTTTATATTTCTGATATAAGGATTTTTTCATTCAAAGTTAGTACCTTTTGCCTACACTTCAATACTTTTTCAAAAATTTCCTTTGGCCAAAATCTTGAGTGTGCACGTATGAATGATATATCGTTGAAAAGGTGCATCAATTACCTGTCCAGCGGTATACATATCGTTCTAGGTTTATATATCTGATATAAGGATTTTTTCATTCAAAGTTAGTACCTTTTGCCTACACTTCAATACTTTTTCAAATATTTTCTCTTGGCCAAAATCTTTAGTGTGTACATATGAATGATATATCGTTAGAAAGAAGCATCAATTACCTGTCCAATGGTATACATACCATTCTAGGTTTATATTTCTGCTATAAGCATTTTTACATTCAAAGTTAGTACCTTTTGCCTACACTTCAATACTTTTTCAAAAATTTCCTTTGGCCAAAAGCTTGAGTGTGCACGTATGAATGATATATCGTTAAAAAGGTGCATCAATAGCCTATTAAATAGTGTACATATCATTCTAGGTTTATATTTCTGATATAAGGATTTTTTCATTCAAAGTTAGTACCTTTTGCCTTCACTTCAATACTTTTTCAAAAATTTCCTTTGGCCAAAATCTTGAGTGTGCACGTATTAATGATCAATCGTTAGAAAGGTGCATCAATTACCTGTCCAATAATGTACATATCATTCTAGGTTTATGTTTCTGATATAAGGATTTTTTCATTCAAAGTTAGTACCTTTTGCCTACACTTCAATACTTCTTCAAAAATTTCCTTTGGCCAAAATCTTGAGTGTGCACGTATGAATGATATATCGTTGGAAAGGTGCATCAATTACCTGTCCAGCGGTATACATATCATTTTAGGTTTATATTTTCTATGTTAGAATTTTTACATTCAAATTAAGTATCTTTTGCCTACACTTCAATACTTTTTCAAAAATTCCCTTTGGCCAAAATCTTGAGTATGCACATATGAATGATATATCGTTGGAAAGGTGCATCAATTACTTGTCCAGTGGTATACATATCATTTTAGGTTTATATTTCTGATATAAGGATTTTTTCATTCAAATTTAGTACCTTTTGCCTACACTTCAATACTTTTTGAGTGTGCACCTATAAATGATATATCGTTGGAAAGGTGCATCAATTACTTGTCCAGTGGTATGCATATCATTCTAGGTTTATATTTCTGATGTTAGAATTTTTTCATTCAAAGTTAGTACCTTTTGCCTACACTTCAATACTTTTTCAAAAATTTCCTTTGGCCAAAATCTTGAGTGTGCACGTATGAATGATACATCGTTGGAAAGGTGCATCAATATCCTGTTCAGTGGTATACATAACAAGCTAGGTTTATATTTCTGATATAAGGATTTTTTCATTCAAAGTTAGTACCTTTTGCCTACACTTCAATACTTTTTCAAAAATTTCCTTTGGCCAAAATCTTGAGTGTGCACGTATGAATGATATATCGTTGGAAAGGTGCATCAATAACCTATCAAAGGGTTTACATAGCATTCTAGGTTTATATTTCTGATGTTAGAATTTTTTCATTCTTTTGCCTTTTGCCTACACTTCAATACTTTTTCAAAATTTTCCTTTGGCCAAAATCTTGAGTGTGCACGTATGAATGATATATCGTTAGAAAGAAGCATCAATTACCTGTCCAATGGTATACATACCATTCTAGGTTTATATTTCTGCTATAAGCATTTTTACATTCAAAGTTAGTACCTTTTGCCTACACTTCAATACTTTTTCAAAAATTTCCTTTGGCCAAAAGCTTGAGTGTGCACGTATGAATGATATATCGTTAAAAAGGTGCATCAATTACCTGTCCAATAATGTACATATCATTCTAGGTTTATATTTCTGATATAAGGATTTTTTCATTCAAAGTTAGTACCTTTTGCCTACACTTCAATACTTTTTCAAAAATTTCCTTTGGCCAAAATCTTGAGTGTGCACGTATGAATGATATATCGTTGAAAAGGTGCATCAATGACCTGTCCAGCGGTATACACTTCATTCTAGGTTTATATTTCTGATATAAGGATTTTTTCATTCAAATTTAGTACCTTTTGCCTACACTTCAATACTTTTTCAAAAATTTCCTTTGGCCAAAATCTTGAGTGTGCACGTATGAGTGATAAATCTTTGAAAAGGTGCATCAATAACCTGTCTAATGGTGTACATATCATTCTAGGTTTATATTTCCGATGTTAGAATTTTTTCATTCAAATTTAGTACCTTTTGCCTACACTTCAATACTTTTTCAAAATTTTCCTTTGGCCAAAATCTTGAGTGTGCACGTATGAATGATATATCGTTAGAAAGAAGCATCAATTACCTGTCCAATGGTATACATACCATTCTAGGTTTATATTTCTGCTATAAGCATTTTTACATTCAAAGTTAGTACCTTTTGCCTACACTTCAATACTTTTTCAAAAATTTCCTTTGGCCAAAAGCTTGAGTGTGCACGTATGAATGATATATCGTTAAAAAGGTGCATCAATTACCTGTCCAATAATGTACATATCATTCTAGGTTTATGTTTCTGATATAAGGATTTTTTCATTCAAAGTTAGTACCTTTTGCCTACACTTCAATACTTCTTCAAAAATTTCCTTTGGCCAAAATCTTGAGTGTGCACGTAGGAATGATATATCGTTGGAAAGGTGCATCAATTACCTGTCCAGCGGTATACATATCGTTCTAGGTTTATATTTTCTATGTTAGAATTTTTACATTCAAATTAAGTATCTTTTGCCTACACTTCAATACTTTTTCAAAAATTCCCTTTGGCCAAAATCTTGAGTATGCACATATGAATGATATATCGTTGGAAAGGTGCATCAATTACTTGTCCAGTGGTATACATATAATTTTAGGTTTATATTTCTGATATAAGGATTTTTTCATTCAAATTTAGTACCTTTTGCCTACACTTCAATACTTTTTGAGTGTGCACCTATGAATGATATATCGTTGGAAAGGTGCATCAATTACTTGTCCAGTGGTATGCATATCATTCTAGGTTTATATTTCTGATGTTAGAATTTTTTCATTCAAAGTTAGTACCTTTTGCCTACACTTCAATACTTTTTCAAAAATTTCCTTTGGCCAAAATCTTGAGTGTGCACGTATGAATGATACATCGTTGGAAAGGTGCATCAATATCCTGTTCAGTGGTATACATAACAAGCTAGGTTTATATTTCTGATATAAGGATTTTTTCATTCAAAGTTAGTACCTTTTGCCTACACTTCAATACTTTTTCAAAAATTTCCTTTGGCCAAAATCTTGAGTGTGCACGTATGAATGATATATCGTTGGAAAGGTGCATCAATAACCTATCATAGGGTTTACATAGCATTCTAGGTTTATATTTCTGATGTTAGAATTTTTTCATTCTTTTGCCTTTTGCCTACACTTCAATACTTTTTCAAAAATTTCCTTTGGCCAAAATCTTGAGTGTGCACGTATGAATGATATATCGTTGGAAAGGTGCATCAATTATCTGTCTAATGGTGTACATATCATTCTAGGTTTATATTTCCGATGTAAGATTTTTTTCATTCTTTTGCCTTTTGCCTACACTTCAATACTTTTTCAAAAATTTCCTTTGGCCAAAATCTTGAGTGTGCACATATAATTGATATATCGTTGAAAAGGTGCATCAATTACCTGTCCAATAATGTACATATCATTCTAGGTTTATATTTCTGATATAAGGATTTTTTCATTCAAAGTTAGTACCTTTTGCCTACACTTCAATACTTTTTCAAAAATTTCCTTTGGCCAAAATCTTGAGTGTGCACGTATGAATGATATATCGTTGAAAAGGTGCATCAATGACCTGTCCAGCGGTATACACTTCATTCTAGGTTTATATTTCTGATATAAGGATTTTTTCATTCAAATTTAGTACCTTTTGCCTACACTTCAATACTTTTTCAAAATTTTCCTTTGGCCAAAATCTTGAGTGTGCACGTATGAGTGATAAATCTTTGAAAAGGTGCATCAATAACCTGTCTAATGGTGTACATATCATTCTAGGTTTATATTTCCGATGTTAGAATTTTTTCATTCAAATTTAGTACCTTTTGCCTACACTTCAATACTTTTTCAAAAATTTCCTTTGGCCAAAATCTTGAGTGTGCACGTATGAGTGATAAATCGTTGAAAAGGTGCATCAATAACCTGTCTAATGGTGTACATATCATTCTAGGTTTATATTTCCGATGTTAGAATTTTTTCATTCTTTTGCCTACACTTCAATACTTTTTCAAAAATTTCCTTTGTCCAAAATCTTGAGTGTGCACGTCATCAATGAATGATATATCATTGGAAAGGTGCATCAATTACCTGTCTAGTGGTGTACATATCATTCTAGGCTTATATTTCCGATGTTAGATTTTTTTCATTCTTTTGCCTTTTGCCTACACTTCAATACTTTTTCAAAAATTTCCTTTGGCCAAAATCTTGAGTGTGCACGTATGAATGATATATCGTTGGAAAGGTGCATCAATAACCTATCCAATGGTATACATATCATTCTAGGTTTATATATCTGATATAAGGATTTTTTCATTCAAATTTAGTACCTTTTGCCTACACTTCAATACTTTTTCAAAAATTTTCTTTTGGCCAAAATCTTGAGTGTGTACGTATGAGTGATATATCGTTGGAAAGGTGCATCAATAACCTATCCAATGGTACACATATCATTCTAGGTTTATATATCTGATATAAGGATTTTTTCATTCAAAGTTAGTACCTTTTGCCTACACTTCAATACTTTTTGAGTGTGCATGTATGAATGATATATCGTTGGAAAGGTGCATCAATTACTTGTCCAGTGGTACACATATCATTCTAGGTTTATATTTCTGATGTTAGAATTTTTTCATTCTTTTGCCTACACTTCAATACTTTTTCAAAAATTTCCTTTGGCCAAAATCTTGAGTGTGCACGTCATCAATGAATGATATATCATTGGAAAGGTGCATCAATTACCTGTCTAATGGTGTACATATCATTCTAGGTTTATATTTACGATGTTAGATTTTTTTCATTCTTTTGCCTTTTGCCTACACTTCAATACTTTTTCAAAAATTTCCTTTGGCCAAAATCTTGAGTGTGCACGTATGATTGATAAATCGTTGGAAAGGTGCATCAATAACCTGTTCAGTGGTATACATAACAAGATAGGTTTATATTTCTGATATAAGGATTTTTTCATTCAAAGTTAGTACCTTTTGCCTACACTTTAATACTTTTTCAAAAATTTCCTTTGGCCAAAATCTTGAGTGTGCACGTATGAATGATACATCGTTGGAAAGGTGCATCAATTACCTGTTCAGTGGTATACATAACAAGCTAGGTTTATATATCTGATAAAAGGATTTTTTCATTCAAAGTTAGTACCTTTTGCCTACACTTCAATACTTTTTCAAAAATTTCCTTTGGCCAAAATCTTGAGTGTGCACGTATGAATGATAAATCGTTGGAAAGGTGCATCAATTACCTGTTTAATGGTGTACATATCATTCTAGGTTTATATTTCCGATGTTAGATTTTTTTCATTCTTTTGCCTTTTGCCTACACTTCAATACTTTTTCAAAAATTTCCTTTGGCCAAAATCTTGAGTGTGCACGTATGATTGATAAATCGTTGGAAAGGTGCATCAATAACCTGTTCAGTGGTATACATAACAAGATAGGTTTATATTTCTGATATAAGGATTTTTTCATTCAAAGTTAGTACCTTTTGCCTACACTTCAATACTTTTTCAAAAATTTCCATTGGCCAAAATCTTGAGTGTGCACGTATGAGTGATAAATCGTTGGAAAGGTGCATCAATTACCTGTCCAATAATGTACATATCATTCTAGGTTTATGTTTCTGATATAAGGATTTTTTCATTCAAAGTTAGTACCTTTTGCCTACACTTCAATACTTTTTCAAAAATTTCCTTCGGCCAAAATCTTGAGTGTGCACGTATGAATGATATATCGTTGGAAAGGTGCATCAAGAACCTGTCTAGCGGTATACATTTCATTCTAGGTTTATATTTCTGATATAAGGATTTTTTCATTCAAATTTAGTACCTTTTGTTTACACTTCAATACTTTTTCAAAAATTTCCTTTGGCCAAAATCTTGAGTGTGCACGTATGAATGATACATCGTTGGAAAGGTGCATCAATAACCTGTTCAATGGTATACACAACAAGCTAGGTTTATATTTCTGATATAAGGATTTTTTCATTCAAAGTTAGTACCTTTTGCCTACACTTCAATACTTCTTCAAAAATTTCCTTTGGCCAAAATCTTGAGTGTGCACATATAATTGATATATCGTTGGAAAGGTGCATCAATTACCTGTCTAGCGGTATACATATCGTTCTAGGTTTATATATCTGATATAAGGATTTTTTCATTCAAAGTTAGTACCTTTTGCCTACACTTCAATACTTTTTCAAATATTTTCTCTTGGCCAAAATCTTTAGTGTGTACATATGAATGATATATCGTTAGAAAGAAGCATCAATTACCTGTCCAATGGTTTACATACCATTCTAGGTTTATATTTCTGCTATAAGCATTTTTACATTCAAAGTTAGTACCTTTTGCCTACACTTCAATACTTTTTCAAAAATTTCCTTTGGCCAAAATCTTGAGTGTGCACGTATTAATGATACATCGTTGGAAAGGTGCATCAATAACCTGTTCAATGGTATACATAACAAGCTAGGTTTATATTTCTGATATAAGGATTTTTTCATTCAAAGTTAGTACCTTTTGCCTACACTTCAATACTTTTTCAAAAATTTCCTTTGGCCAAAATCTTGAGTGTGCACATATAATTGATATATCGTTGAAAAGGTGCATCAATTACCTGTCCAGCGGTATACATATCGTTCTAGGTTTATATATCTAATATAAGGATTTTTTCATTCAAAGTTAGTACCTTTTGCCTACACTTCAATACTTTTTCAAATATTTTCTCTTGGCCAAAATCTTTAGTGTGTACATATGAATGATATATCGTTAGAAAGAAGCATCAATTACCTGTCCAATGGTTTACATACCATTCTAGGTTTATATTTCTGCTATAAGCATTTTTACATTCAAAGTTAGTACCTTTTGCCTACACTTCAATACTTTTTCAAAAATTTCCTTTGGCCAAAATCTTGAGTGTGCACGTATTAATGATCAATCGTTAGAAAGGTGCATCAATTACCTGTCCAATAATGTACATATCATTCTAGGTTTATGTGTCTGATATAAGGATTTTTTCATTCAAATTTAGTACCTTTTGCCTACACTTCAATACTTCTTCAAAAATTTCCTTTGGCCAAAATCTTGAGTGTGCACGTATGAATGATATATCGTTGGAAAGGTGCATCAATTACCTGTCCAGCGGTATACATATTATTCTAGGTTTATATTTTCTATGTTAGAATTTTAACATTCAAATTAAGTATCTTTTGCCTACACTTCAATACTTTTTCAAAAATTCCCTTTGGCCAAAATCTTGAGTATGCACATATGAATGATATATCGTTGGAAAGGTGCATCAATTACTTGTCCAGTGGTATACATATCATTTTAGGTTTATATTTCTGATATAAGGATTTTTTCATTCAAATTTAGTACCTTTTGCCTACACTTCAATACTTTTTGAGTGTGCACCTATGAATGATATATCGTTGGAAAGGTGCATCAATTACTTGTCCAGTGGTATGCATATCATTCTAGGTTTATATTTCTGATGTTAGAATTTTTTCATTCAAAGTTAGTACCTTTTGCCTACACTTCAATACTTTTTCAAAAATTTCCTTTGGCCAAAATCTTGAGTGTGCACGTATGAATGATATATCGTTGGAAAGGTGCATCAATAACCTATCAAAGGAATTACATAGCATTCTAGGTTTATATTTCTGATGTTAGAATTTTTTCATTCTTTTGCCTTTTGCCTACACTTCAATACTTTTTCAAAAATTTCCTTTGGCCAAAACCTTGAGTGTGCACGTATGAATTATATATCGTTGGAAAGGTGCATCAATTATCTGTCTAATGGTGTACATATCATTCTAGGTTTATATTTCCGATGTTAGATTTTTTTCATTCTTTTGCCTTTTGCCTACACTTCAATACTTTTTCAAAAATTTCCTTTGGCCAAAATCTTGAGTGTGCACATATAATTGATATATCGTTGAAAAGGTGCATCAATTACCTGTCCAATAATGTACATATCATTCTAGGTTTATATTTCTGATATAAGGATTTTTTCATTCAAAGTTAGTACCTTTTGCCTACACTTCAATACTTTTTCAAAAATTTCCTTTGGCCAAAATCTTGAGTGTGCACGTATGAATGATATATCGTTGAAAAGGTGCATCAATGACCTGTCCAGCGGTATACACTTCATTCTAGGTTTATATTTCTGATATAAGGATTTTTTCATTCAAATTTAGTACCTTTTGCCTACACTTCAATACTTTTTCAAAAATTTCCTTTGGCCAAAATCTTGAGTGTGCACGTATGAGTGATAAATCGTTGAAAAGGTGCATCAATAACCTGTCTAATGGTGTACATATCATTCTAGGTTTATATTTCCGATGTTAGAATTTTTTCATTCAAATTTAGTACCTTTTGCCTACACTTCAATACTTTTTCAAAAATTTCCTTTGGCCAAAATCTTGAGTGTGCACGTATGAGTGATAAATCGTTGAAAAGGTGCATCAATAACCTGTCTAATGGTGTACATATCATTCTAGGTTTATATTTCCGATGTTAGAATTTTTTCATTCTTTTGCCTACACTTCAATACTTTTTCAAAAATTTCCTTTGGCCAAAATCTTGAGTGTGCACGTCATCAATGAATGATATATCATTGGAAAGGTGCATCAATTACCTGTCTAATGGTGTACATATCATTCTAGGCTTATATTTGCGATGTTAGATTTTTTTCATTCTTTTGCCTTTTGCCTACACTTCAATACTTTTTCAAAAATTTCCTTTGGCCAAAATCTTGAGTGTGCACGTATGAATGATATATCGTTGGAAAGGTGCATCAATAACCTATCCAATGGTATACATATCATTCTAGGTTTATATATCTGATATAAGGATTTTTTCATTCAAATTTAGTACTTTTTGCCTACACTTCAATACTTTTTCAAAAATTTTCTTTTGGCCAAAATCTTGAGTGTGTACGTATGAGTGATATATCGTTAGAAAGGTGCATCAATAACCTATCCAATGGTACACATATCATTCTAGGTTTATATATCTGATATAAGGATTTTTTCATTCAAAGTTAGTACCTTTTGCCTACACTTCAATACTTTTTGAGTGTGCATGTATGAATGATATATCGTTGGAAAGGTGCATCAATTACTTGTCCAGTGGTACACATATCATTCTAGGTTTATATTTCTGATGTTAGAATTTTTTCATTCAAAGTTAGTACCTTTTGCCTACACTTCAATACTTTTTCAAAAATTTCCTTTGGCCAAAATCTTGAGTGTGCACGTATGAATGATATATCGTTGGAAAGGTGCATCAATAACCTATCCAATGGTTTACATAGCATTCTAGGTTTATATTTCTGATGTTAGAATTTTTTCATTCTTTTGCCTTTTGCCTACACTTCAATACTTTTTCAAAATTTTCCTTTGGCCAAAATCTTGAGTGTGCACGTATGAATGATATATCGTTAGAAAGAAGCATCAATTACCTGTCCAATGGTATACATACCATTCTAGGTTTATATTTCTGCTATAAGCATTTTTACATTCAAAGTTAGTACCTTTTGCCTACACTTCAATACTTTTTCAAAAATTTCCTTTGGCCAAAAGCTTGAGTGTGCACGTATGAATGATATATCGTTAAAAAGGTGCATCAATAACCTATTAAATAGTGTACATAGCATTCTAGGTTTATATTTCTGATATAAGGATTTTTTCATTCAAAGTTAGTACCTTTTGCCTTCACTTCAATACTTTTTCAAAAATTTCCTTTGGCCAAAATCTTGAGTGTGCACGTATTAATGATCAATCGTTGGAAAGGTGCATCAATTACCTGTCCAATAATGAACATATCATTCTAGGTTTATGTTTCTGATATAAGGATTTTTTCATTCAAAGTTAGTACCTTTTGCCTACACTTAAATACTTCTTCAAAAATTTCCTTTGGCCAAAATCTTGAGTGTGCACGTATGAATGATATATCGTTGGAAAGGTGCATCAATTACCTGTCCAGCGGTGTACATATCATTCTAGGTTTATATTTTCTATGTTAGAATTTTTACATTCAAATTAAGTATCTTTTGCCTACACTTCAATACTTTTTCAAAAATTCCCTTTGGCCAAAATCTTGAGTATGCACATATGAATGATATATCGTTGGAAAGGTGCTTTAATTACTTGTGCAGTGGTATACATATCATTTTAGGTTTATATTTCTGATATAAGGATTTTTTCATTCAAATTTAGTACCTTTTGCCTACACTTCAATACTTTTTGAGTGTGCAACTAAGAATGATATATCGTTGGAAAGGTGCATCAATTACTTGTCCAGTGGTATGCATATCATTCTAGGTTTATATTTCTGATGTTAGAATTTTTTCATTCAAAGTTAGTACCTTTTGCCTACACTTCAATACTTTTTCAAAAATTTTCTTTTGGCCAAAATCTTGAGTGTGTACGTATGAGTGATATATCGTTGGAAAGGTGCATCAATAACCTATCCAATGGTACACATATCATTCTAGGTTTATATATCTGATATAAGGATTTTTTCATTCAAAGTTAGTACCTTTTGCCTACACTTCAATACTTTTTGAGTGTGCATGTATGAATGATATATCGTTGGAAAGGTGCATCAATTACTTGTCCAGTGGTACACATATCATTCTAGGTTTATATTTCTGATGTTAGAATTTTTTCATTCAAAGTTAGTACCTTTTGCCTACACTTCAATACCTTTTCAAAAATTTCCTTTGGCCAAAATCTTGAGTGTGCACGTATGAGTGATACATCGTTGGAAAGGTGCATCAATAACCTGTTCAGTGGTATACATAACAAGCTAGGTTTATATTTCTGATAAATATAAGGATTTTTTCATTCAAAGTTAGTACCTTTTGCCTACACTTCAATACTTTTTCAAAAATTTCCTTTGGCCAAAATCTTGAGTGTGCACGTATGAATGATATATCGTTGGAAAGGTGCATCAATTACTTGTCCAGTGGTATACATATCATTTTAGGTTTATATTTCTGATATAAGGATTTTTTCATTCAAATTTAGTACCTTTTGCCTACACTTCAATACTTTTTGAGTGTGCACCTATGAATGATATATCGTTGGAAAGGTGCATCAATTACTTGTCCAGTGGTGTACATATCATTCTAGGTTTATATTTCCGATGTTAGAATTTTTTCATTCTTTTGCCTACACTTCAATACTTTTTCAAAAATTTCCTTTGGCCAAAATCTTGAGTGTGCACGTCATCAATGAATGATATATCATTGGAAAGGTGCATCAATTACCTGTCTAATGGTGTACATATCATTCTAGGCTTATATTTCCGATGTTAGATTTTTTCATTCTTTTGCCTTTTGCCTACACTTCAATACTTTTTCAAAAATTTCCTTTGGCCAAAATCTTGAGTGTGCACGTATGAATGATATATCGTTGGAAAGGTGCATCAATAACCTATCCAATGGTTTACATAGCATTCTAGGTTTATATTTCTGATGTTAGAATTTTTTCATTCTTTTGCCTTTTGCCTACACTTCAATACTTTTTCAAAATTTTCCTTTGGCCAAAATCTTGAGTGTGCACGTATGAATGATATATCGTTAGAAAGAAGCATCAATTACCTGTCCAATGGTATACATACCATTCTAGGTTTATATTTCTGCTATAAGCATTTTTACATTCAAAGTTAGTACCTTTTGCCTACACTTCAATACTTTTTCAAAAATTTCCTTTGGCCAAAAGCTTGAGTGTGCACGTATGAATGATATATCGTTAAAAAGGTGCATCAATTACCTGTCCAATAATGTACATATCATTCTAGGTTTATGTTTCTGATATAAGGATTTTTTCATTCAAAGTTAGTACCTTTTGCCTACACTTCAATACTTCTTCAAAAATTTCCTTTGGCCAAAATCTTGAGTGTGCACGTAGGAATGATATATCGTTGGAAAGGTGCATCAATTACCTGTCCAGCGGTATACATATCGTTCTAGGTTTATATTTTCTATGTTAGAATTTTTACATTCAAATTAAGTATCTTTTGCCTACACTTCAATACTTTTTCAAAAATTCCCTTTGGCCAAAATCTTGAGTATGCACATATGAATGATATATCGTTGGAAAGGTGCATCAATTACTTGTCCAGTGGTATACATATCATTTTAGGTTTATATTTCTGATATAAGGATTTTTTCATTCAAATTTAGCACCTTTTGCCTACACTTCAATACTTTTTGAGTGTGCACCTATGAATGATATATCGTTGGAAAGGTGCATCAATTACTTGTCCAGTGGTATGCATATCATTCTAGGTTTATATTTCTGATGTTAGAATTTTTTCATTCAAAGTTAGTACCTTTTGCCTACACTTCAATACTTTTTCAAAAATTTCCTTTGGCCAAAATCTTGAGTGTGCACGTATGAATGATACATCGTTGGAAAGGTGCATCAATATCCTGTTCAGTGGTATACATAACAAGCTAGGTTTATATTTCCGATGTTAGATTTTTTTCATTCTTTTGCCTACACTTCAATACTTTTTCAAAAATTTCCTTTGGCCAAAATCTTGAGTGTGCACGTCATCAATGAATGATATATCATTGGAAAGGTGCATCAATTACCTGTCTAATGGTGTACATATCATTCTAGGCTTATATTTCCGATGTTAGATTTTTTTCATTCTTTTGCCTTTTGCCTACACTTCAATACTTTTTCAAAAATTTCCTTTGGCCAAAATCTTGAGTGTGCACATATAATTGATATATCGCTGAAAAGGTGCATCAATTACCTGTCCAATAATGTACATATCATTCTAGGTTTATATTTCCGATGTTAGATTTTTTTCATTCTTTTGCCTTTTGCCTACACTTCAATACTTTTTCAAAAATTTCCTTCGGCCAAAATCTTGAGTATGCACGTATGAATGATATATTGTTGGAAAGGTGCATCAATGACCTGTCCAGCGGTATACATTTCATTCTAGGTTTATATTTCTGATATAAGGATTTTTTCATTCAAAGTTAGTACCTTTTGCCTACACTTCAATACTTTTTCAAAAATTTCCTTTGGCCAAAATCTTGAGTGTGCACGTATGAATGATACATCGTTGGAAAGGTGCATCAATATCCTGTTCAGTGGTATACATAACAAGCTAGGTTTATATTTCCGATGTTAGATTTTTTTCATTCTTTTGCCTACACTTCAATACTTTTTCAAAAATTTCCTTTGGCCAAAATCTTGAGTGTGCACGTCATCAATGAATGATATATCATTGGAAAGGTGCATCAATTACCTGTCTAATGGTGTACATATCATTCTAGGCTTATATTTCCGATGTTAGATTTTTTTCATTCTTTTGCCTTTTGCCTACACTTCAATACTTTTTCAAAAATTTCCTTTGGCCAAAATCTTGAGTGTGCACGTATGAATGATATATCGTTGGAAAGGTGCATCAATAACCTATCCAATGGTACACATATCATTCTAGGTTTATATATCTGATATAAGGATTTTTTCATTCAAAGTTAGTACCTTTTGCCTACACTTCAATACTTTTTGAGTGTGCATGTATGAATGATATATCGTTGGAAAGGTGCATCAATTACTTGTCCAGTGGTACACATATCATTCTAGGTTTATATTTCTGATGTTAGAATTTTTTCATTCAAAGTTAGTACCTTTTGCCTACACTTCAATACTTTTTCAAAAATTTCCTTTGGCCAAAATCTTGAGTGTGCACGTATGAGTGATACATCGTTGGAAAGGTGCATCAATAACCTGTTCAGTGGTATACATAACAAGCTAGGTTTATATTTCTGATATAAGGATTTTTTCATTCAAAGTTAGTACCTTTTGCCTACACTTCAATACTTTTTCAAAAATTTCCTTTGGCCAAAATCTTGAGTGTGCACGTATGAATGATATATTGTTGGAAAGGTGCATCAATAACCTATCCAATGGTTTACATAGCATTCTAGGTTTATATTTCTGATGTTAGAATTTTTTCATTCTTTTGCCTTTTGCCTACACTTCAATACTTTTTCAAAATTTTCCTTTGGCCAAAATCTTGAGTGTGCACGTATGAATGATAAATCGTTGGAAAGGTGCATCAATTACCTGTCTAATGGTGTACATATCATTCTAGGTTTATATTTCCGATGTTAGATTTTTTTCATTCTTTTGCCTTTTGCCTACACTTCAATACTTTTTCAAAAATTTCCTTTGGCCAAAATCTTGAGTGTGCACGTATGATTGATAACTCGTTGGAAAGGTGCATCAATAACCTATCCAATGGTGTACATAGCATTCTAGGTTTATATTTCTGATATAAGGATTTTTTCATTCAAAGTTAGTACCTTTTGCCTACACTTCAATACTTTTTCAAAAATTTCCTTTGGCCAAAATCTTGAGTGTGCACGTATGAGTGATAAATCGTTGGAAAGGTGCATCAATTACCTGTCCAATAATGCACATATCATTCTAGGTTTATGTTTCTGATATAAGGATTTTTTCATTCAAAGTTAGTACCTTTTGCCTACACTTCAATACTTTTTCAAAAATTTCCTTTGGCCAAAATCTTGAGTGTGTACGTATGACTGATATATCGTTGGAAAAATGCATCAATAACTTGTCCAGTGGTAAAAATACCATTCTAGGTTTATATTTCTGATGTTAGAATTTTTTCATTCAAAATTAGTACCTTTTGCCTACACTTCAATACTTTTTCAAAAATTTCCTTTGGCCAAAATCTTGAGTGTGCACGTATGAATGATACATCGTTGGAAAGGTCCATCAATAGCCTGTTCAGTGATATAAGGATTTTTTCATTCAAAGTTAGTTCCTTTTGCCTACACTTCAATACTTTTTCAAAAATTTCCTTTGGCCAAAATCTTGAGTGTGCACGTATGAATGATATATCGTTGGAAAGGTGCATCAATTGCCTGTCCAATAATGTACATATCATTCTAGGTTTATATTTCTGATATAAGGATTTTTTCATTCAAAGTTAGTACCTTTTGCCTACACTTCAATACTTTTTCAAAAATTTCCTTTGGCCAAAATCTTGAGTGTGCACGTATGAATGATATATCGTTGAAAAGGTGCATCAATTACCTGTCTAATGGTGTACATATCATTCTAGGTTTATATTTCCGATGTTAGATTTTTTTCATTCTTTTGCCTTTTGCCTACACTTCAATACTTTTTCAAAAATTTCCTTCGGCCAAAATCTTGAGTGTGCACGTATGAATGATATATTGTTGGAAAGGTGCATCAATGACCTGTCCAGCGGTATACATTTCATTCTAGGTTTATATTTCTGATATAAGGATTTTTTCATTCAAATTTAGTACCTTTTGCCTACACTTCAATACTTTTTCAAAAATTTCCTTTGGCCAAAATCTTGAGTGTGCACGTATGAGTGATAAATCGTTGAAAAGGTGCATCAATAACCTGTCTAATGGTGTACATATCATTCTAGGTTTATATTTCCGATGTTAGAATTTTTTCATTCTTTTGCCTACACTTCAATACTTTTTCAAAAATTTCCTTTGGCCAAAATCTTGAGTGTGCACGTCATCAATGAATGATATATCATTGGAAAGGTGCATCAATTACCTGTCTAATGGTGTACATATCATTCTAGGTTTATATTTCCGATGTTAGAATTTTTTCATTCTTTTGCCTTTTGCCTACACTTCAATACTTTTTCAAAAATTTCCTTCGGCCAAAATCTTGAGTATGCACGTATGAATGATATATTGTTGGAAAGGTGCATCAATGACCTGTCCAGCGGTATACATTTCATTCTAGGTTTATATTTCTGATATAAGGATTTTTTCATTCAAAGTTAGTACCTTTTGCCTACACTTCAATACTTTTTCAAAAATTTCCTTTGGCCAAAATCTTGAGTGTGCACGTATGAATGATATATCGTTGAAAAGGTGCATCAATTACCTGTCTAATGGTGTACATATCATTCTAGGTTTATATTTCCGATGTTAGATTTTTTTCATTCTTTTGCCTTTTGCCTACACTTCAATACTTTTTCAAAAATTTCCTTCGGCCAAAATCTTGAGTATGCACGTATGAATGATATATTGTTGGAAAGGTGCATCAATGACCTGTCCAGCGGTATACATTTCATTCTAGGTTTATATTTCTGATATAAGGATTTTTTCATTCAAAGTTAGTACCTTTTGCCTACACTTCAATACTTTTTCAAAAATTTCCTTTGGCCAAAATCTTGAGTGTGCACGTATGAGTGATAAATCGTTGAAAAGGTGCATCAATAACCTGTCTAATGGTGTACATATCATTCTAGGTTTATATTTCCGATGTTAGAATTTTTTCATTCTTTTGCCTACACTTCAATACTTTTTCAAAAATTTCCTTTGGCCAAAATCTTGAGTGTGCACGTCATCAATGAATGATATATCATTGGAAAGGTGCATCAATTACCTGTCTAATGGTGTACATATCATTCTAGGCTTATATTTCCGATGTTAGATTTTTTTCATTCTTTTGCCTTTTGCCTACACTTCAATACTTTTTCAAAAATTTCCTTTGGCCAAAATCTTGAGTGTGCACGTATGAATGATATATCGTTGGAAAGGTGCATCAATAACCTATCCAATGGTACACATATCATTCTAGGTTTATATATCTGATATAAGGATTTTTTCATTCAAAGTTAGTACCTTTTGCCTACACTTCAATACTTTTTGAGTGTGCATGTATGAATGATATATCGTTGGAAAGGTGCATCAATTACTTGTCCAGTGGTACACATATCATTCTAGGTTTATATTTCTGATGTTAGAATTTTTTCATTCAAAGTTAGTACCTTTTGCCTACACTTCAATACCTTTTCAAAAATTTCCTTTGGCCAAAATCTTGAGTGTGCACGTATGAGTGATACATCGTTGGAAAGGTGCATCAATAACCTGTTCAGTGGTATACATAACAAGCTAGGTTTATATTTCTGATATAAGGATTTTTTCATTCAAAGTTAGTACCTTTTGCCTACACTTCAATACTTTTTCAAAAATTTCCTTTGGCCAAAATCTTGAGTGTGCACGTATGAATGATATATCGTTGGAAAGGTGCATCAATAACCTATCCAATGGTTTACATAGCATTCTAGGTTTATATTTCTGATGTTAAAATTTTTTCATTCTTTTGCCTTTTGCCTACACTTCAATACTTTTTCAAAATTTTCCTTTGGCCAAAATCTTGAGTGTGCACGTATGAATGATAAATCGTTGGAAAGGTGCATCAATTACCTGTCTAATGGTGTACATATCATTCTAGGTTTATATTTCCGATGTTAGATTTTTTTCATTCTTTTGCCTTTTGCCTACACTTCAATACTTTTTCAAAAATTTCCTTTGGCCAAAATCTTGAGTGTGCACGTATGATTGATAAATCGTTGGAAAGGTGCATCAATAACCTATCCAATGGTGTACATAGCATTCTAGGTTTATATTTCTGATATAAGAATTTTTTCATTCAAAGTTAGTACCTTTTGCCTACACTTCAATACTTTTTCAAAAATTTCCTTTGGCCAAAATCTTGAGTGTGCACGTATGACTGATATATCGTTGGAAAAATGCATCAATAACTTGTCCAGTGGTATACATACCATTCTATGTTTATATTTCTGATGTTAGAATTTTTTCATTCAAAATTAGTACCTTTTGCCTACACTTCAATACTTTTTCAAAAATTTCCTTTGGCCAAAATCTTGAGTGTGCACGTATGAATGATACATCGTTGGAAAGGTCCATCAATAGCCTGTTCAGTGATATACATAACAAGCTAGGTTTATATTTCTGATATAAGGATTTTTTCATTCAAAGTTAGTTCCTTTTGCCTACACTTCAATACTTTTTCAAAAATTTCCTTTGGCCAAAATCTTGAGTGTGCACGTATGAATGATATATCGTTGGAAAGGTGCATCAATAACCTTTCCAATGGTTTACATAGCATTCTAGGTTTATATATCTGATGTTAGAATTTTTTCATTCTATTACCTTTTGCCTACACTTCAATAATTTTTCAAAAATTTCCTTTGGCCAAAATCTTGAGTGTGCACGTATGAATGATATATCGTTGGATAGGTGCATCAATTACTTGTCCAGTGGTATACATATCATTTTAGGTTTATATTTCTGATATAAGGATTTTTTCACTCAAATTTAGTACCTTTTGCCTACACTTCGATACTTTTTGAGTGTGCACGTATAAATGATATATCGTTGGAAAGGTGCATCAATTACTTGTCCAGTGGTATACATATCATTCTAGGTTTATATTTCTGATGTTAGAATTTTTTCATTCAAAGTTAGTACCTTTTGCCTACACTTCAATACTTTTTCAAAAATTTCCTTTGGCCAAAATCTTGAGTGTGCAGGTATAAATTATATATCGTTGGAAAGGTGCATCAATTACCTGTCCAGCGGTATACATATCATTCTAGGTTTATATTTCTGATATAAGGATTTTTTCATTCAAAGTTAGTACCTTTTGCCTACACTTCAATACTTTTTCAAAAATTTTCTTTTGGCCAAAATCTTGAGTGTGTACGTATGAATGATATATCGTTGGAAAGGTGCATCAATAACCTATCCAATGGTATACATAGCATTCTAGGTTTATATTTCTGATATAAGGATTTTTTTATTCAAATTTAGTACCTTTTGCCTACACTTCAATACTTTTTGAGTGTGCACGTATAAATGATCAATCGTTGGAAAGGTGCATCAATTACCTGTCTAATAATGTACATATCATTCTAGGTTTATATTTCTGATATAAGGATTTTTTCATTCAAAGTTAGTACCTTTTGCCTACACTTCAATACTTTTTCAAAAATTTCCTTTGGCCAAAATCTTGAGTGTGCACGTATGAATGATATATCGTTGGAAAGGTGCATCAATTACCTGTCCAGCGGTATACATATCATTCTAGATTTATATTTTCGATATTAGAATTTTTACATTCAAATTTAGTATCTTTTGCCTACACTTCAATACTTTTTCAAAAATTCCCTTTGGCCAAAATCTTGAGTATGCACATATGAATGATATATCGTTGGATAGGTGCATCAATTACTTGTCCAGTGGTATACATATCATTTTAGGTTTATATTTCTGATATAAGGATTTTTTCACTCAAATTTAGTACCTTTTGCCTACACTTCGATACTTTTTGAGTGTGCACGTATAAATGATATATCGTTGGAAAGGTGCATCAATTACTTGTCCAGTGGTATACATATCATTCTAGGTTTATATTTCTGATGTTAGAATTTTTTCATTCAAAGTTAGTACCTTTTGCCTACACTTCAATACTTTTTCAAAAATTTCCTTTGGCCAAAATCTTGAGTGTGTACGTATGAGTGATATATCGTTGGAAAGGTGCATCAATAACCTATCAAATGGTATACATATCATTCTAGGTTTATATATCTGATATAAGGATTTTTTTCATTCAAAGTTAGTACCTTTTGCCTACACTTCAATACTTTTTCAAAAATTTTCTTTTGGCCAAAATCTTGAGTGTGTACGTATGAAAGATATATCGTTGGAAAGGTGCATCAATAACCTATCCAATGGTATACATAGCATTCTAGGTTTATATTTCTGATATAAGGATTTTTTTATTCAAATTTAGTACCTTTTGCCTACACTTCAATACTTTTTGAGTGTGCACGTATGAATGATATATCGTTGGAAAGGTGCATCAATTACTTGTCCAGTGGTATACATATCATTCTAGGTTTATATTTCTGATGTTAGAATTTTTTCATTCAAAGTTAGTACCTTTTGCCTACACTTCAATACTTTTTCAAAAATTTCCTTTGGCCAAAATCTTGAGTGTGCAGGTATAAATTATATATCGTTGGAAAGGTGCATCAATTACCTGTCCAGCGGTATACATATCATTCTAGGTTTATATTTCTGATATAAGGATTTTTTCATTCAAAGTTAGTACCTTTTGCCTACACTTCAATACTTTTTCAAAAATTTCCTTTGGCCAAAATCTTGAGTGTGCACGTATGAATGATATATCGTTGGAAAGGTGCATCAATAACCTATCAAATGGTTTACATAGCATTCTAGGTTTATATTTCTGATGTTAGAATTTTTTCATTCTTTTGCCTTTTGCCTACACTTCAATACTTTTTCAAAAATTTCCTTTGGCCAAAATCTTGAGTGTGCACGTATGAATGATATATCGTTGGAAAGGTGCATCAATTACCTGTCTAATGGTGTACATATCATTCTAGGTTTATATTTCTGATATAAGGATTTTTTCATTCAAAGTTAGTACCTTTTGCCTACACTTCAATACTTTTTCAAAAATTTCCATTGGCCAAAATCTTGAGTGTGCACGTATGAATGATATATCGTTGAAAAGGTGCATCAATTACCTGTCTAATGGTGTACATATCATTCTAGGTTTATATTTCCGATGTTAGATTTTTTCATTCTTTTGCCTTTTGCCTACACTTCAATACTTTTTCAAAAATTTCCTTCGGCCAAAATCTTGAGTGTGCACGTATGAATGATATATTGTTGGAAAGGTGCATCAATTACCTGTCCAGCAGTATACATTTCATTCTAGGTTTATATTTCTGATATAAGGATTTTTTCATTCAAATTTAGTACCTTTTGCCTACACTTCAATACTTTTTCAAAAATTTCCTTTGGCCAAAATCTTGAGTGTGCACGTATGAGTGATAAATCGTTGAAAAGGTGCATCAATAACCTGTCTAATGGTGTACATATCATTCTAGGTTTATATTTCCTATGTTAGAATTTGTTCATTCTTTTGCCTACACTTCAATACTTTTTCAAAAATTTCCTTTGGCCAAAATCTTGAGTGTGCACGTATGAACGATATATCGTTGGAAAGGTGCATCAATAACCTATCCAATGGCTTACATATCATTCTAGGTTTATATATCTGATATAAGGATTTTTTCATTCAAATTTAGTACCTTTTGCCTACACTTCAATACTTTTTCAAAAATTTTCTTTTGGCCAAAATCTTTAGTGTGTACGTATGAGTGATATATCGTTGGAAAGGTGCATCAATAGCCTATCCAATGGTACACATATCATTCTAGGTTTATATATCTGATATAAGGATTTTTTCATTCAAAGTTAGTACCTTTTGCCTACACTTCAATACTTTTTCAAAAATTTCCTTTGGCCAAAATCTTGAGTGTGCACGTATGAGTGATAAATCGTTGAAAAGGTGCATCAATAACCTGTCTAATGGTGTACATATCATTCTAGGTTTATATTTCCGATGTTAGAATTTTTTCATTCTTTTGCCTACACTTCAATACTTTTTCAAAAATTTCCTTTGGCCAAAATCTTGAGTGTGCACGTCATCAATGAATGATATATCATTGGAAAGGTGCATCAATTACCTGTCTAATGGTGTACATATCATTCTAGGTTTATATTTCCGATGTTAGAATTTTTTCATTCAAAGTTAGTACCTTTTGCCTACACTTCAATACTTTTTCAAAAAATTGTCTTTTGGCCAAAATCTTGAGTGTGTACGTATGAGTGATATATCGTTGGAAAGGTGCATCAATAACCTGTCCAATGGTACACATATCATTCTAGGTTTATATTTCTGATATAAGGATTTTTTCATTCAAAGTTAGTACCTTTTGCCTACACTTCAATACTTTTTGAGTGTGCATGTATGAATGATATATCGTTGGAAAGGTGCATCAATTACTTGTCCAGTGGTACACATATCATTCTAGGTTTATATTTCTGATGTTAGAATTTTTTCATTCAAAGTTAGTACCTTTTGCCTACACTTCAATACCTTTTCAAAAATTTCTCTTGGCCAAAATCTTGAGTGTGCACGTATGAATGATAAATCGTTGGAAAGGTGCATCAATAACCTGTCTAATGGTGTACATATCATTCTAGGTTTATATTTCCGATGTTAGAATTTTTTCATTCAAAGTTAGTACCTTTTGCCTACACTTCAATACTTTTTCAAAAATTTCCTTTGGCCAAAATCTTGAGTGTGCACGTATGAATGATATATCGTTGGAAAGGTGCATCAATAACCTATCCAATGGTTTACATATCATTCTAGGTTTATATATCTGATATAAGGATTTTTTCATTCAAATTTAGTACCTTTTGCCTACACTTCAATACTTTTTCAAAAATTTTCTTTTGGCCAAAATCTTGAGTGTGTACGTATGAGTGATATATCGTTGGAAAGGTGCATCAATAACCTATCCAATGGTACACATATCATTCTAGGTTTATATATCTGATATAAGGATTTTTTCATTCAAAGTTAGTACCTTTTGCCTACACTTCAATACTTTTTGAGTGTGCATGTATGAATGATATATCGTTGGAAAGGTGCATCAATTACTTGTCCAGTGGTACACATATCATTCTAGGTTTATATTTCTGATGTTAGAATTTTTTCATTCAAAGTTAGTACCTTTTGCCTACACTTCAATACTTTTTCAAAAATTTCCTTTGGCCAAAATCTTGAGTGTGCACGTCATCAATGAATGATATATCATTGGAAAGGTGCATCAATTACCTGTCTAATGGTGTACATATCATTCTAGGTTTATATTTCCGATGTTAGATTTTTTTCATTCTTTTGCCTTTTGCCTACACTTCAATACTTTTTCAAAAATTTCCTTTGGCCAAAATCTTGAGTGTGCACGTATGACTGATATATCGTTGGAAAAATGCATCAATAACTTGTCCAGTGGTATACATATCATTCTAGGTTTATATTTTTGATGTTAGAATTTTTTCATTCAAAATTAGTACCTTTTGCCTACACTTCAATACTTTTTCAAAAATTTCCTTTGGCCAAAATCTTGAGTGTGCACGTATGAATGATATATCGTTGGAAAGGTCCATCAATAGCCTGTTCAGTGATATACATAACAAGCTAGGTTTATATTTCTGATATAAGGATTTTTTCATTCAAAGTTAGTTCCTTTTGTTTACACTTCAATACTTTTTCAAAAATTTCCTTTGGCCAAAATCTTGAGTGTGCACGTATGAATGATATATCGTTGGAAAGGTGCATCAATAACCTATCCAATGGTTTACATAGCATTCTAGGTTTATATATCTGATGTTAGAATTTTTTCATTCTTTTGCCTTTTGCCTACACTTCAATACTTTTTCAAAAATTTCCTTTGGCCAAAATCTTGAGTGTGCACGTATGAATGATATATCGTTGGAAAGGTGCATCAATTAACTGTCTAATGGTGTACATATTATTCTAAGTTTATATTTCCGATGTTAGATTTTTTTCATTCTTTTGCCTTTTGCCTACACTTCAATACTTTTTCAAAAATTTCCTCTGGCCAAAATCTTGAGTGTGCACATATAATTGAAAATTCGTTGAAAAGGTGCATCAATTACCTGTCCAATAATGTACATATCATTATAGGTTTATGTTTCCGATATAAGGATTTTTTCATTCAGAGTTAGTACCTTTTGCCTACACTTCAATACTTTTTCAAAAATTTCCTTTGGCCAAAATCTTGAGTGTGCACGTATGAGTATCGTGTATATATATCGTTGGAAAGGTGCATCAATTACCTGTCCAGCGGTATACATATCGTTCTAGGTTTATATTTCTGATATAAGAATTTTTTCATTCAAAGTTAGTACCTTTTGCCTACACTTCAATACTTTTTCAAAAATTTTCTTTTGGCCAAAATCTTGAGTGTGTACGTATGAAAGATATATCGTTGGAAAGGTGCATCAATAACCTATCCAATGGTATACATAGCATTCTAGGTTTATATTTCTGATATAAGGATTTTTTTATTCAAATTTAGTACCTTTTGCCTACACTTCAATACTTTTTGAGTGTGCACGTATGAAAGATATATCGTTGGAAAGGTGCATCAATAACCTATCCAATGGTATACATAGCATTCTAGGTTTATATTTCTGATATAAGGATTTTTTTATTCAAATTTAGTACCTTTTGCCTACACTTCAATACTTTTTGAGTGTGCACGTATGAATGATATATCGTTGGAAAGGTGCATCAATTACTTGTCCAGTGGTATACATATCATTCTAGGTTTATATTTCTGATGTTAGAATTTTTTCATTCTTTTGCCTTTTGCCTACACTTCAATACTTTTTCAAAAATTTCCTTTGGCCAAAATCTTGAGTGTGCACGTATGAATGATATATCGTTGGAAAGGTGCATCAATTATCTGTCTAATGGTGTACATATCATTCTAGGTTTATATTTCCGATGTTAGATTTTTTTCATTCTTTTGCCTTTTGCCTACACTTCAATACTTTTTCAAAAATTTCCTTTGGCCAAAATCTTGAGTGTGCACATATAATTGATATATCGTTGGAAAGGTGCATCAATTACCTGTCTAATGGTGTACATATCATTCTAGGTTTATATTTCTGATATAAGGATTTTTTCATTCAAAGTTAGTACCTTTTGCCTACACTTCAATACTTTTTCAAAAATTTCCTTTGGCCAAAATCTTGAGTGTGCACGTATGAATGATATATCGTTGAAAAGGTGCATCAATTACCTGTCTAATGGTGTACATATCATTCTAGGTTTATATTTCCGATGTTAGATTTTTTTCATTCTTTTGCCTTTTGCCTACACTTCAATACTTTTTCAAAAATTTCCTTCGGCCAAAATCTTGAGTGTGCACGTATGAATGATATATTGTTGGAAAGGTGCATCAATTACCTGTCCAGCAGTATACATTTCATTCTAGGTTTATATTTCTGATATAAGGATTTTTTCATTCAAATTTAGTACCTTTTGCCTACACTTCAATACTTTTTCAAAAATTTCCTTTGGCCAAAATCTTGAGTGTGCACGTATGAGTGATAAATCGTTGAAAAGGTGCATCAATAACCTGTCTAATGGTGTACATATCATTCTAGGTTTATATTTCCTATGTTAGAATTTGTTCATTCTTTTGCCTACACTTCAATACTTTTTCAAAAATTTCCTTTGGCCAAAATCTTGAGTGTGCACGTCATCAATGAATGATATATCATTGGAAAGGTGCATCAATTACCTGTCTAATGGTGTACATATCATTCTAGGTTTATATTTCCGATGTTAGATTTTTTTCATTCTTTTGCCTTTTGCCTACACTTCAATACTTTTTCAAAAATTTCCTTTGGCCAAAAGCTTGAGTGTGCACGTATGAATGATACATCGTTGGAAAGGTGCATCAATAACCTGTTCAGTGGTATACATAACAAGCTAGGTTTATATTTCTGATATAAGGATTTTTTCATTCAAAGTTAGTACCTTTTGCCTACACTTCAATACTTTTTCAAAAATTTCCTTTGGCCAAAATCTTGAGTGTGCACGTATGACTGATATATCGTTGGAAAGGTGCATCAATAGCCTATCCAATGGTACACATATCATTCTAGGTTTATATATCTGATATAAGGATTTTTTCATTCAAAGTTAGTACCTTTTGCCTACACTTCAATACTTTTTGAGTGTGCATGTATGAATGATATATCGTTGGAAAGGTGCATCAATTACTTGTCCAGTGGTACACATATCATTCTAGGTTTATATTTCTTATGTCAGAATTTTTTCATTCAAAGTTAGTACCTTTTGCCTACACTTCAATACCTTTTCAAAAATTTCCTTTGGCCAAAATCTTGAGTGTGCACGTATGAATGATACATCGTTGGAAAGGTGCATCAATAACCTGTTCAGTGGTATACATAACAAGCTAGGTTTATATTTCTGATATAAGGATTTTTTCATTCAAAGTTAGTACCTTTTGCCTACACTTCAATACTTTTTCAAAAATTTCCTTTGGCCAAAATCTTGAGTGTGCACGTATGAATGATATATCGTTGGAAAGGTGCATCAATAACCTATCCAATAGTTTACATAGCATTCTAGGTTTATATTTCTGATGTTAGAATTTTTTCATTCTTTTGCCTTTTGCCTACACTTCAATACTTTTTCAAAAATTTCCTTTGGCCAAAATCTTGAGTGTGCACGTATGAATGATACATCGTTGGAAAGGTGCATCAATAACCTATCCAATGGTATACACATCATTCTAGGTTTATGTTTCTGATATAAGGATTTTTTCATTCAAAGTTAGTACCTTTTGCCTACACTTCAATACATTTTCAAAAATTTCCTTTGGCCAAAATCTTGAGTGTGCACGTATGAGTGATAAATCGTTGAAAAGGTGCATCAATAACCTGTCTAATGGTGTACATATCATTCTAGGTTTATATTTCCGATGTTAGAATTTTTTCATTCTTTTGCCTACACTTCAATACTTTTTCAAAAATTTCCTTTGGCCAAAATCTTGAGTGTGCACGTCATCAATGAATGATATATCATTGGAAAGGTGCATCAATTACCTGTCTAATGGTGTACATATCATTCTAGGTTTATATTTCCGATGTTAGATTTTTTTCATTCTTTTGCCTTTTGCCTACACTTCAATACTTTTTCAAAAATTTCCTTTGGCCAAAATCTTGAATGTGCACGTATGAATGATATATCGTTGGAAAGGTGCATCAATAACCTATCCAATGGTTTACATATCATTCTAGGTTTATATATCTGATATAAGGATTTTTTCATTCAAATTTAGTACCTTTTGCCTACACTTCAATACTTTTTCAAAAATTTTCTTTTGGCCAAAATCTTGAGTGTGCACGTATGAATGATATATCGTTGGAAAGGTGCATCAATAACCTATCCAATGGTTTACATATCATTCTAGGTTTATATATCTGATATAAGGATTTTTTCATTCAAAGTTAGTACCTTTTGCCTACACTTCAATACTTTTTGAGTGTGCATGTATGAATGATATATCGTTGGAAAGGTGCATCAATTACTTGTCCAGTGGTACACATATCATTCTAGGTTTATATTTCTGATGTTAGAATTTTTTCATTCAAAGTTAGTACCTTTTGCCTACACCTCAATACCCTTTCAAAAATTTCTCTTGGCCAAAATCTTGAGTGTGCACGTATGCATGATACATCGTTGGAAAGGTGCATCAATAACCTGTTCAGTGGTATACATAATAAGCTAGGTTTATATTTCTGATATAAGGATTTTTTCATTCAAAGTTAGTACCTTTTGCCTACACTTCAATACTTTTTCAAAAATTTCCTTTGGCCAAAATCTTGAGTGTGCACGTATGAATGATATATCGTTGGAAAGGTGCATCAATAACCTATCCAATAGTTTACATAGCATTCTAGGTTTATATTTCTGATGTTAGAATTTTTTCATTCTTTTGCCTTTTGCCTTTTGCCTACACTTCAATACTTTTTCAAAAATTTCCTTTGGCCAAAATCTTGAGTGTGCACGTATGAATGATAAATCGTTGGAAAGGTGCATCAATTACCTGTCTAATGGTGTACATATCATTCTAGGTTTATATTTCCGATGTTAGATTTTTTTCATTCTTTTGCCTTTTGCCTACACTTCAATACTTTTTCAAAAATTTCCTTTGGCCAAAATCTTGAGTGTGCACGTATGAGTGATAAATCGTTGGAAAGGTGCATCAATTAACTGTCCAATAATGTACATATCATTCTAGGTTTATGTTTCTGATATAAGGATTTTTTCATTCAAAGTTAGTACCTTTTGCCTACACTTCAATACTTTTTCAAAAATTTCCTTTGGCCAAAATCTTGAGTGTGCACGTATGACTGATATATCGTTGGAAAAATGCATCAATAACTTGTCCAGTGGTATACATATCATTCTAGGTTTATATTTCTGATGTTAGAATTTTTTCATTCAAAATTAGTACCTTTTGCCTACACTTCAATACTTTTTCAAAAATTTCCTTTGGCCAAAATCTTGAGTGTGCACGTATGAATGATATATCGTTGGAAAGGTCCATCAATAGCCTGTTCAGTGATATACATAACAAGCTAGGTTTATATTTCTGATATAAGGATTTTTTCATTCAAAGTTAGTTCCTTTTGTTTACACTTCAATACTTTTTCAAAAATTTCCTTTGGCCAAAATCTTGAGTGTGCACGTATGAATGATATATCGTTGGAAAGGTGCATCAATAACCTATCCAATGGTTTACATAGCATTCTAGGTTTATATATCTGATGTTAGAATTTTTTCATTCTTTTGCCTTTTGCCTACACTTCAATACTTTTTCAAAAATTTCCTTTGGCCAAAATCTTGAGTGTGCACGTATGAATGATATATCGTTGGAAAGGTGCATCAATTAACTGTCTAATGGTGTACATATTATTCTAAGTTTATATTTCCGATGTTAGATTTTTTTCATTCTTTTGCCTTTTGCCTACACTTCAATACTTTTTCAAAAATTTCCTCTGGCCAAAATCTTGAGTGTGCACATATATTTGATAATTCGTTGAAAAGGTGCATCAATTACCTGTCCAATCATGTACATATCATTATAGGTTTATGTTTCCGATATAAGGATTTTTTCATTCAGAGTTAGTACCTTTTGCCTACACTTCAATACTTTTTCAAAAATTTCCTTTGGCCAAAATCTTGAGTGTGCACGTATGAGTATCGTATATATATATCGTTGGAAAGGTGCATCAATTACCTGTCCAGCGGTATACATATCGTTCTAGGTTTATATTTCTGATATAAGAATTTTTTCATTCAAAGTTAGTACCTTTTGCCTACACTTCAATACTTTTTCAAATATTTTCTCTTGGCCAAAATCATTAGTGTGTACGTATGAATGATATATCGTTAGAAAGAAGCATCAATTACCTGTCCAATGGTGTACATACCATTCTAGGTTTATATTTCTGCTATAAGCATTTTTACATTCAAAGTTAGTACCTTTTGCCTACACTTCAATACTTTTTCAAAAATTTCCTTTGGCCAAAAGCTTGAGTGTGCACGTATGAATGATATATCGTTGGAAAGGTGCATCAATAACCTATCCAATAGTATACATATCATTCTAGGTTTATATTTTCGATGTTAGAATTTTTACATTCAAATTTAGTATCTTTTGCCTACACTTCAATACTTTTTCAAAAATTCCCTTTGGCCAAAATCTTGAGTATGCACGTATTAATGATCAATCGTTGGAAAGGTGCATCAATTACCTGTCTAATAATGTACATATCATTCTAGGTTTATGTTTCTGATATAAGGATTTTTTCATTCAAAGTTAGTACCTTTTGCCTACACTTCAATACTTTTTCAAAAATTTCCTTTGGCCAAAATCTTGAGTGTGCACGTATGAATGATATATCGTTGGAAAGGTGCATCAATTACCTGTCCAGCGGTATACATATCATTCTAGATTTATATTTTCCATGTTAGAATTTTTACATTCAAATTTAGTATCTTTTGCCTACACTTCAATACTTTTTCAAAAATTCCCTTTGGCCAAAATCTTGAGTATGCACATATGAATGATATATCGTTGGATAGGTGCATCAATTACTTGTCCAGTGGTATACATATCATTTTAGGTTTATATTTTTGATATAAGGATTTTTTCATTCAAATTTAGTACCTTTTGCCTACACTTCAATACTTTTTGAGTGTGCACGTATGAATGATATATCGTTGGAAAGGTGCATCAATTACTTGTCCAGTGGTATACATATCATTCTAGGTTTATATTTCTGATGTTAGAATTTTTTCATTCAAAGTTAGTACCTTTTGCCTACACTTCAATACTTTTTCAAAAATTTCCTTTGGCCAAAATCTTGAGTGTGCACGTATGAATGATACATCGTTGGAAAGGTGCATCAATAACCTATCAAATGGTATACATATCATTCTAGGTTTATATATCTGATATAAGGGTTTTTTCATTCAAAGTTAGTACCTTTTGCCTACACTTCAATACTTTTTCAAAAATTTTCTTTTGGCCAAAATCTTGAGTGTGTACGTATCAAAGATATATCGTTGGAAAGGTGCATCAATAACCTATCCAATGGTATACATATCATTCTAGGTTTATATATCTGATATAAGGATTTTTTCATTCAAAGTTAGTACCTTTTGCCTACACTTCAATACTTTTTGAGTGTGCACGTATGAATGATATATCGTTGGAAAGGTGCATCAATTACTTGTCCAGTGGTATACATATCATTCTAGGTTTATATTTCTGATGTTAGAATTTTTTCATTCAAAGTTAGTACCTTTTGCCTACACTTCAATACTTTTTCAAAAATTTCCTTTGGCCAAAATCTTGAGTGTGTACGTATGAGTGATATATCGTTGGAAAGGTGCATCAATAACCTATCAAATGGTATACATATCATTCTAGGTTTATATATCTGATATAAGGATTTTTTCATTCAAAGTTAGTACCTTTTGCCTACACTTCAATACTTTTTCAAAAATTTTCTTTTGGCCAAAATCTTGAGTGTGTACGTATGAAAGATATATCGTTGGAAAGGTGCATCAATAACCTATCCAATGGTATACATAGCATTCTAGGTTTATATTTCTGATATAAGGATTTTTTCATTCAAAGTTAGTACCTTTTGCCTACACTTCAATACTTTTTGAGTGTGCACGTATGAATGATATATCGTTGGAAAGGTGCATCAATTACTTGTCCAGTGGTATACATATCATTCTAGGTTTATATTTCTGATGTTAGAATTTTTTCATTCAAAGTTAGTACCTTTTACCTACACTTCAATACTTTTTCAAAAATTTCCTTTGGCCAAAATCTTGAGTGTGCACGTATGAATTATATATCGTTGGAAAGGTGCATCAATTACCTGTCCAGCGGTATACATATCATTCTAGGTTTATATTTCTGATATAAGGATTTTTTCATTCAAATTTAGTACCTTTTGCCTACACTTCAATACGTTTTGAGTGTGCACGTATGAATGATATATTGTTGGAAAGGTGCATCAATTACCTGTCTAATGGTGTACATATCATTCTAGGTTTATATTTCCGATGTTAGATTTTTTTCATTCTTTTGCCTTTTGCCTACACTTCAATACTTTTTCAAAAATGTCCTTTGGCCAAAATCTTGAGTGTGCACATATAATTGATATATCGTTGGAAAGGTGCATCAATTACCTGTCCAGCGGTATACATATCATTCTAGGTTTATATTTCTGATATAAGGATTTTTTCATTCAAATTTAGTACCTTTTGCCTACACTTCAATACTTTTTGAGTGTGCACGTATGAATGATATATCGTTGGAAAGGTGCATCAATTACTTGTCCAGTGGTATACATATCATTCTAGGTTCATATTTCTGATGTTAGAATTTTTTCATTCAAAGTTAGTACCTTTTGCCTACACTTCAATACTTTTTCAAAAATTTCCTTTGGCCAAAATCTTGAGTGTGCACGTATGAATTATATATCGTTGGAAAGGTGCATCAATTACCTGTCCAGCGGTATACATATCATTCTAGGTTTATATTTCTGATATAAGGATTTTTTCATTCAAATTTAGTACCTTTTGCCTACACTTCAATACTTTTTGAGTGTGCACGTATGAATGATATATCGTTGGAAAGGTGCATCAATTACTTGTCCAGTGGTATACATATCATTCTAGGTTTATATTTCTGATGTTAGAATTTTTTCATTCAAAGTTAGTACCTTTTGCCTACACTTCAATACTTTTTCAAAAATTTCCTTTGGCCAAAATCTTGAGTGTGCACGTATGAATTATATATCGTTGGAAAGGTGCATCAATTACCTGTCCAGCGGTATACATATCTTTCTAGGTTTATATTTCTGATATAAGGATTTTTTCATTCAAATTTAGTACCTTTTGCCTACACTTCAATACGTTTTGAGTGTGCACATATAATTGATATATCGTTGAAAAGGTGCATCAATTACCTGTCTAATAATGTACATATCATTCTAAGTTTATGTTTCTGATATAATAATTTTTTCATTCAAATTTAGTACCTTTTGCCTACACTTCAATACGTTTTGAGTGTGCACGTATGAATGATATATTGTTGGAAAGGTGCATCAATTACCTGTCTAATGGTGTACATATCATTCTAGGTTTATATTTCCGATGTTAGATTTTTTTCATTCTTTTGCCTTTTGCCTACACTTCAATACTTTTTCAAAAATGTCCTTTGGCCAAAATCTTGAGTGTGCACATATAATTGATATATCCTTGGAAAGGTGCATCAATTACCTGTCCAGCGGTATACATATCATTCTAGGTTTATATTTCTGATATAAGGATTTTTTCATTCAAATTTAGTACCTTTTGCCTACACTTCAATACTTTTTGAGTGTGCACGTATGAATGATATATCGTTGGAAAGGTGCATCAATTACTTGTCCAGTGGTATACATATCATTCTAGGTTTATATTTCTGATGTTAGAATTTTTTCATTCAAAGTTAGTACCTTTTGCCTACACTTCAATACTTTTTCAAAAATTTCCTTTGGCCAAAATCTTGAGTGTGCACGTATGAATTATATATCGTTGGAAAGGTGCATCAATTACCTGTCCAGCGGTATACATATCATTCTAGGTTTATATTTCTGATATAAGGATTTTTTCATTCAAAGTTAGTACCTTTTGCCTACACTTCAATACTTTTTGAGTGTGCACGTATGAATGATATATCGTTGGAAAGGTGCATCAATTACTTGTCCAGTGGTATACATATCATTCTAGGTTCATATTTCTGATGTTAGAATTTTTTCATTCAAAGTTAGTACCTTTTGCCTACACTTCAATACTTTTTCAAAAATTTCCTTTGGCCAAAATCTTGAGTGTGCACGTATGAATTATATATCGTTGGAAAGGTGCATCAATTACCTGTCCAGCGGTATACATATCATTCTAGGTTTATATATCTGATATAAGGATTTTTTCATTCAAATTTAGTACCTTTTGCCTACACTTCAATACTTTTTGAGTGTGCACGTATGAATGATATATCGTTGGAAAGGTGCATCAATTACTTGTCCAGTGGTATACATATCATTCTAGGTTTATATTTCTGATGTTAGAATTTTTTCATTCAAAGTTAGTACCTTTTGCCTACACTTCAATACTTTTTCAAAAATTTCCTTTGGCCAAAATCTTGAGTGTGCACGTATGAATGATATATCGTTGGAAAGGTGCATCAAGTACCTGTCTACTAGTGTACATATCATTCTAGATTTATATTTCCGATGTTAGATTTTTTTCATTCTTTTGCCTTTTGCCTACACTTCAATACTTTTTCAAAAATTTCCTTTGGCCAAAATCTTGAGTGTGCACATATAATTGATATATCGTTGAAAAGGTGCATCAATTACCTGTCTAATAATGTACATATCATTCTAGGTTTATGTTTCTGATATAAGGATTTTTTCATTCAAAGTTAGTACCTTTTGCCTACACTTCAATACTTTTTCAAAAATTTCCATTGGCCAAAATCTTGAGTGTGCACGTATGAATTATATATCGTTGGAGAGGTGCATCAATAACCTATCCAATGGTTTACATAGCATTCTAGGTTTATATTTCTGATGTTAGAATTTTTCATTCTTTTGCCTTTTGCCTACACTTCAATACTTTTTCAAAAATTTCCTTTGGCCAAAATCTTGAGTGTGCACGTATGAATGATAAATCGTTGGAAAGGTGCATCAATTACCTGTCTAATGGTGTACATATCATTCTAGGTTTATATTTCCGATGTTAGATTTTTTTCATTCTTTTGCCTTTTGCCTACACTTCAATACTTTTTCAAAAATTTCCTTTGGCCAAAATCTTGAGTGTGCACGTATGATTGATAAATCGTTGGAAAGGTGCATCAATAACCTATCCAATGGTGTACATAGCATTCTAGGTTTATATTTCTGATATAAGGATTTTTTCATTCAAAGTTAGTACCTTTTGCCTACACTTCAATACTTTTTGAGTGTGCACGTATGAATGATACATCGTTGGAAAGGTGCATCAATTACCTGTCTAATGGTGTACATATCATTCTAGGTTTATATTTCCGATGTTAGATTTTTTTCATTCTTTTGCCTTTTGCCTACACTTCAATACTATTTCAAAAATGTCCTTTGGCCAAAATCTTGAGTGTGCACGTATGAGTGATAAATCGTTGGAAAGGTGCATCAATAACCTATCCAATGGTATACATAGCATTCTAGGTTTATATTTCTGATATAAGGATTTTTTCATTCAAAGTTAGTACCTTTTGCCTACACTTCAATACTTTTTGAGTGTGCACGTATGAATGATACATCGTTGGAAAGGTGCATCAATTACTTGTCCAGTGGTATACATATCATTCTAGGTTTATATTTCTGATGTTAGAATTTTTTCATTCAAAGTTAGTACCTTTTGCCTAGACTTCAATACTTTTTCAAAAATTTCCTTTGGCCAAAAGCTTGAGTGTGCACGTATGAATGATATATCGTGGGAAAGGTGCATCAATTACCTGTCTAATGGTGTACATATCATTCTAGGTTTATATTTCTGATGTTAGAATTTTTTCATTCAAAATTAGTACCTTTTGCCTACACTTCAATACTTTTTCAAAAATTTCCTTTGGCCAAAATCTTGAGTGTGCACGTATGAATGATAAAGAGTGATTTTTTAAGTGCCTGATAACTTTTTTTTTAAAAAAAACGCATAAAATTTGCAAAATCTCATCGGTTCTTTATTTGAAACGTTAGATTGGTCCATGACATTTACTTTTTGAAGATAATTTCATTTAAATGTTGACCGCGGCTGCGTCTTAGGTGGTCCATTCGGAAAGTCCAATTTTGGGCAACTTTTTCGAGCATTTCGGCCGGAATAGCCCGAATTTCTTCGGAAATGTTGTCTTCCAAAGCTGGAATAGTTGCTGGCTTATTTCTGTAGACTTTAGACTTGACGTAGCCCCACAAAAAATAGTCTAAAGGCGTCAAATCGCATGATCTTGGTGGCCAACTTACCGGTCCATTTCTTGAGATTAATTGTTCTCCGAAGTTTTCCCTCAAAATGGCCATAGAATCGCGAGATGTGTGGCATGTAGCGCCATCTTGTTGAAACCACATGTCAACCAAGTTCAGTTCTTCCATTTTTGGCAACAAAAAGTTTGTTAGCATCGAACGATAGCGATCACCATTCACCGTAACGTTGCGTCCAACAGCATCTTTGAAAAAATACGGTCCAATGATTCCACCAGCGTACAAACCACACCAAACAGTGCATTTTTCGGGATGCATGGCCAGTTCTTGAACGGCTTCTGGTTGCTCTTCACTCCAAATGCGGCAATTTTGCTTATTTACGTAGCCATTCAACCAGAAATGAGCCTCATCGCTGAACAAAATTTGTCGATAAACACATTTCGAACCGAACACTGATTTTGATAATAAAATTCAATGATTTGCAAGCGTTGCTCGTTAGTAAGTCTATTCATGATGAAATGTCAAAGCATACTGACCATCTTTCTCTTTGACACCATGTCTGAAATCCCACGTGATCTGTCAAATACTAATGCATGAAAATCATAACCTCAAAAAAATCACCCTTTATAAGGATTTTTTCATTCAAAGTTAGTACCTTTTGCCTACACTTCAATACTTTTTCAAAAATTTCCTTTGGCCAAAATCTTGAGTGTGCACGTATGAATGATATATCGTTGGAAAGGTGCATCAATAACCTATCCAATGGTTTACATAGCATTCTAGGTTTATATATCTGATGTTAGAATTTTTTCATTCTATTGCCTTTTGCCTACACTTCAATACTTTTTCAAAAATTTCCTTTGGCCAAAATCTTGAGTGTGCACGTATGAATGATATATCGTTGGAAAGGTGCATCAATTAACTGTCTAATGGTGTACATATCATTCTAAGTTTATATTTCCGATGTTAGATTTTTTTCATTCTTTTGCCTTTTGCCTACACTTCAATACTTTTTCAAAAATGTCCTCTGGCCAAAATCTTGAGTGTGCACATATAATTGATAATTCGTTGAAAAGGTGCATCAATTACCTGTCCAATAATGTACATATCATTATAGGTTTATGTTTCCGATATAAGGATTTTTTCCTTCAGAGTTAGTACCTTTTGCCTACACTTCAATACTTTTTCAAAAATTTCCTTTGGCCAAAATCTTGAGTGTGCACGTATGAATGATATATCGTTGGAAAGGTGCATCAATTACCTGTCCAGCGGTATACATATCGTTCTAGGTTTATATTTCTGATATAAGAATTTTTTCATTCAAAGTTAGTACCTTTTGCCTACACTTCAATACTTTTTCAAATATTTTCTCTTGTCCAAAATCTTTAGTGTGTACGTATGAATGATATATCGTTAGAAAGAAGCATCAATTACCTGTTCAATGGTGTACATACCATTCTAGGTTTATATTTCTGCTATAAGCATTTTTACATTCAAAGTTAGTACCTTTTGCCTACACTTCAATACTTTTTCAAAAATTTCCTTTGGCCAAAAGCTTGAGTGTGCACGTATGAATGATATATTGTTGGAAAGGTGCATCAATAACCTATCCAATGGTATACATAGCATTCTAGGTTTATATTTTCGATGTTAGAATTTTTACATTCAAATTTAGTATCTTTTGCCTACACTTCAATACTTTTTCAAAAATTCCCTTTGGCCAAAATCTTGAGTATGCACGTATCAATGATCAATCGTTGGAAAGGTGCATCAATTACCTGTCTAATAATGTACATATCATTCTAGGTTTATGTTTCTGATATAAGGATTTTTTCATTCAAAGTTAGTACCTTTTGCCTACACTTCAATACTTTTTCAAAAATTTCCTTTGGCCAAAATCTTGAGTGTGCACGTATGAATGATATATCGTTGGAAAGGTGCATCAATAACCTATCCAATGGTTTACATATCATTCTAGATTTATATTTTCGATGTTAGAATTTTTACATTCAAATTTAGTATCTTTTGCCTACACTTCAATACTTTTTCAAAAATTCCCTTTGGCCAAAATCTTGAGTATGCACATATGAATGATATATCGTTGGATAGGTGCATCAATTACTTGTCCAGTGGTATACATATCATTTTAGGTTTATATTTCTGATATAAGGATTTTTTCATTCAAATTTAGTACCTTTTGCCTACACTTCAATACTTTTTGAGTGTGCACGTATGAATGATATATCGTTGGAAAGGTGCATCAATTACTTGTCCAGTGGTATACATATCATTCTAGGTTTATAGTTCTGATGTTAGAATTTTGTCATTCAAAGTTAGTAGGGTAAAACACCCAGTCCTGAGCCCCCTTAAGAGAAGTTTTTACTTAGAAGAATGATAACTTTGTTATTTTTAGCATGTTTGGCAGCGTTTTAGTGTTAAAATACGCGTTCATTCAAGAATAATAAATTAATTAAATTTGTTTAAATGCCAATTAGACCAATATATTTAAAAATAATGATTTATTAAAAAATGAACCGAATCCCAGTTATGAGCCCCCGATTTCCAATCTTGAGCCACCTTTTGCCCAGTTATGAGCCATCTGATTTTTACAATAAGAACTTTATTATTTTAATTATTTTATGAAAAAACAATATTCAAATCGTTAACAAAATACAAGTAAAAAATAATATTACATATAAATCATAAATCACAAATTCATTTTTGTCTTTGTGCTCAACTTCAGTTCGGTCCAAACCTGACTTTCCAAGGCATTTACTGTAATCTATTGCGTTGGGATTGATACAGGTCACAGGTACGAATACCATTAGTTATGGTCTCATTTTGTATGTATGTACAAATAATGTTTTTTAATAATTTTGCAAAATGATGCTTTGTAAACTGTTGGCCCATGTTATACATTCTCCAACATTGCAGTTCCTTCAATCACCCCATTTTAAGAGGTCTGAAAATAGCCACATCGGCTGGCTGTAATATTCTTGTTGCATTTGGGTATAAGCAGATCAGAACAATTTGCAATTTTTCTCAGAGCTTGGATAAACAGTAAGTTAAATGGGTTGTATGACCACCTATGTAAAGAATTACAGGCCACAATATTTGATTTGAAACCAGTGTTGGATAAAAGACTTCTTTTATATTGTATATAAATGCATCCGAAGTCATCCAGCCCGAATCAGTTTTCGTATACACTATTCCTTCAGGTATTGATTCTAATATATCCTTGGATATTCTTTTATAAGCAAAAACAATCATGATGGAATTATCAAGGCATCAACAGAAAATGAAAACATGACTGTCATGCTCTCTTTCTGTCAAATCTTTCTGTCTATCAAAAGATCTGCACTGGAATTTGTTACTGCTTCAGGAACTCGAATAGATATTTTTTGGATGTCTGTTGCGAAATCCGCTATACCATTTGTCGCCAGGTGTATACATCTAAAAATTCTTTAACAATTCTTTGAACTTTATGTTTTCTTCTTGGGAAGCCTCTTTTATAGTTATCAGATATATATTTCACTATTTTTCTCCCTTCGATGCATGTTAAACCCGGCAAAGGACCAGGCAGATCCTTATTGGAACGGTTATGAATGAATCCGGTTTGGAGTATTGGGCGCAGAATTTTATATTTCCTTGAAACTTCGTGAATTGACACGCCGGACTTAATGTCGTTAATTTGTATAAAATAAATTGTTAATTTAATATTTAGTGGAATCAATCTGACCAACATCCGCCAAAAAATGGGGAATCGGGATGTAATGCATGCAAGTTCAAGTGCAGAATCTGGCATTAATTGCACAAAAATATCAAGAGTTTCAATTTTCTTATTGTGAATGTTTTTGAATATCTAATAAGAGAATTATTAACGGGTTAATAAGAATGTTTATACAAATTTCTGTTCTCCTACTTTGAGCTCCACGGGCTCACATTTGGATATTTTATTTTTCTGTAATATTCCAATTGTGAGCCCCCATGGCTCATAACTGGAAACATCGAATTTAGTTACCCAGATATAAGCCCCCATTTTTTTGATTTGACAGAAAATATTTTTAATGAAATAATTAAGAAATAAACAATAAATAATATTCAACTTTTGCTATAACCACAGCTTATTATAGAAATCATAACAAAATGTCCATATCTGAAGGTTAAAAGTGTGTTAACTCCTTGTCGATATTGCTTAGCAAATCACTTGACTGAGTAAGAGCACGAGGCACGTCTTTTTATTTTAAAAAATCACTTCAAACTTAATATTTCATACTCAGCATGATAGCTGAACGAACTGAACGAATTTTGGCGAATAATTATAAATGTACTGTTTTAACTGACATCCAGATAATTATTAGCTAGAGACAGTTTAATGAGTGGGGGGCTCAGAATAGGCTGAGGGCTCAGGACTGGGTGTTTTACCCTACCTTTTGCCTACACTTCAATACTTTTTCAAAAATTTCCTTTGGCCAAAATCTTGAGTGTGCACGTATGAATGATACATCGTTGGAAAGGTGCATCAATAACCTGTTCAGTGGTATACATAACAAGCTAGGTTTATATTTCTGATATAAGGATTTTTTCATTCAAAGTTAGTACCTTTTGCCTACACTTCAATACTTTTTCAAAAATTTCCTTTGGCCAAAATCTTGAGTGTGTACGTATGAGTGATATATCGTTGGAAAGGTGCATCAATAACCTATCCAATGGTATACATATCATTCTAGGTTTATATATCTGATATAAGGATTTTTTCATTCAAAGTTAGTACCTTTTGCCTACACTTCAATACTTTTTCAAAAATTTTCTTTTGGCCAAAATCTTGAGTGTGTACGTATGAAAGATATATCGTTGGAAAGGTGCATCAATAACCTATCCAATGGTATACATAGCATTCTAGGTTTATATTTCTGATATAAGGATTTTTTCATTCAAAGTTAGTACCTTTTGCCTACACTTCAATACTTTTTGAGTGTGCACGTATGAATGATATATCGTTGGAAAGGTGCATCAATTGCTTGTCCAGTGGTATACATATCATTCTAGGTTTATATTTCTGATGTTAGAATTTTTTCATTCAAAGTTAGTACCTTTTGCCTACACTTCAATACTTTTTCAAAAATTTCCTTTGGCCAAAATCTTGAGTGTGCACGTATGAATTATATATCGTTGGAAAGGTGCATCAATTACCTGTCCAGCGGTATACATATCATTCTAGGTTTATATTTCTGATATAAGGATTTTTTCATTCAAATTTAGTACCTTTTGCCTACACTTCAATACGTTTTGAGTGTGCACGTATGAATGATATATTGTTGGAAAGGTGCATCAATTACCTGTCGAATGGTGTACATATCATTCTAGGTTTATATTTCCGATGTTAGATTTTTTTCATTCTTTTGCCTTTTGCCTACACTTCAATACTTTTTCAAAAATGTCCTTTGGCCAAAATCTTGAGTGTGCACATATAATTGATATATCGTTGAAAAGGTGCATCAATTACCTGTCTAATAATGTACATATCATTCTAAGTTTATGTTTCTGATATAAGGTTTTTTTCATTCAAAGTTAGTACCTTTTGCCTACACTTCAATACTTTTTCAAAAATTTCCTTTGGCCAAAATCTTGAGTGTGCACGTATGAATGATATATCGTTGGAAAGGTGCATCCATAACCTATCCAATGGTATACATATCATTATAGGTTTATATTTCTGATATAAGGATTTTTTCATTCAACTTTAGTACCTTTTGCCTACACTTCAATACTTTTTGAGTGTGCACGTATGAATGATATATCGTTGGAAAGGTGCATCAATTACTTGTCCAGTGGTATATATATCATTCTAGGTTTATATTTCTGATGTTAGAATTTTTCATTCAAAGTTAGTACCTTTTGCCTACACTTCAATACTTTTTCAAAAATTTCCTTTGGCCAAAATCTTGAGTGTGCACGTATAAATGATATATCGTTGGAAAGGTGCATCAATTACCTGTCTACTAGTGTACATATCATTCTAGATTTATATTTCCGATGTTAGATTTTTTTCATTCTTTTGCCTTTTGCCTACACTTCAATACTTTTTCAAAAATTTCCTTTGGCCAAAATCTTGAGTGTGCACGTATGAATGATCAATCGTGGGTAGGTGCATCAATTACCTGTCCAGCGGTATACATATCATTCTAGGTTTATATTTCTGATATAAGGATTTTTTCATTCAAATTTAGTACCTTTTGCCTACACTTCAATACTTTTTGAGTGTGCACGTATGAATGATATATCGTTGGAAAGGTGCATCAATTACTTGTCCAGTGGTATACATATCATTCTAGGTTTATATTTCTGATGTTAGAATTTTTTCATTCAAAGTTAGTACCTTTTGCCTACACTTCAATACTTTTTCAAAAATTTCCTTTGGCCAAAATCTTGAGTATGCACGTATGAATGATATATCGTTGGAAAGGTGCATCAATTACCTGTCTAATGGTGTACATATCATTCTAGGTTTATATTTCCGATGTTAGATTTTTTTCATTTTTTTGCCTTTTGCCTACACTTCAATACTTTTTCAAAAATGTCCTTTGGCCAAAATTTTGAGTGTGCACGTATGAGTGATAAATCGTTGGAAAGGTGCATCAATAACCTATCCAATGGTATACATAGCATTCTAGGTTTATATTTCTGATATAAGGATTTTTTCATTCAAAGTTAGTATCTTTTGCCTACACTTCAATACTTTTTGAGTGTGCACGTATGAATGATACATCGTTGGAAAGGTGCATCAATTACTTGTCCAGTGGTATACATATCATTCTAGGTTTATATTTCTGATGTTAGAATTTTTTCATTCAAAGTTAGTACCTTTTGCCTAGACTTCAATACTTTTTCAAAAATTTCCTTTGGCCAAAATCTTGAGTGTGCACGTATGAATGATATATCGTTGGAAAGGTGCATCAATTACCTGTCTAATGGTGTACATATCATTCTAGGTTTATATTTCCGATGTTCGATTTTTTTCATTCTTTTGCCTACACTTCAATACTTTTTCAAAAATTTCCTTTGGCCAAAATCTTGAGTGTGCACGTATGAATGATATATCGTTGAAAAGGTGCATCAATTACCTGTCTAATGGTGTACATATCATTCTAGGTTTATATTTCCGATGTTAGATTTTTTTCATTCTTTTGCCTTTTGCCTACACTTCAATACTTTTTCAAAAATTTCCTTTGGCCAAAATCTTGAGTGTGCACGTATGAGTGATAAATCGTTGGAAAGGTGCATCAATAACCTATCCAATGGTATACATAGCATTCTAGGTTTATATTTCTGATATAAGGATTTTTTCATTCAAAGTTAGTACCTTTTGCCTACACTTCAATACTTTTTGAGTGTGCACGTATGAATGATATATCGTTGGAAAGGTGCATCAATTACTTGTCCAGTGGTATACATATCATTCTAGGTTTATATTTCTGATGTTAGAATTTTTTCATTCAAAGTTAGTACCTTTTGCCTACACTTCAATACTTTTTCAAAAATTTCCTTTGGCCAAAATCTTGAGTGTGCACGTATGAATGATATATCGTGGGAAAGGTGCATCAATTACCTGTCTAATGGTGTACATATCATTCTAGGTTTAAATTTCCGATGTTAGATTTTTTTCATTCTTTTGCCTTTTGCCTACACTTCAATACTTTTTCAAAAATTTCCTTTGGCCAAAATCTTGAGTGTGCACGTATGAGTGATAAATCGTTGGAAAGGTGCATCAATAACCTATCCAATGGTATACATAGCATTCGAGGTTTATATTTCTGATATAAGGATTTTTTCATTCAAATTTAGTACCTTTTGCCTACACTTCAATACTTTTTGAGTGTGCACGTATGAATGATATTGTTCTAGCGAATAGGCAACCCTAATAAGGCGAAGTGGCGAAGAAAATTATAAGCAGCAAAAGAAGAGAGAAAAAAGATGGCGAAAAAGAAGAAGTAGTAAGAAAAGGAGAAGAGAAGAAAAAAAAACCGGTGAACGGCTCTGCGCGAGTTTATCTTGTTTAAAATTCGTTTTTTTTGCTAAAATTTATCTTTTTTTTGTTGTTAATGTCACATATTAAAAGAATAAATAATAAAAATCTATTATATTAAAACATTTGGTCCATTCGAGTCGCATTGATACAAGTCCATTCGTTCGTAAGTTTAATGTTAAGCGAAAATCCAAGTCTCTTTGTGGCTGGTTGTGCGTGCAATTGGAGCTTCTTTGTGTGGCCGCTGTTGCAGTTTTAATTTTATTAAATTTTTTAAATATGGCGTGTGCTAGTGCTTTTTTTTTCTCTCCTCCCCAATTCGCATGCATTTGTAGGAGTCGCTTAAAGAAAAAAGAAGTGCATTGTTATTTGCCAAACGGGCAGTGATGTTCTCTGCCAATATTTGCAGCACGTAAAAGTCTACACAGGATCGAATATTCGAGAAGCATGAATTGGCAATTGCACGGAGGGAGAGATTCACAACTGCTGCGTTCATACATCCTCTCTTACACGGTCGGAGAGCGTAGAGATGCTATTTAAAAAAAAAAATTTACTCTGATTTTGTTTTCTCTCTCATTTGAGAATTTAACTTCGGCTATCAAGGGGTGGTTCGCACTGTCTGTTTTTTTTCCCTTTTCGGATCGTTGGTCGAACAGTGGTTGGCGGCATGTAATTTTATTGGATTCCATGTTGTTTGTCGTTGTTTGGCAGACGATTTGTTGAGAATGAAACAGTACGAACTAGTCTAATAATTTCAGTGTGCCGGCTGTGCCTTGTTTTGTTTGTTAATTACAAACGTTCTTTGTGTCTGTAAAGAAGTGTGTTTTACAAGCACACGCATGCTACATGCGCCTTTTTCTTTGTATGCATAAAAGAGAGCCACAAAAACGTCAAGAATTATGGAAAATTAACTATATCAAATTGGAGAGTTGCGCTGAGAACATGGTGCGAGAAGACGAGTCGTAAAAATATTCGTCACAAGCAACTGCACTGAAACACCGGAATAATAAGAAAATTTCATATCTTTATTTAAAGAATATTCTATTTATTAGGTTATAAATTCAGCAAAATTGTATGATAAACTTTTTTGGTGCGTATTTTATTTCTGCAATGAAAAATCTTGTTTCCATTTCAGTGTGTAGTTTCAGTCAATAAATATGCCAAGACCTAGAGGTATGAAGGTAAACACTACGATTGCTGCAAAATCTTCAAAAATTTCTGCGAATGCAAAAATAAAAGCGAGGCGAAATAATAAAACAAGGGCGGCAATTTGTGCCGGTAAATATGAATTTTGTGCTAAATTCTAAGACATTGAAATATGTGCTAAGATATTTAAATCATACATATTGGCAAAAAGAAGATAAGAGATGCGAAAAAAAGTGCGAAATATATATATTAAAGAAAAGAGCGAAATTAACTAAAAAAAGTGATTTTTGTACAGAATACATTTGAAAGGAAAAAATGTGCAATTTTGAGTTAATAGAAAGAAGTTGCGAGTTTAAATACTAAGAGATAGATCTTTATTTTTAGTTCGTATTTATGGAAAAGGTTATTGCCATTTATAAGAAGTTATGATATTTATTAAAAAAAAGTGCTAAGTGTCATTTGACGAAAGTTTAGATAAAAGTATATTAGATATAATATGCTATGTATATAAGCAAAATAAGTGCAAATTTAGGCATACAGCAAAATTCATTTTAGCAATACAATAAAGAAAAAGCGAGCAAACTATAAACATTGAGTTAAAAAGGTGCGTAGATATGGGCTTGATGAAGAAGCAAATAGTTAAAAAAAAAGGAAAAGAAGTGCGAGTGTTATATATTTTAATTTTGAAAATCGAATATATTTTAATTTTAGGAGTAATGTCTATCAAATCATTGAACATTAAAATATGAATAAGCTGAAATACTTTGAAAAAGCAAATTAATTTTGCAAATATTATACTGCGAATACTTCTTTTCCCTTTAGGTATGAGTCAAGTCAGCGAAAATAGAGCGCTAACTGAGTCAGTTATGGCAACTGAAGAGGTAGCACCCAACGACATAATTCCTAATACTGAGCATGGCAATTCCCATGGCAATGTGGATGCAATAAGCGAGCTACGCAGCGATGTTAACCTGGCGGCTTCTCAGATTCGGCGTCAGTCTGATTGGTTGAAATCGGTTAGGGACGAAGATGATAATATAGAAATAATGAAAACGCGTCTCGAAATTGTGATTTCAGCATGGGAAAAATTTGAATTTAAATTTGGTTTGTTGCATAGGCAAATGCAAGGTCAGTCATTGCAAGACACGGACTGTGCGCTTCATGGGTGTATCGAGGATATATATGTGGGGGTCCGATCGGCGTTGCGTGAGAAAATAACGGCTCTGGAGCCTTGTGCGTCTTCAGTGGGGGGTAGCAATGCTCATGAATCAGGAAGTATGCAGCTGCAATTCGCTGATTTGCCATTGGCTGATCGACTACCAACGTTTCGAGGAGACCATAATGAATGGATCCAATTTCGAGACACTTTTAATGCAGAAGTTATACGAAATCCTCACTTCACAAACTTGCAACGACTTCGACGTCTACAGGGCTGCGTTAAGGATGGCGCTGCTAGGGCACTAGGGTTTTGGCCTCAGCGTGAGGAAAGTTTTATAAAGGCATGGGAAACGTTATGCTCATCGTTTGATAATGAGTACCTATGCCATGCGGCACACTGCTCAGCCATTTTGGAGTTACCTGTTTGGCAAAGAGCCAATTTTAATTTGATTCGTAACATGCTTGATACGACTAGAAATAGTCTGCGAATGTTAGCTCAACAACTGACTCCTGAGGAGCAACGAGATTTAATTATCCTTAAATTTCTGGAGTCCCGCCTGGACAGTGTCTCTCGTAGTCAGTGGGAGATGGTGCGACCTACAGAGCGCATACCTTGTCTGCAAAAAGATTTCTTCACTTGGCTAGAGCGACGATCCAGTGGCCTTTTGGGTCGTGGCACTATTCAAGGAGTACAAAGCGCTTTAGGAAATAATGAGAACCGAATGTTAAGAAATTCTATACGTGAGCGTCCAAGGCAAAACATGCCCCAGGCAATCAATAATTACCCATGCTATAGCTGCGGTGGTAACCATGGCATTCATAGATGCCACCATATTTTACAAATGAGCCGGAAAGAAAGGGTTCAACGCATAAATGAACTTGGATTATGCCACAACTGTCTTCGTCGCGGGCACACGGCCCAAAACTGCTTTAAGAATAAATGTCTTCGGTGCTCGCAGGCTCACAATAGTCTTATCTGTCCAAAAATATTTTTAACTAATGCCTTTAATGGGGATAGAGCTGAAACAAGTAAAGCGGTGATGTCGACAGTTACAAGTGAAGATACTTCATTGGAAAGACAATAGCAATCAGGGTGTGGAAGTGAAACCGGCCTCGGGGTTTGCACATATGAAACATCTTACTCGGCAGCAACGCGTTCAAATATTTCAATTTATTCTCAGAATGAGCTACACGAATCACATCTTAATCTTCTGGCTACTGCGCAAATAAGACTATTAACAGAACACGGAAAATTAATAAATATGAGAGCTATGTGCGATACTGGCGCTCAGGTTAACTTAATAAGCAAAGACTTTGTAGCACAGCATCGAATACCATTACACCGAACGTCAACGAGGATTATTTCTGCGGCTGGTGAGGAAATTCAAACATTTGATAGAACTGTTTCAATACACTTGGTGTCACTTTATAACAAGAAGCCTACGATTCATATTACATGCTTGGTAGTGCCATCGGTGTTGGGAGAAATTTTGCTGCCGCAAAGACCCTTAAATATTTAGACACTTCCAAAGGACATATCAGCGCGACTAGCTGATCGTACCTTCGATAAACCAGGGCCAGTTCAGATATTGTTAGGCGTGGGTATTTGGGCTCAGCTTATACAGGATAATGTACGACAGCTGCCTTCGGGACTTATTGCACAAGAAACTCATATTGGATGGCTGATTTTCGGAAAAATATCAACAGGCTCAGTTGCGACACAGTTAGCGGCTGTGACCACAGTCGAGAACAGTAAAGATGAAGTGGATCACCATCTTGATCAATTAATACAAAAATTCTTCGAATCAGAATTCTATCCGAACGATAACTCACAGTGGACAGAGGAACAGCAAAAATGTGAAACACATTTTTTAAAAACGCATCGGTTTGACCCTGACTTAGGACGCTACATTCTACAAATTCCACTTCGCCAAGATTGGAGACGTATTGGATCGAATCGAGGAATAGCACTACAGCGCTTTCTGCGCCTTGAAGCACGATTAAAACGAGAGCCTGAATTAAGCCAAAAATACCATTGTTTTTTTAACGAATACCTAGCAAAGGATTGGTTACGGCCTGCTAAAAGAGCACCAGAAGGTCCTGCGTACTATATTTCCCACCATGCTGTACTAAAGAAATTTCGTGTGGTGTTCGATGCCTCATGTTTGACGGACACAGGCTTATCTCTAAATGATGTCCAGATGATCGGCCCTAAATTACAAAGGGATTTGATTGATTTACTTTGGGGCTTTCGTCTGAATGCTTACGGAGTATCTGCAGACATCAAGCAAATGTTTCCGCAAGTCAAAATAGCATCGGAGCACTGGGATCTACAGAGGATATTTTGGCGGAATGAAGCAGGTGAAATCTCTGAATATTGGCTTACGGGTGTCACTTTTGGAATGGCTTCAGCACCCTTTTGTGCGGTGAGAGCGATGCAGCAGTGCGCTAGAGATAACGAAAACAGATACCCTCTTGGGGCCAAGGCGGTGCTACACAATTTTTATATGGACGATTGTTTGGCCGGAGCTGATACTGAAAAGGAGTTGTTGCATTTATGTCAGGAAATGCGTCAACTGTTGTCTTTAGGTGGCTTTGAACTTACAAAATGGCAATCCAATTCCAGTAGTATTCAACTTTCTCTCGATCCAGAATCAGTTAATGGTGAAGCCGAACTCAACAATAGCATAGAGACGTCAGTCTTAGGCCTAAAATGGGACACTCGAACGGATGAGCTAACATTCAAGGTACAATCATTGCCAGTTATCCCGGATTCTGGCTGGACTAAGCGTTTAGTTCTAAGCGTTACGGCACGACTTTATGACCCAGATGGCTTAGCATCGCCATTTGTAGTCAAGGCCAAAATCCTAATTCAACGAGTATGGGAAGCTAAGCTTCCATGGGATGCTGTTCTCCCAGATACTTTGAAATTCGCATGGCAAGATTTATTCTCTCAAATCTTAGACTTTGAATGCATTCGTATCCCGCGATGGTTGGGCTTTGAACGTAAGTTCAGAATGTCATCACATGGTTTTGCTGATGCATCTATCCAGGCGTATGGAGCAGTGATATATGTGATTATTGAGAGAGACAGGAAGATTGTATCCAATTTAGTTTTAGCAAAATCAAGAGTTGCACCACTAAAGAAGGAGTCTATTCCTCGTCTTGAATTACGTGCCGCCTTGCTGCTTGATGAGTTAATGCAGCGTGTTCTTGCTGACTGTGAAACTGAACATAAAATAAAAATTGTCTCGGCTACCTGTTGGTCGGACTCGATGGTAGTTCTCTGCTGGTTAAAGCATGGAATCGGAACCCTTAAACAGTTTGTAGCAAATCGCGTGGAAAAAATTAAAAGAAACATATCGACTTGCGAGTGGCGGTACGTTCCGACTGCCCATAATCCAGCTGACCTCATCTCCAGAGGTGTTGCTATTAAGGAATTAATTTTATGTGAGTTATGGTGGCATGGTCCCACATTCCTCCAGCAATCTAGATATGCATGGCCATGTTCACCCAATGAGATACCAGCAGACCTAAATGTAGAGATACACAATGAATGCAGACAAACATTAAAAGACAAAGGACAGACTAATACATTAAAAACGGTTATTGCGGCCGGAGTGCGTCTCTTTCCTGGACAGAAGTCTTTTCAAATTCAATTGGTTGCGAGCATCAATGCAATTGCAATAAATCAAAAATCGCTTTTATATCGTTATTCATCAGTTACTCGTCTAGTCCGTGTAACAGCCTGGGTGATACGTTTTATTCGTAACTGTCGAATGTCCCTTTTAGAAAGAGAGAAAACACCTCTAAGCGTCAAAGAGTTAGATAAATCGTTAAATCATTGGATTCAGCAGGAGCAGCGTGATCATTTTGAAAAGGATATACGAATTTTGCAACTTCAGAATATAAATCACCAGTCAGAAAAAAGGCAATTATCGAATATAATTGGTATGCTATCGCCATTTATTCAAGATAGTATCCTTCGCATGCACGGGCGATTACAAAATGCAGATTTGTTGCAAGATCAGTACAATCCAATAATACTACCAAAGAATGGGCGCTTAGCTTGGTTGTTGGCTAGGAAAACTCACCTCCAATTTTGTCATTGTGGTTCACAGCAGCTTATTGCCGTTTTAAGACAAAAGTATTGGATCATTGGTGTAAGATCGTTAGCAAGAACTTTGATCAGGGATTGTATTATTTGTGAAAAACTTAAGGCGAAAGTGAGCGAACAAATGATGGCTGATCTGCCAGCCTGCCGTGTGCGACCTGCACGTCCTTTTCTTCACGCTGGTGTCGACTATGCAGGCCCTATACATGTGAGGCCAGATCGCAGAAGGGGGAATGCCATAATTAAAGGGTACATAGCTGTATTTGTGTGCATGGTATCGAAAGCAATTCATCTAGAATTCGTTTCCGACCTGACAACCAATGCCTTCCTTATGGCATTTATTCGATTTACTTCGCGCTACGGACATTGTTCGCATCTTTGGAGCGATAACGGAACAAACTTTGTTGGAGCAGAGCGGGAGTTAAGTCATATGCTTCAGACCTGGCAGACATCTGATCTATTTGAACAATTATCATTACGTCACACTCAATGGCATTTCATTACCCCATCGGCACCTCATCAAGGAGGTCTATGGGAGGCTGCGGTAAAGGCGGTTAAGCACCATCTACGCCGCGTAATTGGCAAGCGTCTGTTGACTGTCGAAGCAATCCAGACATTGCTAGCGGAAATTGGAGCTATTTTGAACTCGCGCCCCTTATGTGCACAGAGTGCTGATCCGCAGGATCTTAACCCTCTAACACCTGGCCATTTATTGATTGGTGAAGCTCTTGTGCCAGCTCTCGGCGAACAAGTGCCAATGGACATACCAGAAAGCAAACTAAGCTATTGGCAAGCACGTCAGCAAATGACTCAAAGATTTTGGAAGCTCTGGAGTGAAAGCTATCTCCACGAACTCCAGCAGCGACCAAAATGGCGAGCGCCCAGCGGAATTTAAAAATAGGGGATCTGGTCGTTATCAAGAGTGAAACAACTCCACCAAGCCTATGGAAGATGGCTCGCGTTACTCAGTTACATCCAGGATCCGACAACTTGGTGCGCAATGTCACGTTATGGACGGGCAACAACCTTTTGTCTCGGCCTATACAGAAGCTTTGCGTCTTACCTGTAGAACCTGTTGAGCCTCGAGAGACATCGAGTCTCAAGGCCGGAGGATGTTCTAGCGAATAGGCAACCCTAATAAGGCGAAGTGGCGAAGAAAATTATAAGCAGCAAAAGAAGAGAGAAAAAAGATGGCGAAAAAGAAGAAGTAGTAAGAAAAGGAGAAGAGAAGAAAAAAAAAACCGGTGAACGGCTCTGCGCGAGTTTATCTTGTTTAAAATTCGTTTTTTTTGCTAAAATTTATCTTTTTTTTGTTGTTAATGTCACATATTAAAAGAATAAATAATAAAAATCTATTATATTAAAACAGATATATCGTTGGAAAGGTGCATCAATTACTTGTCCAGTGGTATACATATCATTCTAGGTTTATATTTCTGATGTTAGAATTTTTTCATTCAAAGTTAGTACCTTTTGCCTAGACTTCAATACTTTTTCAAAAATTTCCTTTGGCCAAAATCTTGAGTGTGGACGTATGAATGATATATCGTTGGAAAGGTGCATCAATTACCTGTCTAATGGTATACATATCATTCTAGGTTTATATTTCCGATGTAAGGATTTTTTCATTCAAAATTATTACCTTTTGCCTACACTTCAATACTTTTTGAGTGTGCACGTATGAGTGATATATCGTTGGAAAGGTGCATCAATTACCTGTCTAATGGTGTACATATCATTCTAGGTTTATATTTCCGATGTTAGATTTTTTTCATTCTTTTGCCTTTTGCCTACACTTCAATACTTTTTCAAAAATTTCCTTTGGCCAAAATCTTGAGTGTGCACGTATGAGTGATAAATCGTTGGAAAGGTGCATCAATAACCTATCCAATGGTATACATAGCATTCTAGGTTTATATTTCTGATGTAAGGATTTTTTCATTCAAAATTATTACCTTTTGCCTACACTTCAATACTTTTTGAGTGTGCACGTATGAGTGATATATCGTTGGAAAGGTGCGTCAATTACTTGTCCAGTGGTATACATATCATTCTAGGTTTATATTTCTGATGTTAGAATTTTTTCATTCAAAGTTAGTACCTTTTGCCTAGACTTCAATACTTTTTCAAAAATTTCCTTTGGCCAAAATCTTGAGTGTGGACGTATGAATGATATATCGTTGGAAAGGTGCATCAATTACCTGTCTAATGGTATACATATCATTCTAGGTTTATATTTCCGATGTTCGATTTTTTTCATTCTTTTGCCTTTTGCCTACACTTCAATACTTTTTCAAAAATTTCCTTTGGCCAAAATCTTGAGTGTGCACGTATGAGTGATATATCGTGGGAAAGGTGCATCAATTACCTGTCTAATGGTGTACATATCATTCTAGGTTTATATTTCCGATGTTAGATTTTTTTCATTCTTTTGCCTTTTGCCTACACTTCAATACTTTTTCAAAAATTTCCTTTGGCCAAAATCTTGAGTGTGCACGTATGAGTGATAAATCGTTGGAAAGGTGCATCAATAACCTATCCAATGGTATACATAGCATTCTAGGTTTATATTTCTGATGTAAGGATTTTTTCATTCAAAATTATTACCTTTTGCCTACACTTCAATACTTTTTGAGTGTGCACGTATGAGTGATATATCGTTGGAAAGGTGCGTCAATTACTTGTCCAGTGGTATACATATCATTCTAGGTTTATATTTCTGATGTTAGATTTTTTTCATTCTTTTTCCTTTTGCCTACACTTCAATACTTTTTCAAAAATTTCCTTTGGCCAAAATCTTGAGTGTGCACGTATGAATGATATATCGTTGGAAAGGTGCATTAATTACCTGTCCAGCGGTATACATATCATTCTAGGTTTATATTTCTGATATAAGGATTTTTTCATTCAAATTTAGTACCTTTTGCCTACACTTCAATACTTTTTCAAAAATTTCCTTTGGCCAAAATCTTGAGTGTGCACGTATGAGTGATAAATCGTTGGAAAGGTGCATCAATATCCTGTCTAATGGTGTACATATCATTCTAGGTTTATATATCCGATGTTAGAATTTTTTCATTCTTTTGCCTACACTTCAATACTTTTTCAAAAATTTCCTTTGGCCAAAATCTTGAGTGTGCACGTATGAATGATATATCGTTGGAAAGGTGCATCAATTACCTGTCTAACGGTGTACATATCATTCTAGGTTTATATTTCCGATGTTAGATTTTTTTCATTCTTTTGCCTTTTGCCTACACTTCAATACTTTTTCAAAAATTTCCTTTGGCCAAAATCTTGAGTGTGCACGTATGAATGATATATCGTTGGAAAGGTGCATCAATAACCTATCCAATGGTATACATATCATTCTAGGTTTATATATCTGATATAAGGATTTTTTCATTCAAATTTAGTACCTTTTGCCTACACTTCAATACGTTTTGAGTGTGCACGTATGAATGATATATTGTTGGAAAGGTGCATCAATTACCTGTCTAATGGTGTACATATCATTCTAGGTTTATATTTCCGATGTTAGATTTTTTTCATTCTTTTGCCTTTTGCCTACACTTCAATACTTTTTCAAAAATGTCCTTTGGCCAAAATCTTGAGTGTGCACATATAATTGATATATCGTTGAAAAGGTGCATCAATTACCTGTCTAATAATGTACATATCATTCTAGGTTTATGTTTCTGATATAAGGATTTTTTCATTCAAAGTTAGTACCTTTTGCCTACACTTCAATACTTTTTCAAAAATTTCCTTTGGCCAAAATCTTGAGTGTGCACGTATGAATGATATATCCTTGGAAACGTGCATCCATAACCTATCCAATGGTATACATATCATTCTAGGTTTATATTTCTGATATAAGGATTTTTTCATTCAAATTTAGTACCTTTTGCCTACACTTCAATACTTTTTGAGTGTGCACGTATGAATGATATATCGTTGGAAAGGTGCATCAATTACTTGTCCAGTGGTATACATATCATTCTAGGTGTATATTTCTGATGTTAGAATTTTTTCATTCAAAGTTAGTACCTTTTGCCTACACTTCAATACTTTTTCAAAAATTTCCTTTGGCCAAAATCTTGAGTGTGCACGTATGAATGATATATCGTTGGAAAGGTGCATCAATTACCTGTCTAATGGTGTACATATCATTCTAGGTTTATATTTCCGATGTTAGATTTTTTTCATTCTTTTGCCTTTTGCCTACACTTCAATACTTTTTCAAAAATTTCCTTTGGCCAAAATCTTGAGTGTTCGCCTTTAATTGATATATCGTTGAAAAGGTGCATCAATAACCTGTCTAATAATGTACATATCATTCTAGGTTTATGTTTTTGATATAAGGATTTTTTCATTCAAAGTTAGTACCTTTTGCCTACACTTCAATACTTTTTCAAAAATTTCCTTTGGCCAAAATCTTGAGTGTGCACGTATGAATGATATATCGTTGGAAAGGTGCTTCAATTACCTGTCTAATGGTATACATAGCATTCTAGGTTTATATTTCTGATATAAGGATTTTTTCATTCAAAGTTAGTACCTTTTGCCTACACTTCAATACTTTTTGAGTGTGCACGTATGAATGATACATCGTTGGAAAGGTGCATCAATTACTTGTCCAGTGGTATACATATCATTCTAGGTTTATATTTCTGATGTTAGAATTTTTTCATTCAAATTTAGTACCTTTTGCCTACACTTCAATACTTTTTCAAAAATTTCCTTTGGCCAAAATCTTGAGTGTGCACGTATGAGTGATAAATCGTTGGAAAGGTGCATCAATAACCTGTCTAATGGTGTACATATCATTCTAGGTTTATATTTCCGATGTTAGAATTTTTTCATTCTTTTGCCTACACTTCAATACTTTTTCAAAAATTTCCTTTGGCCAAAATCTTGAGTGTGCACGTATGAATGATATATCGTTGGAAAGGTGCATCCATAACCTATCCAATGGTGTACATATCATTCTAGGTTTATATTTCTGATATAAGGATTTTTTCATTCAAATTTAGTACCTTTTGCCTACACTTCAATACTTATTGAGTGTGCACGTATGAATGATATATCGTTGGAAAGGTGCATCAATTACTTGTCCAGTGGTATACATATCATTCTAGGTTTATATTTCTGATGTTAGAATTTTTTCATTCAAAGTTAGTACCTTTTGCCTACACTTCAATACTTTTTCAAAAATTTCCTTTGGCCAAAATCTTGAGTGTGCACGTATGAATGATATATCGTTGGAAAGGTGTATCAATTAACTGTCTAATGGTATACATAGCATTCTAGGTTTATATTTCTGATATAAGGATTTTTTCATTCAAAGTTAGTACCTTTTGCCTACACTTCAATACTTTTTGAGTGTGCACGTATGAATGATACATCGTTGGAAAGGTGCATCAATTACTTGTCCAGTGGTATACATATCATTCTAGGTTTATATTTCTGATGTTAGAATTTTTTCATTCAAAGTTAGTACCTTTTGCCTACACTTCAATACTTTTTCAAAAATTTCCTTTGGCCAAAATCTTGAGTGTGCACGTATGAATGATATATCGTTGGAAAGGTGCATCAATTACCTGTCTAATAATGTACATATCATTCTAGGTTTATATATCCGATGTTCGATTTTTTTCATACTTTTGCCTTTTGCCTACACTTCAATACTTTTTCAAAAATTTCCTTTGGCCAAAATCTTGAGTGTGCACGTATGAGTGATAAATCGTTGGAAAGGTGCATCAATAACCTGTCTAATGGTGTACATATCATTTTAGTTTTATATATCCGATGTTAGAATTTTTTCATTCTTTTGCCTACACTTCAATACTTTTTCAAAAATTTCCTTTGGCCAAAATCTTGAGTGTGCACGTATGAATGATATATCGTTGGAAAGGTGCATCAATTACCTGTCTAATGGTGTACATATCATTCTAGGTTTATATTTCCGATGTTAGATTTTTTTCATTCTTTTGCCTTTTGCCTACACTTCAATACTTTTTCAAAAATTTCCTTTGGCCAAAATCTTGAGTGTGCACGTATGAAGGATATATCGTTGGAAAGGTGCATCAATAACCTATCCAATGGTATACATATCATTCTAGGTTTATATATCTGATATAAGGATTTTTTCATTCAAATTTAGTACCTTTTGCCTACACTTCAATACTTTTTCAAAAATTTCCTTTGGCCAAAATCTTGAGTGTGCACGTATGAATGATATATCGTTGGAAAGGTGCATCAATTACCTGTCTAACGGTGTACATATCATTCTAGGTTTATATTTCCGATGTTAGATTTTTTTCATTCTTTTGCCTTTTGCCTACACTTCAATACTTTTTCAAAAATTTCCTTTGGCCAAAATCTTGAGTGTGCACGTATGAATGATATATCGTTGGAAAGGTGCATCAATAACCTATCCAATGGTATACATATCATTCTAGGTTTATATATCTGATATAAGGATTTTTTCATTCAAATTTAGTACCTTTTGCCTACACTTCAATACGTTTTGAGTGTGCACGTATGAATGATATATTGTTGGAAAGGTGCATCAATTACCTGTCTAATGGTGTACATATCATTCTAGGTTTATATTTCCGATGTTAGATTTTTTTCATTCTTTTGCCTTTTGCCTACACTTCAATACTTTTTCAAAAATGTCCTTTGGCCAAAATCTTGAGTGTGCACATATAATTGATATATCGTTGAAAAGGTGCATCAATTACCTGTCTAATAATGTACATATCATTCTAGGTTTATGTTTCTGATATAAGGATTTTTTCATTCAAAGTTAGTACCTTTTGCCTACACTTCAATACTTTTTCAAAAATTTCCTTTGGCCAAAATCTTGAGTGTGCACGTATGAATGATATATCCTTGGAAACGTGCATCCATAACCTATCCAATGGTATACATATCATTCTAGGTTTATATTTCTGATATAAGGATTTTTTCATTCAAATTTAGTACCTTTTGCCTACACTTCAATACTTTTTGAGTGTGCACGTATGAATGATATATCGTTGGAAAGGTGCATCAATTACTTGTCCAGTGGTATACATATCATTCTAGGTGTATATTTCTGATGTTAGAATTTTTTCATTCAAAGTTAGTACCTTTTGCCTACACTTCAATACTTTTTCAAAAATTTCCTTTGGCCAAAATCTTGAGTGTGCACGTATGAATGATATATCGTTGGAAAGGTGCATCAATTACCTGTCTAATGGTGTACATATCATTCTAGGTTTATATTTCCGATGTTAGATTTTTTTCATTCTTTTGCCTTTTGCCTACACTTCAATACTTTTTCAAAAATTTCCTTTGGCCAAAATCTTGAGTGTTCGCCTTTAATTGATATATCGTTGAAAAGGTGCATCAATAACCTGTCTAATAATGTACATATCATTCTAGGTTTATGTTTTTGATATAAGGATTTTTTCATTCAAAGTTAGTACCTTTTGCCTACACTTCAATACTTTTTCAAAAATTTCCTTTGGCCAAAATCTTGAGTGTGCACGTATGAATGATATATCGTTGGAAAGGTGCTTCAATTACCTGTCTAATGGTATACATAGCATTCTAGGTTTATATTTCTGATATAAGGATTTTTTCATTCAAAGTTAGTACCTTTTGCCTACACTTCAATACTTTTTGAGTGTGCACGTATGAATGATACATCGTTGGAAAGGTGCATCAATTACTTGTCCAGTGGTATACATATCATTCTAGGTTTATATTTCTGATGTTAGAATTTTTTCATTCAAATTTAGTACCTTTTGCCTACACTTCAATACTTTTTCAAAAATTTCCTTTGGCCAAAATCTTGAGTGTGCACGTATGAGTGATAAATCGTTGGAAAGGTGCATCAATAACCTGTCTAATGGTGTACATATCATTCTAGGTTTATATTTCCGATGTTAGAATTTTTTCATTCTTTTGCCTACACTTCAATACTTTTTCAAAAATTTCCTTTGGCCAAAATCTTGAGTGTGCACGTATGAATGATATATCGTTGGAAAGGTGCATCCATAACCTATCCAATGGTGTACATATCATTCTAGGTTTATATTTCTGATATAAGGATTTTTTCATTCAAATTTAGTACCTTTTGCCTACACTTCAATACTTATTGAGTGTGCACGTATGAATGATATATCGTTGGAAAGGTGCATCAATTACTTGTCCAGTGGTATACATATCATTCTAGGTTTATATTTCTGATGTTAGAATTTTTTCATTCAAAGTTAGTACCTTTTGCCTACACTTCAATACTTTTTCAAAAATTTCCTTTGGCCAAAATCTTGAGTGTGCACGTATGAATGATATATCGTTGGAAAGGTGTATCAATTAACTGTCTAATGGTATACATAGCATTCTAGGTTTATATTTCTGATATAAGGATTTTTTCATTCAAAGTTAGTACCTTTTGCCTACACTTCAATACTTTTTGAGTGTGCACGTATGAATGATACATCGTTGGAAAGGTGCATCAATTACTTGTCCAGTGGTATACATATCATTCTAGGTTTATATTTCTGATGTTAGAATTTTTTCATTCAAAGTTAGTACCTTTTGCCTACACTTCAATACTTTTTCAAAAATTTCCTTTGGCCAAAATCTTGAGTGTGCACGTATGAATGATATATCGTTGGAAAGGTGCATCAATTACCTGTCTAATAATGTACATATCATTCTAGGTTTATATATCCGATGTTCGATTTTTTTCATACTTTTGCCTTTTGCCTACACTTCAATACTTTTTCAAAAATTTCCTTTGGCCAAAATCTTGAGTGTGCACGTATGAGTGATAAATCGTTGGAAAGGTGCATCAATAACCTGTCTAATGGTGTACATATCATTTTAGTTTTATATATCCGATGTTAGAATTTTTTCATTCTTTTGCCTACACTTCAATACTTTTTCAAAAATTTCCTTTGGCCAAAATCTTGAGTGTGCACGTATGAATGATATATCGTTGGAAAGGTGCATCAATTACCTGTCTAATGGTGTACATATCATTCTAGGTTTATATTTCCGATGTTAGATTTTTTTCATTCTTTTGCCTTTTGCCTACACTTCAATACTTTTTCAAAAATTTCCTTTGGCCAAAATCTTGAGTGTGCACGTATGAAGGATATATCGTTGGAAAGGTGCATCAATAACCTATCCAATGGTATACATATCATTCTAGGTTTATATATCTGATATAAGGATTTTTTCATTCAAATTTAGTACCTTTTGCCTACACTTCAATACTTTTTCAAAAATTTCCTTTGGCCAAAATCTTGAGTGTGCACGTATGAATGATATATCGTTGGAAAGGTGCATCAATTACCTGTCTAACGGTGTACATATCATTCTAGGTTTATATTTCCGATGTTAGATTTTTTTCATTCTTTTGCCTTTTGCCTACACTTCAATACTTTTTCAAAAATTTCCTTTGGCCAAAATCTTGAGTGTGCACGTATGAATGATATATCGTTGGAAAGGTGCATCAATAACCTATCCAATGGTATACATATCATTCTAGGTTTATATATCTGATATAAGGATTTTTTCATTCAAATTTAGTACCTTTTGCCTACACTTCAATACGTTTTGAGTGTGCACGTATGAATGATATATTGTTGGAAAGGTGCATCAATTACCTGTCTAATGGTGTACATATCATTCTAGGTTTATATTTCCGATGTTAGATTTTTTTCATTCTTTTGCCTTTTGCCTACACTTCAATACTTTTTCAAAAATGTCCTTTGGCCAAAATCTTGAGTGTGCACATATAATTGATATATCGTTGAAAAGGTGCATCAATTACCTGTCTAATAATGTACATATTATTCTAGGTTTATGTTTCTGATATAAGGATTTTTTCATTCAAAGTTAGTACCTTTTGCCTACACTTCAATACTTTTTCAAAAATTTCCTTTGGCCAAAATCTTGAGTGTGCACGTATGAATGATATATCCTTGGAAACGTGCATCCATAACCTATCCAATGGTATACATATCATTCTAGGTTTATATTTCTGATATAAGGATTTTTTCATTCAAATTTAGTACCTTTTGCCTACACTTCAATACTTTTTGAGTGTGCACGTATGAATGATATATCGTTGGAAAGGTGCATCAATTACTTGTCCAGTGGTATACATATCATTCTAGGTGTATATTTCTGATGTTAGAATTTTTTCATTCAAAGTTAGTACCTTTTGCCTACACTTCAATACTTTTTCAAAAATTTCCTTTGGCCAAAATCTTGAGTGTGCACGTATGAATGATATATCGTTGGAAAGGTGCATCAATTACCTGTCTAATGGTGTACATATCATTCTAGGTTTATATTTCCGATGTTAGATTTTTTTCATTCTTTTGCCTTTTGCCTACACTTCAATACTTTTTCAAAAATTTCCTTTGGCCAAAATCTTGAGTGTTCGCCTTTAATTGATATATCGTTGAAAAGGTGCATCAATAACCTGTCTAATAATGTACATATCATTCTAGGTTTATGTTTTTGATATAAGGATTTTTTCATTCAAAGTTAGTACCTTTTGCCTACACTTCAATACTTTTTCAAAAATTTCCTTTGGCCAAAATCTTGAGTGTGCACGTATGAATGATATATCGTTGGAAAGGTGCTTCAATTACCTGTCTAATGGTATACATAGCATTCTAGGTTTATATTTCTGATATAAGGATTTTTTCATTCAAAGTTAGTACCTTTTGCCTACACTTCAATACTTTTTGAGTGTGCACGTATGAATGATACATCGTTGGAAAGGTGCATCAATTACTTGTCCAGTGGTATACATATCATTCTAGGTTTATATTTCTGATGTTAGAATTTTTTCATTCAAATTTAGTACCTTTTGCCTACACTTCAATACTTTTTCAAAAATTTCCTTTGGCCAAAATCTTGAGTGTGCACGTATGAGTGATAAATCGTTGGAAAGGTGCATCAATAACCTGTCTAATGGTGTACATATCATTCTAGGTTTATATTTCCGATGTTAGAATTTTTTCATTCTTTTGCCTACACTTCAATACTTTTTCAAAAATTTCCTTTGGCCAAAATCTTGAGTGTGCACGTATGAATGATATATCGTTGGAAAGGTGCATCCATAACCTATCCAATGGTGTACATATCATTCTAGGTTTATATTTCTGATATAAGGATTTTTTCATTCAAATTTAGTACCTTTTGCCTACACTTCAATACTTATTGAGTGTGCACGTATGAATGATATATCGTTGGAAAGGTGCATCAATTACTTGTCCAGTGGTATACATATCATTCTAGGTTTATATTTCTGATGTTAGAATTTTTTCATTCAAAGTTAGTACCTTTTGCCTACACTTCAATACTTTTTCAAAAATTTCCTTTGGCCAAAATCTTGAGTGTGCACGTATGAATGATATATCGTTGGAAAGGTGTATCAATTAACTGTCTAATGGTATACATAGCATTCTAGGTTTATATTTCTGATATAAGGATTTTTTCATTCAAAGTTAGTACCTTTTGCCTACACTTCAATACTTTTTGAGTGTGCACGTATGAATGATACATCGTTGGAAAGGTGCATCAATTACTTGTCCAGTGGTATACATATCATTCTAGGTTTATATTTCTGATGTTAGAATTTTTTCATTCAAAGTTAGTACCTTTTGCCTACACTTCAATACTTTTTCAAAAATTTCCTTTGGCCAAAATCTTGAGTGTGCACGTATGAATGATATATCGTTGGAAAGGTGCATCAATTACCTGTCTAATAATGTACATATCATTCTAGGTTTATATATCCGATGTTCGATTTTTTTCATACTTTTGCCTTTTGCCTACACTTCAATACTTTTTCAAAAATTTCCTTTGGCCAAAATCTTGAGTGTGCACGTATGAGTGATAAATCGTTGGAAAGGTGCATCAATAACCTGTCTAATGGTGTACATATCATTTTAGTTTTATATATCCGATGTTAGAATTTTTTCATTCTTTTGCCTACACTTCAATACTTTTTCAAAAATTTCCTTTGGCCAAAATCTTGAGTGTGCACGTATGAATGATATATCGTTGGAAAGGTGCATCAATTACCTGTCTAATGGTGTACATATCATTCTAGGTTTATATTTCCGATGTTAGATTTTTTTCATTCTTTTGCCTTTTGCCTACACTTCAATACTTTTTCAAAAATTTCCTTTGGCCAAAATCTTGAGTGTGCACGTATGAAGGATATATCGTTGGAAAGGTGCATCAATAACCTATCCAATGGTATACATATCATTCTAGGTTTATATATCTGATATAAGGATTTTTTCATTCAAATTTAGTACCTTTTGCCTACACTTCAATACTTTTTCAAAAATTTCCTTTGGCCAAAATCTTGAGTGTGCACGTATGAATGATATATCGTTGGAAAGGTGCATCAATTACCTGTCTAACGGTGTACATATCATTCTAGGTTTATATTTCCGATGTTAGATTTTTTTCATTCTTTTGCCTTTTGCCTACACTTCAATACTTTTTCAAAAATTTCCTTTGGCCAAAATCTTGAGTGTGCACGTATGAATGATATATCGTTGGAAAGGTGCATCAATAACCTATCCAATGGTATACATATCATTCTAGGTTTATATATCTGATATAAGGATTTTTTCATTCAAATTTAGTACCTTTTGCCTACACTTCAATACGTTTTGAGTGTGCACGTATGAATGATATATTGTTGGAAAGGTGCATCAATTACCTGTCTAATGGTGTACATATCATTCTAGGTTTATATTTCCGATGTTAGATTTTTTTCATTCTTTTGCCTTTTGCCTACACTTCAATACTTTTTCAAAAATGTCCTTTGGCCAAAATCTTGAGTGTGCACATATAATTGATATATCGTTGAAAAGGTGCATCAATTACCTGTCTAATAATGTACATATTATTCTAGGTTTATGTTTCTGATATAAGGATTTTTTCATTCAAAGTTAGTACCTTTTGCCTACACTTCAATACTTTTTCAAAAATTTCCTTTGGCCAAAATCTTGAGTGTGCACGTATGAATGATATATCCTTGGAAACGTGCATCCATAACCTATCCAATGGTATACATATCATTCTAGGTTTATATTTCTGATATAAGGATTTTTTCATTCAAATTTAGTACCTTTTGCCTACACTTCAATACTTTTTGAGTGTGCACGTATGAATGATATATCGTTGGAAAGGTGCATCAATTACTTGTCCAGTGGTATACATATCATTCTAGGTGTATATTTCTGATGTTAGAATTTTTTCATTCAAAGTTAGTACCTTTTGCCTACACTTCAATACTTTTTCAAAAATTTCCTTTGGCCAAAATCTTGAGTGTGCACGTATGAATGATATATCGTTGGAAAGGTGCATCAATTACCTGTCTAATGGTGTACATATCATTCTAGGTTTATATTTCCGATGTTAGATTTTTTTCATTCTTTTGCCTTTTGCCTACACTTCAATACTTTTTCAAAAATTTCCTTTGGCCAAAATCTTGAGTGTTCGCCTTTAATTGATATATCGTTGAAAAGGTGCATCAATAACCTGTCTAATAATGTACATATCATTCTAGGTTTATGTTTTTGATATAAGGATTTTTTCATTCAAAGTTAGTACCTTTTGCCTACACTTCAATACTTTTTCAAAAATTTCCTTTGGCCAAAATCTTGAGTGTGCACGTATGAATGATATATCGTTGGAAAGGTGCTTCAATTACCTGTCTAATGGTATACATAGCATTCTAGGTTTATATTTCTGATATAAGGATTTTTTCATTCAAAGTTAGTACCTTTTGCCTACACTTCAATACTTTTTGAGTGTGCACGTATGAATGATACATCGTTGGAAAGGTGCATCAATTACTTGTCCAGTGGTATACATATCATTCTAGGTTTATATTTCTGATGTTAGAATTTTTTCATTCAAATTTAGTACCTTTTGCCTACACTTCAATACTTTTTCAAAAATTTCCTTTGGCCAAAATCTTGAGTGTGCACGTATGAGTGATAAATCGTTGGAAAGGTGCATCAATAACCTGTCTAATGGTGTACATATCATTCTAGGTTTATATTTCCGATGTTAGAATTTTTTCATTCTTTTGCCTACACTTCAATACTTTTTCAAAAATTTCCTTTGGCCAAAATCTTGAGTGTGCACGTATGAATGATATATCGTTGGAAAGGTGCATCCATAACCTATCCAATGGTGTACATATCATTCTAGGTTTATATTTCTGATATAAGGATTTTTTCATTCAAATTTAGTACCTTTTGCCTACACTTCAATACTTATTGAGTGTGCACGTATGAATGATATATCGTTGGAAAGGTGCATCAATTACTTGTCCAGTGGTATACATATCATTCTAGGTTTATATTTCTGATGTTAGAATTTTTTCATTCAAAGTTAGTACCTTTTGCCTACACTTCAATACTTTTTCAAAAATTTCCTTTGGCCAAAATCTTGAGTGTGCACGTATGAATGATATATCGTTGGAAAGGTGTATCAATTAACTGTCTAATGGTATACATAGCATTCTAGGTTTATATTTCTGATATAAGGATTTTTTCATTCAAAGTTAGTACCTTTTGCCTACACTTCAATACTTTTTGAGTGTGCACGTATGAATGATACATCGTTGGAAAGGTGCATCAATTACTTGTCCAGTGGTATACATATCATTCTAGGTTTATATTTCTGATGTTAGAATTTTTTCATTCAAAGTTAGTACCTTTTGCCTACACTTCAATACTTTTTCAAAAATTTCCTTTGGCCAAAATCTTGAGTGTGCACGTATGAATGATATATCGTTGGAAAGGTGCATCAATTACCTGTCTAATAATGTACATATCATTCTAGGTTTATATATCCGATGTTCGATTTTTTTCATACTTTTGCCTTTTGCCTACACTTCAATACTTTTTCAAAAATTTCCTTTGGCCAAAATCTTGAGTGTGCACGTATGAGTGATAAATCGTTGGAAAGGTGCATCAATAACCTGTCTAATGGTGTACATATCATTTTAGTTTTATATATCCGATGTTAGAATTTTTTCATTCTTTTGCCTACACTTCAATACTTTTTCAAAAATTTCCTTTGGCCAAAATCTTGAGTGTGCACGTATGAATGATATATCGTTGGAAAGGTGCATCAATTACCTGTCTAATGGTGTACATATCATTCTAGGTTTATATTTCCGATGTTAGATTTTTTTCATTCTTTTGCCTTTTGCCTACACTTCAATACTTTTTCAAAAATTTCCTTTGGCCAAAATCTTGAGTGTGCACGTATGAAGGATATATCGTTGGAAAGGTGCATCAATAACCTATCCAATGGTATACATATCATTCTAGGTTTATATATCTGATATAAGGATTTTTTCATTCAAATTTAGTACCTTTTGCCTACACTTCAATACTTTTTCAAAAATTTTCTTTTGGCCAAAATCTTGAGTGTGTACGTATGAGTGATATATCGTTGGAAAGGTGCATCAATAACCTATCCAATGGTATACATATCAGTCTAGGTTTATATATCTGATATAAGGATTTTTTCATTCAAATTTAGTACCTTTTGCCAACACTTCAATACTTTTTCAAAAATTTTCTTTTGGCCAAAATCTTGAGTGTGTACGTATGAGTGATATATCGTTGGAAAGGTGCATCAATTACCTGTCTAATGGTGTACATATCATTCTAGGTTTATATTTCCGATGTTAGATTTTTTTCATTCTTTTGCCTTTTGCCTACACTTCAATACTTTTTCAAAAATTTCCTTTGGCCAAAATCTTGAGTGTTCACATTTAATTGATATATCGTTGAAAAGGTCCATCAATTACCTGTCTAATAATGTACATATCATTCTAGGTTTATGTTTCTGATATAAGGAATTTTCATTCAAAGTTAGTACCTTTTGCCTACACTTCAATACTTTTTCAAAAATTTCCTTTGGCCAAAATCTTGAGTGTGCACGTATGAATTATATATCGTTGGAAAGGTGCATCAATTACCTGTCCAGCGGTTTACATATCATTCTAGGTTTATATTTCTGATATAAGGATTTTTTCATTCAAATTTAGTACCTTTTGCCTACACTTCAATACGTTTAGAGTGTGCACGTACGAATGATATATTGTTGGAAAGGTGCATCAATTACCTGTCTAATGGTGTACATATCATTCTAGGTTTATATTTCCGATGTTAGATTTTTTTCATTCTTTTGCCTTTTGCCTACACTTCAATACTTTTTCAAAAATGTCCTTTGGCCAAAATCTTCAGTGTGCACATATAATTGATATATCGTTGAAAAGGTGCATCAATTACCTGTCTAATAATGTACATATCATTCTAGGTTTATGTTTTTGATTTAAGGATTTTTTCATTCAAAGTTAGTACCTTTTGCCTACACTTCAATACTTTTTCAAAAATTTCCTTTGGCCAAAATCTTGAGTGTGCACGTATGAATGATAAATCGTTGGAAAGGTGCATCAATTACCTGTCTAATGGTGTACATATCATTCTAGGTTTATATTTCCGATGTTAGATTTTTTTCATTCTTTTGCCTTTTGCCTACACTTCAATACTTTTTCAAAAATTTCCTTTGGCCAAAATCTTGAGTGTGCACGTATGAAGGATATATCGTTGGAAAGGTGCATCAATAACCTATCCAATGGTATACATATCATTCTAGGTTTATATATCTGATATAAGGATTTTTTCATTCAAATTTAGTACCTTTTGCCTACACTTCAATACTTTTTCAAAAATTTTCTTTTGGCCAAAATCTTGAGTGTGTACGTATGAGTGATATATCGTTGGAAAGGTGCATCAATAACCTATCCAATGGTATACATATCATTCTAGGTTTATATATCTGATATAAGGATTTTTTCATTCAAATTTAGTACCTTTTGCCTACACTTCAATACTTTTTGAGTGTGCACGTATGAATGATATAACGTTGGAAAGGTGCATCAATTACTTGTCCAGTGGTATACATATCATTCTAGGTTTATATTTCTGATGTTAGAATTTTTTCATTCAAAGTTAGTACCTTTTGCCTACACTTCAATACTTTTTCAAAAATTTCCTTTGGCCAAAATCTTGAGTGTGCACGTATGAATGATATATCGTTGGAAAGGTGCATCAATTACCTGTCTAATGGTGTACATATCATTCTAGGTTTATATTTCCGATGTTAGATTTTTTTCATTCTTTTGCCTTTTGCCTACACTTCAATACTTTTTCAAAAATTTCCTTTGGCCAAAATCTTGAGTGTTCACATTTAATTGATATATCGTTGAAAAGGTGCATCAATTACCTGTCTAATAATGTACATATCATTCTAGGTTTATGTTTCTGATATAAGGATTTTTCATTCAAAGTTAGTACCTTTTGCCTACACTTCAATACTTTTTCAAAAATTTCCTTTGGCCAAAATCTTGAGTGTGCACGTATGAATTATATATCGTTGGAAAGGTGCATCAATTACCTGTCCAGCGGTATACATATCATTCTAGGTTTATATTTCTGATATAAGGATTTTTTCATTCAAATTTAGTACCTTTTGCCTACACTTCAATACGTTTAGAGTGTGCACGTACGAATGATATATTGTTGGAAAGGTGCATCAATTACCTGTCTAATAGTGTACATATCATTCTAGGTTTATATTTCCGATGTTAGATTTTTTTTCATTCTTTTGCCTTTTGCCTACACTTCAATACTTTTTCAAAAATTTCCTTTGGCCAAAATCTTGAGTGTTCACATTTAATTGATATATCGTTGAAAAGGTGCATCAATTACCTGTCTAATAATGTACATATCATTCTAGGTTTATGTTTCCGATGTTAGATTTTTTTCATTCTTTTGCCTTTTGCCTACACTTCAATACTTTTTCAAAAATTTCCTTTGGCCAAAATCTTGAGTGTGCACGTATGAAGGATATATCGTTGGAAAGGTGCATCAATTACCTGTCTAATAGTGTACATATCATTCTAGGTTTATATTTCCGATGTTAGATTTTTTTTCATTCTTTTGCCTTTTGCCTACACTTCAATACTTTTTCAAAAATTTCCTTTGGCCAAAATCTTAAGTGTTCACATTTAATTGATATATCGTTGAAAAGGTGCATCAATTACCTGTCTAATAATGTACATATCATTCTAGGTTTATGTTTCTGATATAAGGATTTTTCATTCAAAGTTAGTACCTTTTGCCTACACTTCAATACTTTTTCAAAAATTGCCTTTGGCCAAAATCTTGAGTATGCACGTATGAATGATATATCGTTGGAAAGGTGCATCAATTACCTGTCTAATGGTGTACATATCATTCTAGGTTTATATTTCCGATGTTAGATTTTTTTCATTCTTTTGCCTTTTGCCTACACTTCAATACTTTTTCAAAAATTTCCTTTGGCCAAAATCTTGAGTGTGCACGTATGAAGGATATATCGTTGGAAAGGTGCATCAATAACCTATCCAATGGTATACATATCATTCTAGGTTTATATATCTGATATAAGGATTTTTTCATTCAAATTTAAAACCTTTTGCCTACACTTCAATACTTTTTCAAAAATTTTCTTTTGGCCAAAATCTTGAGTGTGTACGTATGAGTGATATATCGTTGGAAAGGTGCATCAATAACCTATCCAATGGTATACATATCATTCTAGGTTTATATATCTGATATAAGGATTTTTTCATTCAAATTTAAAACCTTTTGCCTACACTTCAATACTTTTTCAAAAATTTTCTTTTGGCCAAAATCTTGAGTGTGTACGTATGAGTGATATATCGTTGGAAAGGTGCATCAATAACCTATCCAATGGTATACATATCATTCTAGGTTTATATATCTGATATAAGGATTTTTTCATTCAAATTTAGTACCTTTTGCCTACACTTCAATACTTTTTGAGTGTTCACGTATGAATGATATAACGTTGGAAAGGTGCATCAATTACTTGTCCAGTGGTATACATATCATTCTAGGTTTATATTTCTGATGTTAGAATTTTTTCATTCAAAGTTAGTACCTTTTGCCTACACTTCAATACTTTTTCAAAAATTTCCTTTGGCCAAAATCTTGAGTGTGCACGTATGAATGATATATCGTTGGAAAGGTGCATCAATTACCTGTCTAATGGTGTACATATCATTCTAGGTTTATATATCCGATGTTAGATTTTTTTCATTCTTTTGCCTTTTGCCTACACTTCAATACTTCTCAAAAATTTCCTTTGGCCAAAATCTTGAGTGTGCACGTATGAATTATATATCGTTGGAAAGGTGCATCAATTACTTGTCCGGTGGTGTACATATCATTCTAGGTTTATATTTCTGATATAAGGATTTTTTCATTCAAAGTTAGTACCTTTTGCCTACACTTCAATACGTTTAGAGTGTGCACGTACGAATGATATATTGTTGGAAAGGTGCATCAATTACCTGTCTAATGGTGTACATATCATTCTAGGTTTATATTTCCGATGTTAGATTTTTTTCATTCTTTTGCCTTTTGCCTACACTTCAATACTTTTTCAAAAATGTCCTTTGGCCAAAATCTTGAGTGTGCACATATAATTGATATATCGTTGAAAAGGTGCATCAATTACCTGTCTAATAATGTACATATCATTCTAGGTTTATGTTTCTGATATAAGGATTTTTTCACTCAAAGTTAGTACCTTTTGCCTACACTTCAATACTTTTTCAAAAATTTCCTTTGGCCAAAATCTTGAGTGTGCACGTATGAATGATATATCGTTGGAAAGGTGCATCCATAACCTATCTAATGGTATACATATCATTCTAGGTTTATATATCTGATATAAGGATTTTTTCATTCAAATTTAGTACCTTTTGCCTACACTTCAATACTTATTGAGTGTGCACGTATGAATGATATATCGTTGGAAAGGTGCATCAATTACTTGTCCAGTGGTATACATATCATTCTAGGTTTATATTTCTGATGTTAGAATTTTTTCATTCAAAGTTAGTACCTTTTCCCTACACTTCAATACTTTTTCAAAAATTTCCTTTGGCCAAAATCTTGAGTGTGCACGTATGAATGATATATCGTTGGAAAGTTGCATCAATTACCTGTCTAATGGTGTACATATCATTCTAGGTTTATATTTCCGATGTTAGAATTTTTTCATTCTTTTGCCTACACTTCAATACTTTTTCAAAAATTTCCTTTGGCCAAAATCTTGAGTGTGCACGTATGAATTATATATCGTTGGAAAGGTGCATCAATTACTTGTCCGGTGGTGTACATATCATTCTAGGTTTATATTTCTGATATAAGGATTTTTTCATTCAAAGTTAGTACCTTTTGCCTACACTTCAATACTTTTTCAAAAATTTCCTTTGGCCAAATCCTCAATTTCTTTTGCTTATATCTACCAAGCTAATTTGTCATTATGCGGCATGTCCTTTTATTTGATAAGTTAATATAAGTAAACCGAAACGATTTACCAATTTTACAATGGAAACAAATCCTCAATTTCTTTTGCTTATATCTCCTAAGCTAGAGGCCGCAGAGGGGTCAGGGTTAGACCATTGAAAAGGTGTTTTTTCTGCCTCCAATCTTATTTATAACTTGTCATTATGCGGCATGTCCTTTTATTTGATATCTTATTTGTACTAACCAGACATGATTTACCAATTTTACAATGAAAACAAATCCTTAATTTCTGTTGCTTTATATCCAAAGCTAGAGGACGCTGAGGGGTCAGGGTTAGCCTATTGAAAAGGGGTTTTTTCTGCCTTCAATCTTATTTATAACTTGTCATTATGTGGCATGTCCTTTTATTTGATATCTTATTTGTACTAACCAGACATGATTTACCAATTTTACAATGAAAACATATCCTCAATTTCTTTTGCTTTATATCCAAAGCTAGAGGACGCAGAGGGGTCAGGGTTAGCCTATTGAAAATGTCTTTTTTCTGCCACCAACAGTATATGTAACTTGTTATTGTGGGGCACGCCCTTATAGTTGATAACTTAGTTGTTTGTATGGGATACGATTTTCCAATTTTAAAATGACAACAAAATCTAAACCTTTTTTTTTATATCTCCTAAGCTACAGGCCGCAGAGGGGTCAGGGTGTGACCAATGAAAAGGTGTTTTCTCTGCCTGCAAACTTATATATAATTTGTCATTATGCGGCATGTCCTTTTATTTGATAAGTTAATATAAGTAAACCGAAACAATTTACCAATTTTACAATGAAAACAAATCCTCAATTTCTTTTGCTTATATATTCAAAGCTAAGGGACGCAGAGGGGTCAGGGTTAGACCATTAAAAAGGTGTTTTTTCTGTCTCCAATCGTATATGTAACTTGTCATTGTTGGGCAAGTCCTTATAGTTGATAACTTAGTTGTCCTTATGGCATACGATTTTCCAATTTTAAAATTTAAACAAAATCTAAAACTTCTTTTCTATATCACTCAAGCTAGTGGCCGCAGAGGGGTCAGGGTTAGACCATTTAAAAGGTGTTTTTTCTGCCTCCAATCGTATATGTAACTTGTCATTGTTGGGCAAGTCCTTATAGTTGATAACTTAGTTGTCCTTATGGGATACGATTTTCCAATTTTAAAATGAAAACAAAATCTAAAACTTCTTTTATTATATCTCATAAGCTAGAGGCCGCAGACGGGTCAGGTTTAGACCATTGAAAAGGTGTTTTTCCTACCACCAATCGTATATATAACTTGTCATTGTGGAACATGTCCTTTTAGATGATAACTTACTTGTCCTTAAAGGATATGATTTTCCAATTTTAAAATGAAAACAAAATCTAAAACTTATTTTCTTATATCTCCTAAGCTAGAGGCCGCAGATGGGTCAGGGTTAAACCATTGAAAAGGTGTTTTTTCTGCCTCCAATCTTATTTATAACTTGTCATTATGCGGCATGTCCTTTTATTTGATATCTTATTTGTACTAACCAGACATGATTTACCAATTTTACAATGAAAACAAATCCTCAATTTCTTTTGCTTTATATCAACTATATCAACTTTAGGTCAACTAATCGAGTCAGAGTCGAGTGCGGACGTATTTTTTATATACTCAAACAAAATTTAAAATTTAAATAGTTTTTCTGCTTATCCGTCTTTGTATCGTGATGTTCTTTTAATTCCGTGGAACGAGGTTTGGTTTTGTCTGTCTGTAGAAGATAAACTGTGTACGTTTACTAATGAAATTAATGATATTTTTGCTAAACATGTACCGTTAAAGACTGTCACTATTAAAAATGCTTCCTGTCCTTGGTTTACAAGTAATGTCCGGAATGCTTTAAAAAATCGAAACAAGTTACGAAGTGTATGGAAAAGAAACCCTTCAGCTGAGAAATGGGAAGACTATAGGTGTGCCAGAAATGCCTCAGTGTTGATTATCAGGCAGTCGAAAATAAACTATTGTAATGCTAAACTGAACGCATCTCTTCCTCCTAAGGCTCTGTGGAGTAACTTAAAAAAACTAAGCATTGGCAATAAGCAAACCTCCGACTGCTCGATTGATCCAGATATTCTTAATGATTTTTTTCTCCTCAACACCAACTCTCTGCAAAATATTACTTTTGAATCTGCTGAGTCTCCTTCGCAACAATGCTTTCAATTTTCCCCGGTTTCGGAAAATGATGTAGCAAAGTTTGTAATGAACGTAAAATCGAACGCCGTTGGAGAAGATGGTATTAATATAAAATTTATTAAAATTATTTTAGCTCATATTTTGAGCCCTCTTACCCATATAATAAATTATTGCTTTGCTACATCTTCCTTTCCTAGTTCTTGGAAAACTGCTTTAATTACACCTGTAGCAAAAAAAACAAAACAGCTTCTGATCCCAAAGATTTCAGACCTATAAGCATCCTGTCGTCCCTATCGAAGGTTTGTGAAGCTATTATGGCTGACCAAATATCGTCATTCTTAGCAATAAATAATCTTTTATCTCCTCTACAATCTGGGTTTCGTGCAGGTCATAGCTGCTCGACGGCTACCCTTAAAGTCTTGGATGACATTAGATCCTTTTATGATGATGGTAGAGTAACTCTCCTTTGTCTGCTTGATTTCTCTAAAGCATTCGACACTGTTAATCATGCACTTCTTTGTCACAAGCTAAAACACTTTTATAGATTTAGTGGCAATGCTGTAAAATTATTAAATAGCTACTTAACAGGCAGGGTACAAAGAGTAAAAGTTGGTAATAGGTTCTCGCAGCAGAAATTGGTTTGCAGTGGTGTGCCACAGGGATCCGTTCTTGGTCCACTTCTGTTTTCATTGTTTATCAATGACATTTTCTATACCTGCACATACGCGTCACTGCATGCTTACGCTGATGACGTTCAGATATACCTATCTGGTAAAACAAACCTTATGGAAGATTTGGTATATAAGCTAAATGAAGATCTGAACAGTATTTACCAGTGGGCTAAACAAAATTATCTTCAGTTAAATGCCTTAAAATCATATGTGTTGCCCATATCCAAAGAAAAAATTCATCACGGGGATATTCCTGATCTTTCAATTGGTGACAAAAACCTTAAACTTGTCTGTTGTGTTCGAAGTCTTGGCTTTAAAATTAACTGTTCTCTCACGTGCACAGATCACATCAACGATGTTGTCCGTAAAATATATTTCATCCCGCGGAACCTTAGATTCTCAGCTAATTATACACCAGTTGATACAAGACGCAAGCTTGTTGTCCAATTAGTCCTTCCTGTAATAACATATGCTGAACTCGTCTACAGTAAATTAGATTCACGTTCACAACATAAATTACAAGTTGCGTACAATCATGCTACGCGATATGTGTATGGGCTGCGTACACATGAACACTTAGCTCACTTTAGGAATTTGATACTTGGTTGTGACATTATAAGTTATCTCAATGCCAGGAATTGTATCTTTTTACACAAACTAATTCAAAACAGAACGCCCAGCTATTTATTTGAAAAATTACAATTTTCCCAGTCGTTGAGGAACCAAACGCTTATCATTCCATGTTTTAATTTTTTAAATTCGACAAGATTATTTTTTATTAACGCCATCAGATTATGGAACGCATAACCGAGTCGCATAAAATCTATTGTCAGAATAGCAAATTTCAAACATGCCATTTTGGAACATTTTTCTTCACTAGGCATTTACTAAGTAAACAGTTCTTTTTCTTTTTTTCCCCTTTTTTCTCTTTTCTTTTCATAAACTTCTTTTCTATTTTCTTTTATACTTAAGCAAATTTTTTTTTTTTATTTTTCTGTTTTGTTTTTTACAAATTGATAAAATTTTTTGTCAATTTTAATTTGTTAATTTAGTTTAAACTATTTGTATTATATAAATTCAATGTATTAATGTATTAATTTAAGCAATGTATTCATTTAATTTCAAAAAAATCAAATTGTATCTTGTGTTTACACTTTGTTCTGTAAAAGAACCTAGTTCTTATTGTACTTATAAAATAAAGACCCAATGAATGAATGAATGAATGAATATCCAAAAATAGAGGACGCAGAGGGGTCAGGGTTAGCCTATTGAAAAGGTGTTTTTTCTGCCTCCAATCTTATTTATAACTTGTCATTATGCGGCATGTCCTTTTATTTGATAAGTTAATATAAGTAAACCGAAACGATTTACCAATTTTTCAATGAAAACAAATCTTTAATTTCTGTTGCTTATATATCCAAAGCTAGAGGACGCAGAGCGGTCAGGGTTAGCCCATTGAAAAGGTGTTTTTTCTGCCACCAACAGAATATGTAACTTGTTATTGTGGGGCACGCCCTTATAGTTGATAACTTAGTTGTCCTTATGAGATACGATTTTCAAATTTTAAAATGAAAACCAAATCTAAAACTTTTTTTTTATATCTCCTAAGCTACAGGCCGCAGAGGGGTCAGGGTTGGACCAATGAAAAGGTGTTTTCTCTGCCTGCAAACATATATATAACATGTCATTATGCGGCATGTCCTTTTATTTGATATCTTATTTGTACTAAACCGATACAATTTACCAATTTTACAATGAAAACAAATCCTCAATTTCTTTTGCTTTAATATCCAATGCTAGAGGACGCAGAGGGGTCTGGGTTAGACCATTGAAAAGGTGTTTTTTCTGCCTCCAATCTTATTCATAACTTGTCATTATGCGGCATATCCTTTTATTTGATATTTTATTTGCACTAAACAGACACGATTTACCAATTTTACAATGAAAACAAAAAGTCAATTTCTTTTGCTTATATATCCAAAGCTAGAGGATGCAGAGGGATCAAGGTTAGACCATTAAAAAGGTGTTTTTTTCTGCGTCCAATCTTATTTATAACTTGTCATTATGCGGCATGTCCTTTTATAAGATATCTTATTTGTACTAACCAGACATGATTTACCAATTTTACAATGAAAACAAATCCTCAATTTCTTTTGCTTTATATCCAAAGCTAGAGGACGCAGAGGGGTCAGGGTTAGCCTATTGAAAATGTATTTTTTCTGCCACCAACAGTATGAATATGATACTTGTCATTGTGGGGCACGCCCTTATAGTTGATAACTAAGTTGTCCTTAAGAAATACGATTTTCCAATTTTAAAATGAAAACAAAATCTAAAACTTTTTTTTTTATATCTCCTAAGCTACAGGCCGCAGAGGGGTCAGGGTTGGACCAATGAAAAGGTGTTTTCTCTGCCTGCGAACTTATATAGAACTTGTCATTATGCGGCATGTCCTTTTATTTGATATTTTATTTGTACTAAACAGACACGATTTACCAATTTTACAATGAAAACAAAAAGTCAATTTCTTTTGCTTATATATCCAAAGCTAGAGGATGCAGAGGGATCAAGGTTAGACCATTAAAAAGGTGTTTTTTTCTGCGTCCAATCTTATTTATAACTTGTCATTATGCGGCATGTCCTCTTATTAGATATCTTATTTGTACTAAACAGACATGATTTACCAATTTTACAATGAAAACAAATCCTCAATTTCTTTTGCTTATATATCCAATGCTAAGGGACGCAGAGGGGTCAGGGTTGGACCATTGAAAAGGTGTTTTTTCTGCCTCCAATCGTAGATTTAACTTGTCACTGTGGGGCATGTCGTTTTAGTTGATAACTTAGTTGTCCTTATGGGATACGATTTTCCAATTTTAAAATTTAAACAAAAACTAAAACTTCTTTTCTATATCATTGAAGCTAGTGGCCGCAGAGGGGTCAGGGTGAGACCATTAAAAAGGTGTTTTTCCTACCGCCAATCGTATATATAACTTGTCATTGTGAAACATGTCCTTTTAGATGATAACTTACTTGTCCTTAAAGGATACGATTTTCAAATTTTAAAATGAAAACAAAATCTAAAACTTATTTTCTTATATCTCCTAAGCTAGAGGCCGCAGACGGGTCAGGGTTAGACCATTGAAAAGGTGTTTTTTCTGCCTCCAATCTTATTTATAACTTGTCATTATGCGGCATGTCCTTTTCTTTGATACCTTAGTTGTACTAAACCGATACGATTTACCAATTTTACAATAAAAACAAATCCTCAATTTCTTTTGCTTTATATCCAAAGCTAGTCGACGCAGAGGGGTCAGGGTTAGCCTATTGAAAATGTGTTTTTTCTGCCACCAACAGTATATGATACTTGTCATTGTGGGGCACGCCCTTATAGTTGATAACTAAGTTGTCCTTAAAAGATACGATTTTCCAATTTTAAAATGAAAACAAAATCTAAAACTTTTTTTTTATATCTCCTAAGCTACTGGCCGCAGAGGGGTCAGGGTTGGACCAATGAAAAGGTGTTTTCTCTGCCTGCAAACTTATATATAACATGTCATTATGCGGCATGTCCTTTTATTTGATATCTTATTTGTACTAAACCGATACAATTTACCAATTTTACAATGAAAACAAATCCTCAATTTCTTTTGCTTTAATATCCAATGCTAGAGGACGCAGAGGGGTCAGGGTTAGACCATTGAAAAGGTGTTTTTTCTGCCTCCAATCTTATTCATAACTTGTCATTATGCGGCATTTCCTTTTATTTGATATTTTATTTGTACTAAACAGACACGATTTACCAATTTTACAATGAAAACAAAAAGTCAATTTTTTTTGCTTATAAAGAGTGATTTTTTAAGTGCCTGATAACTTTTTTTTTAAAAAAAACGCATAAAATTTGCAAAATCTCATCGGTTCTTTATTTGAAACGTTAGATTGGTCCATGACATTTACTTTTTGAAGATAATTTCATTTAAATGTTGACCGCGGCTGCGTCTTAGGTGGTCCATTCGGAAAGTCCAATTTTGGGCAACTTTTTCGAGCATTTCGGCCGGAATAGCCCGAATTTCTTCGGAAATGTTGTCTTCCAAAGCTGGAATAGTTGCTGGCTTATTTCTGTAGACTTTAGACTTGACGTAGCCCCACAAAAAATAGTCTAAAGGCGTCAAATCGCATGATCTTGGTGGCCAACTTACCGGTCCATTTCTTGAGATTAATTGTTCTCCGAAGTTTTCCCTCAAAATGGCCATAGAATCGCGAGATGTGTGGCATGTAGCGCCATCTTGTTGAAACCACATGTCAACCAAGTTCAGTTCTTCCATTTTTGGCAACAAAAAGTTTGTTAGCATCGAACGATAGCGATCACCATTCACCGTAACGTTGCGTCCAACAGCATCTTTGAAAAAATACGGTCCAATGATTCCACCAGCGTACAAACCACACCAAACAGTGCATTTTTCGGGATGCATGGCCAGTTCTTGAACGGCTTCTGGTTGCTCTTCACTCCAAATGCGGCAATTTTGCTTATTTACGTAGCCATTCAACCAGAAATGAGCCTCATCGCTGAACAAAATTTGTCGATAAAACACATTTCGAACCGAACACTGATTTTGGTAATAAAATTCAATGATTTGCAAGCGTTGCTCGTTAGTAAGTCTATTCATGATGAAATGTCAAAGCATACTGAGCATCTTTCTCTTTGACACCATGTCTGAAATCCCACGTGATCTGTCAAATACTAATGCATGAAAATCATAACCTCAAAAAAATCACCCTTTATATCCAAAGCTAGAGGATGCAGAGGGATCAAGGTTAGACCATTAAAAAGGTGTTTTTTTCTGCGTCCAATCTTATATATAACTTGTCATTATGCGGCATGTCCTTTTATTAGATATCTTATTTGTACTAAACAGACACGATTTACCAATTTTACAATGAAAACAAATCCTCAATTTCTTTTGCTTATATATCCAATGCTAAGGGACGCAGAGGGGTCAGGGTTAGACCATTAAAAAGGTGTTTTTTCTGCCTCCAATCGTATATGTAACTTGTCATTGTTGGGCAAGTCCTTGTAGTTGATAACTTAGTTGTCCTTATGGGATACGATTTTCCAATTTTAAAATGAAAACAAAATCTAAAACTTCTTTTCTTATATCTCATAAGCTAGAGGCCGCAGACGGGTCAGGTTTAGACCATTGAAAAGGTGTTTTTCCTGCCACCAATCGTATATATAACTTGTCATTGTGGAACATGTCTTTTTAGATGATAACTTACTTGTCCTTAAAGGATACGATTTTCCAATTTTAAAATTAAAACAAAATCTAAAACTTATTTTCTTATATCTCCTAAGCTAGAGGCCGCAGACGGGTCAGGGTTAGACCATTGAAAAGGTGTTTTTTCTGCCTCCAATCTTATTTATAACTTGTCATTATGCGGCATGTCCTTTTCTTTGATACCTTAGTTGTACTAAACCGATACGATTTACCAATTTTACAATGAAAACAAATCCTCAATTTCTTTTGCTTTTATATCCAATGATAGAGGACGCAGAGGGGTCAGGGTTAGGCCAATGAAAAGGTGTTTTTTCTGCCTCCAATCTTATTTATAACTTGTCATTATGCGGCATGTCCTTTTATTAGATATCTTATTTGTACTAACCAGACATGATTTACCAATTTTACAATGAAAACAAATCCTCAATTTCTTTTGCTTTATATCCAAAGCTAGAGGACGCAGAGGGATCAGGGATAGCCTATTGAAAAGGTGTTTTTTCTGCCACCAACAGTATATGTAACTTGTTATTGTGGGGCACGCCCTTATAGTTGATAACTAAGTTGTCCTTAAGAAATACGATTTTCCAATTTTTAAATGAAAACCAAATCTAAAACTTTTTTTTTATATCTCCTAAGCTACAGGCCGCAGAGGGGTCAGGGTTGGACCAATGAAAAGGTGTTTTCTCTGCCTGCAAACTTATATATAACATGTCATTATGCGGCATGTCCTTTTATTTGATATCTTATTTGTACTAAACCGATACAATTTACCAATTTTACAATGAAAACAAATCCTCAATTTCTTTTGCTTTAATATCCAATGCTAGAGGACGCAAAGGGGTCAGGGTTAGACCATTGAAAAGGTGTTTTTTCTGCCTCCAATCTTATTCATAACTTGTCATTATGCGGCATGTCCTTTTATTTGATATTTTATTTGTACTAAACAGACACGATTTACCAATTTTACAATGAAAACAAAAAGTCAATTTCTTTTGCTTATATATCCAAAGATAGAGGATGCAGAGGGATCAAGGTTAGACCATTAAAAAGGTGTTTTTTTCTGCGTCCAATCTTATTTATAACTTGTCATTATGCGGCATGTCCTTTTATTAGATATCTTATTTGTACTAAACAGACACGATTTACCAATTTTACAATGAAAACAAATCCTCAATTTCTTTTGCTTATATATCCAATGCTAAGGAACGCAAAGGGGTCAGGGTTGGACCCTTGAAAAGGTGTTTTTCTGCCTCCAATCGTATATGTAACTTGTCATTGTTGGGCAAGTCCTTATAGTTGATAACTTAGTGTTTTTTATGGGATACGATTTTCCAATTTTGAAATGAAAACAAAATCTAAAACTTCTTTTCTTATATCTCATAAGCTAGAGGCCGCAGACGGGTCAGGGTTAGACCATTGAAAAGGTGTTTTTTCTACCACCAATCGTATATATAACTTGTCATTGTGGAACATGTCCTTTTAGATGATAACTTACTTGTCCTTAAGGGATACTATTTTCCAATTTTAAAATGAAAACAAAATCTAAAACTTCTTTTCTTATATCTCCTAAGCTAGAGGCCGCAGAGGGGTCAGGGTTAGACCATTGAAAAGGTGTTTTTTCTGCCTCCAATCTTATTTATAACTTGTCATTATGCGGCATGTCCTTTTATTTGAAATCTTATTTGTACTAACCAGACATGATTTACCAATTTTACAATGAAAACAAATCCTCAATTTCTTTTGCTTTATATCCAAAGCTAGAGGACGCAGAGGGGTCAGGGTTAGCCTATTGAAAATGTATTTTTTCTGCCACCAACAGTATGAATATGATACTTGTCATTGTGGGGCACGCCCTTATAGTTGATAACTAAGTTGTCCTTAAGAGATACGATTTTCCAAATTTAAAATAACAACAAAATCTAAACCTTTTTTTTATATCTCCCAAGCTACAGGCCGCAGAGGGGTCAGGGTTGGACCAATGAAAAGGTGTTTTCTCTGCCTGCAAACTTATATATAATTTGTCATTATGCGGCATGTCCTTTTATTTGATAAGTTAATATAAGTAAACCGAAACGATTTACCAATTTTACAATGAAAACAAATCCTCAATTTCTTTTGCTTATATATCCAAAGCTAAGGGACGCAGAGGGGTCAGGGTTAGACCATTAAAAAGGTGTTTTTTCTGCCTCCAATCGTATATGTAACTTGTCATTGTTGGGCAAGTCCTTATAGTTGATAACTTAGTTGTTTTTATGGGATACGATTTTCCAATTTTTAAATGAAAACAAACTCTAAAACTTCTTTTCTATATCATTCAAGCTAGTGGCCGCAGAGGGGTCAGGGTTAGACCATTGAAAAGGTGTTTTTCTGCCTCCAATCTTATTTATAACTTGTCATTATGCGGCATGTCCTTTTCTTTGATACCTTTGTTGTACTAAACCGATACGATTTACCAATTTTACAATGAAAACAAATCCTCAATTTCTTTTGCTTTTATATCCAATGATAGAGGACGCAGAGGGGTCAGGGTTAGGCCATTGAAAATGTGTTTTTTCTGCCTTCAATCTTATTTATAACTTGTCATTATGCGGCATGTCCTTTTATTTGATATCTTATTTGTACTAACCAGACATGATTTAACAATTTTACAATGAAAACAAATCCTCAATTTCTTTTGCTTTATATCCAAAGCTAGAGGACGCAGAGGGGTCAGGGTTAGCCTATTGAAAATGTGTTTTTTCTGCCACCAACAGTATATGATACTTGTCATTGTGGGGCACGCCCTTATAGTTGATAACTAAGTTGTCCTTAAGAGATACGATTTTCCAAATTTAAAATAACAACAAAATCTAAACCTTTTTTTTATATCTCCCAAGCTACAGGCCGCAGAGGGGTCAGGGTTGGACCAATGAAAAGGTGTTTTCTCTGCCTGCAAACTTATATATAATTTGTCATTATGCGGCATGTCCTTTTATTTGATAAGTTAATATAAGTAAACCGAAACGATTTACCAATTTTACAATGAAAACAAATCCTCAATTTCTTTTGCTTATATATCCAAAGCTAAGGGACGCAGAGGGGTCAGGGTTAGACCATTAAAAAGGTGTTTTTTCTGCCTCCAATCGTATATGTAACTTGTCATTGTTGGGCAAGTCCTTATAGTTGATAACTTAGTTGTTTTTATGGGATACGATTTTCCAATTTTTAAATGAAAACAAAATCTAAAACTTCTTTTCTTATATCTCATAAGCTAGAGGCCGCAGACGGTTCAGGGTTAGACCGTTGAAAAGGTGTTTTTTCTACCACCAATCGTATATATATCTTGTCATTATGGAACATGTCCTTTTAGATGATAACTTACTTGTCCTTAAAGGATACGATTTTCCAGTTTTTAAATGAAAACAAAATCTAAAACTTCTTTTTTATATCTCCTAAGCTAGAGGCCGCAGACGGGTCAGGGTTAGACCATTGAAAAGGTGTTTTTTCTGCCTCCAATCTTATTTATAACTTGTGATTATGCGGCATGTCCTTTTCTTTGATACCTTTGTTGTACTAAACCGATACGATTTACCAATTTTACAATGAAAACAAATCCTCAATTTCTTTTGCTTTTATATCTAATGCTAGAGAACGCAGAGGAGCCAGGGTTTGGCCATTGAAAAGGTGTTTTTTCTGCTACCAACAGTATATGATACTTGTCATTGTGGGGCACGCACTTATAATTGATAACTTAGTTGTCCTTGAGAGATACGATTTAACAATTTTATAATGAAGACAAAATCTTAAACTTCTTTTTTTATATCTCCTAAGGTACTGGCCGCAGTGGGGTCAGGGTTGGACCAATGAAAAGGTGTTTTTTCTGCCTCCAAGCGTATATATATCTTCTCATTGTTGGGCAAGTCCGGATAGTTGATAACTTGGTTGTCCTTATGGGATACGATTTTCCAATTATAAAATGAAATCAAAATCTAAAACTTCTTTGCTTATATCTCCTAAGCTATAGGCCGCAGATTGTCAGGGTTAGACCATTGAAAAGGTGTTTTTTCTGCCTCCAAGCGTATATGTATCTTGTCATTGTTGGGAACGCCCTTATAGTTGATAACTTAGTTGTCCTTATGGGATACGATTTTCCAATTTTAAAATGAAAACAAAATCTAAAACTTCTTTTGCTTATATATCTAAAGCTAGAAGACGCAGAGGGGTCAGGGTTAGCCCATTGAAAAGGTGTTTTTTCTGCCTCCAATCGTATATGTAACTTGTCATTGTGGGGCATGTCCTTATAGTTGATAACTTAGTTGTTCTTAAGGGAAACGATTTTCCAATTTTAAAATGAAAACAAAATCTAAATCTTCTTTTCTTATAATTCTTAAGCTAGTGGCCGCAAAGGGGTCAGGGTTAGACCATTGAAAAGGTGTTTTTTCTGCCTCCAATCGTGTATGTAACTTGTCATTTTGAGGCATGTCCTTATAGTTGATAACTTAGTTGTTCTTAAGGGAAACGATTTTCCAATTTTAAAATGAAAACAAAATCTAAATCTTCTTTTCTTATAATTCTTAAGCTAGTGGCCGCAAAGGGGTCAGGGTTAGACCATTGAAAAGGTGTCTTTTCTGCCTCCAATCTTATTTATAACTTGTCATTATGCGGCATGTCCTTTTCTTTGATACCTTTGTTGTACTAAACCGATACGATTTACCAATTTTACAATGAAAACAAATCCTCAATTTCTTTTGCTTTTATATCCAATGATAGAGGACGCAGAGGGATCAGGGTTAGGCCATTGAAAATGTGTTTTTTCTGCCTTCAATCTTATTTATAACTTGTCATTATACGGCATGTCCTTTTATTTGATATCTTATTTGTACTAACCAGACATGATTTACCAATTTTACAATGAAAACAAATCCTCAATTTCTTTTGCTTTATATCCAAAGCTAGAGGACGCAGAGGGGTCAGGGTTAGCCTATTGAAAATGTATTTTTTCTGCCACCAACAGTATGAATATGATACTTGTCATTGTGGGGCACGCCCTTATAGTTGATAACTAAGTTGTCCTTAAGAGATACGATTTTCCAATTTTAAAATGAAAACAAAATCTAAAACTTTTTTTTTATATCTCCTAAGCTACAGGCCGCAGAGGGGTCAGGGTTAGACCAATGAAAAGGTGTTTTCTCTGCCTGCAAACTTATATAGAACTTGTCATTATGCGGCATGTCCTTTTATTTGATAAGTTATTATAAGTAAACCGAAACGGTTTACCAATTTTTCAATGAAAACAAATCTTTGATTTCTGTTGCTTATATATCCAAAGCTAGAGGACGCAGAGCGGTCAGGGTTAGCCCATTGAAAAGGTGTTTTTTCTGCCACCAACAGTATATGTAACTTGTTATTGTGGGGCACGCCCTTATAGTTGATAACTTAGTTGTCCTTAAGAGAAACGATTTTCCAATTTTAAAATGAAAACCAAATCTAAAACTTTTTTTTTATATCTCCTAAGCTACAGCCCGCAGAGGGGTCAGGGTTGGACCAATGATAAGGTGTTTTCTCTGCCTGCAAACTTATATATAACATGTCATTATGCGGCATGTCCTTTTATTTGATATCTTATTTGTACTAAATGGACACGATTTACCAATTTTAAAATGAAAACAAATAGTCAATTTCTTTTGCTTATTTATCCAAAGCTAAAGGACACAGAGGGGTCAGGGTTAGACCATTGAAAAGGTTGTTTTCTCTGCCTGCAAGCTTATTTATAACTTGTCATTATGCGGTATGTGCTTTTATTTGATATCTTATTTGTACTAAACCGATACAATTTACCAATTTTACAATGAAAACAAATCCTCAATTTCTTTTGCTTTTATATCTAATGCTAGAGAACGCAGAGGAGCCAGGGTTTGGCCATTGAAAAGGTGTTTTTTCTGCTACCAACAGTATATGATACTTGTCATTGTGGGGCACGCACTTATAATTGATAACTTAGTTGTCCTTAAGAGATACGATTTAACAATTTTAAAATGAAGACAAAATCTAAAACTTCTTTTTTTATATCTCCTAAGGTACTGGCCGCAGTGGGGTCAGGGTTGGACCAATGAAAAGGTGTTTTTTCTGCCTCCAATCGTGTATGAAACTTGTCATTGTGAGGCATGTCCTTATAGTTGATAACTTAGTTGTCCTTATGGGATACGATTTTCCAATTTTAAAATGAAAACAAAATCTAAAACTTCTTTTGCTTATATATCCAAAGCTAAACGACGCAGAGGGGTCAGAGTTAGCCCATTGAAAAGGTGTTTTTTCTGCCTCCAAGCGTATATGTATCTTGTCATTGTTGGGCACGCCCTTATAGTTGATAACTTAGTTGTCCTTATGGGATACGATTTTCCAATTTTTAAATGAAAACAAAATCTAAAACTTCTTTTGCTTATATATCCAAAGCTAAAAGACGCAGAGGGGTCAAGGTTAGCCTATTGAAAAGGTGTTTTTTCTGCCTCCAATCGTATATGTAACTTGTCATTGTGGGTTATGTCCTTATAGTTGATAACTTAGTTGTCCTTAAGGTATACGATTTTCCAATTTTAAAATGAAAACAAAATCTTAAACTTCTTTTGCTTATATATCCAAAGCTAAACGACGCAGAGGGGTCAGAGTTAGCCCATTGAAAAGGTATTTTTTCTGCCTCAAATCTTATTTATAACTTGTCATTATGCGGCATGTCCTTTTATTTGATATCTTATTTGTACTAAACCGATACAATTTTCCAATTTTACAATAAAAACAAATCTTCAATTTCTTTTGCTTTTATATATAATGCTAGAGGTCGCAGAGGGGTCAGAATTAGACCATTGAAAAGGTGTTTTTTCTGCCTTCAAGCGTACATGTATCTTGTCATTGTTGGGCACGCCCTTATAGTTGATAACTTAGTTGTCCTTAAGGTATACGATTTTCCAATTTTAAAATGAAAACAAAATCTAAAACTTCTTATCGTATAATTCTTAAGCTAGTGGCCGGAGACGGGTCAGAGTTAGCCCATTGAAAAGGTGTTTTTTCTGCCTCAAATCTTATTTATAACTTGTCATTATGCGGCATGTCCTTTTATTTGATATCTTATTTGTACTAAACCGATACAATTTTCCAATTTTACAATAAAAACAAATCCTCAATTTCTTTTGCTTTTATATATAATGCTAGAGGTCGCAGAGGGGTCAGAATTAGACCATTGAAAAGGTGTTTTTTCTGCCTTCAAGCGTACATGTATCTTGTCATTGTTGGGCACGCCCTTATAGTTGATAACTTAGTTGTCCTTAAGGTATACGATTTTCCAATTTTAAAATGAAAACAAAATCTAAAACTTCTTATCGTATAATTCTTAAGCTAGTGGCCGGAGACGGGTCAGGGTTAGACCATTGAAAAGGTGTCTTTTCTGCCTCCAATCTTATTAATAACTTGTCATTATGCGGCATGTCCTTTTATTTGATATCTTATTTGTACTAAACCGATACAATTTACCAATTTTACAATGAAAACAAATCCCCAATTTCTTTTGCTTTAATATCCAATGCTAGTGGACGCAGAGGGCTCAGGGTTAGCCTATTGAAAATGTGTTTTTTCTGCCAGCAACAGTATATGATACATGTCATTGTGGGGCACGCCCTTATAGTTGATAACTAAATTGTCCTTAAGAGATACGATTTTCCAATTTCTAAATGAAAACAAAATCTAAAACTTCTTTTTTTATATCTCCTAACCTAGAGGATGCAGAGGGGTCAGGGTTGGACCATTGAAAAGGAGTTTTTTCTTACACCAATCGTTTATATAACTTGTCATTGTGGACCATGTCCGTTTAGTTTATAACTTAGTTGTCCTTATGGGATACGATTTTCCAATTTTAAATGAAAACAAAATCTAAAACTTTTTTTCTATATTTTTCAAGCTAGAGAACGCAGAGGGGTTAGGGTTTGACCTTTGAAAAGGTGTTTTTTCTGCCTCCAATGTTATTTATAACTTGTCGTTATGCGGCATGTCCCTTTATTAGATATCTTATTTGTACTAAACAGACATGATTTACCAATTTTACAATGAAAACAAATCCTCAATTTCTTTTGCTTATATATCCAAAGCTAAGGGACGCAGAGGGGTCAGGGTTAGACCATTAAAATGGTGTTTTTTCTACCACCAATCATATATATAACTTGTCATTGTGGCACATGTCCTTTTAGATGATAACTTACTTGTCCTTAAAGGATACGATTTTCAAATTTTAAAATGAAAACAAAATCTAAAACTTCTTTTTTATATCTCCTAAGCTAGAGGCCGCAGACGGGTCAGGGTTAGACCATTGAAAAGGTGTTTTTTCTGCCTCCAATCGTATATGTAACTTGTCATTGTTGGGCAAGTCCTTATAGTTGATAACTTAGTTGTCCTTATGGGATACGATTTTCCAATTTTAAAATTTAAACACAATCTAAAACTTCTTTTCGATATCATTCAAGCTAGTGGCCGCAGAGGGGTCAGGGTTAGACCATTAAAAAGGTGTTTTTTCTGCCTCCAATCGTATATGTAACTTGTCATTGTTGGGCAAGTCCTTTTAGTTGATAACTTAGTTGTCCTTATGGGATACGATTTTCCAATTTTAAAATGAAAACAAAATCTAAAACTTCTTTTCTTATATCTCATAAGCTAGCGGCCGCAGACGGGTCAGGTTTAGACCATTGAAAAGGTGTTTTTCCTACCACCAATCGTATATATAACTTGTCATTGTGGAACATGTCCTTTTAGATGATAGCTTACTTGTCCTTAAAGGATATGATTTTCCAATTTTAAAATGAAAACAAAATCTAAAACTTATTTTCTTATATCTCCTAAGCTAGAGGCCGCAGACGGGTCAGGGTTAGACCATTGAAAAGGTGTTTTTTCTGCCTCCAATCTTATTTATAACTTGTCATTATGCGGCATGTCCTTTTCTTTGATACCTTTGTTGTACTAAACCGATACGATTTACCAATTTTACAATGAAAACAAATCCTCAATTTCTTTTGCTTTTATATCCAATGATAGTGGACGCAGAGGGGTCAGGGTTAGGCCATTGAAAAGGTGTTTTTTCTGCCTCCAATCGTATATGTAACTTGTCATTGTTGGGCAAGTCCTTTTAGTTGATAACTTAGTTGTCCTTATGGGATACGATTTTCCAATTTTAAAATTTAAACAAAATCTAAAACTTCTTTTCGATATAATTCAAGCTAGTGGCCGCAGAGGGGTCAGGGTTAGACCATTAAAAAGGTGTTTTTTCTGCCTCCAATCGTATATGTAACTTGTCATTGTTGGGCAAGTCCTTTTAGTTGATAACTTAGTTGTCCTTATGGGATACGATTTTCCAATTTTAAAATGAAAACAAAATCTAAAACTTCTTTTCTTATAATTCTTAAGCTAGTGGCCGCAAAGGGGTCAGGGTTAGACCATTGAAAAGGTGTCTTTTCTGCCTCCAATCTTATTTATAACTTGTCATTATGCGGCATGTCCTTTTCTTTGATACCTTTGTTGTACTAAACCGATACGATTTACCAATTTTACAATGAAAACAAATCCTCAATTTCTTTTGCTTTTATATCCAATGATAGAGGACGCAGAGTGGTCAGGGTTAGGCCATTGAAAATGTGTTTTTTCTGCCTTCAATCTTATTTATAACTTGTCATTATACGGCATGTCCTTTTATTTGATATCTTATTTGTACTAACCAGACATGATTTACCAATTTTACAATGAAAACAAATCCTCAATTTCTTTTGCTTTATATCCAAAGCTAGAGGACGCAGAGGGGTCAGGGTTAGCCTATTGAAAATGTATTTTTTCTGCCACCAACAGTATGAATATGATACTTGTCATTGTGGGGCACGCCCTTATAGTTGATAACTAAGTTGTCCTTAAGAGATACGATTTTCCAATTTTAAAATGAAAACAAAATCTAAAACTTTTTTTTTATATCTCCTAAGCTACAGGCCGCAGAGGGGTCAGGGTTGGACCAATGAAAAGGTGTTTTCTCTGCCTGCAAACTTATATAGAACTTGTCATTATGCGGCATGTCCTTTTATTTGATAAGTTATTATAAGTAAACCGAAACGGTTTACCAATTTTTCAATGAAAACAAATCTTTGATTTCTGTTGCTTATATATCCAAAGCTAGAGGACGCAGAGCGGTCAGGGTTAGCCCATTGAAAAGGTGTTTTTTCTGCCACCAACAGTATATGTAACTTGTTATTGTGGGGCACGCCCTTATAGTTGATAACTTAGTTGTCCTTAAGAGAAACGATTTTCCAATTTTAAAATGAAAACCAAATCTAAAACTTTTTTTTTATATCTCCTAAGCTACAGGCCGCAGAGGGGTCAGGGTTGGACCAATGATAAGGTGTTTTCTCTGCCTGCAAACTTATATATAACATGTCATTATGCGGCATGTCCTTTTATTTGATATCTTATTTGTACTAAACCGATACAATTTTCCAATTTTACAATAAAAACAAATCTTCAATTTCTTTTGCTTTTATATATAATGCTAGAGGTCGCAGAGGGGTCAGAATTAGACCATTGAAAAGGTGTTTTTTCTGCCTTCAAGCGTACATGTATCTTGTCATTGTTGGGCACGCCCTTATAGTTGATAACTTAGTTGTCCTTAAGGTATACGATTTTCCAATTTTAAAATGAAAACAAAATCTAAAACTTCTTATCGTATAATTCTTAAGCTAGTGGCCGGAGACGGGTCAGAGTTAGCCCATTGAAAAGGTGTTTTTTCTGCCTCAAATCTTATTTATAACTTGTCATTATGCGGCATGTCCTTTTATTTGATATCTTATTTGTACTAAACCGATACAATTTTCCAATTTTACAATAAAAACAAATCCTCAATTTCTTTTGCTTTTATATATAATGCTAGAGGTCGCAGAGGGGTCAGAATTAGACCATTGAAAAGGTGTTTTTTCTGCCTTCAAGCGTACATGTATCTTGTCATTGTTGGGCACGCCCTTATAGTTGATAACTTAGTTGTCCTTAAGGTATACGATTTTCCAATTTTAAAATGAAAACAAAATCTAAAACTTCTTATCGTATAATTCTTAAGCTAGTGGCCGGAGACGGGTCAGGGTTAGACCATTGAAAAGGTGTCTTTTCTGCCTCCAATCTTATTAATAACTTGTCATTATGCGGCATGTCCTTTTATTTGATATCTTATTTGTACTAAACCGATACAATTTACCAATTTTACAATGAAAACAAATCCCCAATTTCTTTTGCTTTAATATCCAATGCTAGTGGACGCAGAGGGCTCAGGGTTAGCCTATTGAAAATGTGTTTTTTCTGCCAGCAACAGTATATGATACATGTCATTGTGGGGCACGCCCTTATAGTTGATAACTAAATTGTCCTTAAGAGATACGATTTTCCAATTTCTAAATGAAAACAAAATCTAAAACTTCTTTTTTTATATCTCCTAACCTAGAGGATGCAGAGGGGTCAGGGTTGGACCATTGAAAAGGAGTTTTTTCTTACACCAATCGTTTATATAACTTGTCATTGTGGACCATGTCCTTTTAGTTTATAACTTAGTTGTCCTTATGGGATACGATTTTCCAATTTTAAATGAAAACAAAATCTAAAACTTTTTTTCTATATCTTTCAAGCTAGAGAACGCAGAGGGGTTAGGGTTTGACCTTTGAAAAGGTGTTTTTTCTGCCTCCAATGTTATTTATAACTTGTCGTTATGCGGCATGTCCCTTTATTAGATATCTTATTTGTACTAAACAGACATGATTTACCAATTTTACAATGAAAACAAATCCTCAATTTCTTTTGCTTATATATCCAAAGCTAAGGGACGCAGAGGGGTCAGGGTTAGACCATTAAAATGGTGTTTTTTCTACCACCAATCATATATATAACTTGTCATTGTGGCACATGTCCTTTTAGATGATAACTTACTTGTCCTTAAAGGATACGATTTTCAAATTTTAAAATGAAAACAAAATCTAAAACTTCTTTTTTATATCTCCTAAGCTAGAGGCCGCAGACGGGTCAGGGTTAGACCATTGAAAAGGTGTTTTTTCTGCCTCCAATCGTATATGTAACTTGTCATTGTTGGGCAAGTCCTTATAGTTGATAACTTAGTTGTCCTTATGGGATACGATTTTCCAATTTTAAAATTTAAACAAAATCTAAAACTTCTTTTCGATATCATTCAAGCTAGTGGCCGCAGAGGGGTCAGGGTTAGACCATTAAAAAGGTGTTTTTTCTGCCTCCAATCGTATATGATACATGTCATTGTGGGGCACGCCCTTATAGTTGATAACTAAATTGTCCTTAAGAGATACGATTTTCCAATTTCTAAATGAAAACAAAATCTAAAACTTCTTTTTTTATATCTCCTAACCTAGAGGATGCAGAGGGGTCAGGGTTGGACCATTGAAAAGGAGTTTTTTCTTACACCAATCGTTTATATAACTTGTCATTGTGGACCATGTCCTTTTAGTTTATAACTTAGTTGTCCTTATGGGATACGATTTTCCAATTTTAAATGAAAACAAAATCTAAAACTTTTTTTCTATATCTTTCAAGCTAGAGAACGCAGAGGGGTTAGGGTTTGACCTTTGAAAAGGTGTTTTTTCTGCCTCCAATGTTATTTATAACTTGTCGTTATGCGGCATGTCCTTTTCTTTGATATCTTATTTGTACTAACCAGACATGATTTACCAATTTTACAATGAAAACAAATCCTCAATTTCTTTTGCTTTATATCCAAAGCTAGAGGACGCAGAGGGGTCAGGGTTAGCCTATTGAAAATGTGTTTTTTCTGCCACCAACAGTATATGATACATGTCATTGTGGGGCACGCCCTTATAGTTGATAACTTAGTTGTCCTTAAGAGATACGATTTTCCAATTTTAAAATGACAACAAAATCTAAAACTTTTTTTTTTATATCTCCTAAGCTACAGGCCGCAGAGGGGTCAGGGTTGGACCAATGAAAAGGTGTTTTCTCTGCCTGCAAACTTATAATAACATGTCATTATGCGGCATGTCCTTTTATTTGATAAGTTAATATAAGTAAACCGAAACGATTTACCAATTTTTCAATGAAAACAAATTTTTAATTTCTGTTGCTTATATATCCAAAGCTAGAGGACGCTTTTTCTCTGCCTGCAAACTTATAATAACATGTCATTATGCGGCATGTCCTTTTATTTGATATCTTATTTGTACTAACCAGACATGATTTACCAATTTTACAATGACAACAAATCCTCAATTTCTTTTGCTTTATATCCAAAGCTAGAGGACGCAGAGGGGTCAGGGTTAGCCTATTGAAAAGGTGTTTTTTCTGCCTTCAATCTTATTTATAACTTGTCATTATGCGGCATGTCCTTTTATTTGATATCTTATTTGTACTAACCAGACATGATTTACCAATTTTACAATGAAAACAAATCCTCAATTTCTTTTGCTTATATATCCAAAGCTAAGGGACGCAGAGGGGTCAGGGTTAGACCATTAAAAAGGTGTTTTTTCTGCCTCCAATCGTATATGTAACTTGTCATTGTTGGGCAAGTCCTTATAGTTGATAACTTAGTTGTCCTTATGGGATACGATTTTCCAATTTTAAAATTTTAACAAACTCTAAAACTTCTTTTCTTTATCATTCAAGCTAGTGGCCGCAGAGGGGTCAGGGTTAGCCCATTGAAAAGGTGTTTTTTCTGCCTCCAATCGTATATGTAACTTGTCATTGTGGGGAATGTCTTTATAGTTGATAACTTAGTTGTCCTTGAGAGATACGATTTAACAATTTTATAATGAAGACAAAATCTTAAACTTCTTTTTTTATATCTCCTAAGGTACTGGCCGCAGTGGGGTCAGGGTTGGACCAATGAAAAGGTGTTTTTTCTGCCTCCAAGCGTATATATATCTTCTCATTGTTGGGCAAGTCCGGATAGTTGATAACTTGGTTGTCCTTATGGGATACGATTTTCCAATTATAAAATGAAATCAAAATCTAAAACTTCTTTGCTTATATCTCCTAAGCTATAGGCCGCAGATTGTCAGGGTTAGACCATTGAAAAGGTGTTTTTTCTGCCTCCAAGCGTATATGTATCTTGTCATTGTTGGGAACGCCCTTATAGTTGATAACTTAGTTGTCCTTATGGGATACGATTTTCCAATTTTAAAATGAAAACAAAATCTAAAACTTCTTTTGCTTATATATCTAAAGCTAGAAGACGCAGAGGGGTCAGGGTTAGCCCATTGAAAAGGTGTTTTTTCTGCCTCCAATCGTATATGTAACTTGTCATTGTGGGGCATGTCCTTATAGTTGATAACTTAGTTGTTCTTAAGGGAAACGATTTTCCAATTTTAAAATGAAAACAAAATCTAAATCTTCTTTTCTTATAATTCTTAAGCTAGTGGCCGCAAAGGGGTCAGGGTTAGACCATTGAAAAGGTGTTTTTTCTGCCTCCAATCGTGTATGTAACTTGTCATTTTGAGGCATGTCCTTATAGTTGATAACTTAGTTGTTCTTAAGGGAAACGATTTTCCAATTTTAAAATGAAAACAAAATCTAAATCTTCTTTTCTTATAATTCTTAAGCTAGTGGCCGCAAAGGGGTCAGGGTTAGACCATTGAAAAGGTGTCTTTTCTGCCTCCAATCTTATTTATAACTTGTCATTATGCGGCATGTCCTTTTCTTTGATACCTTTGTTGTACTAAACCGATACGATTTACCAATTTTACAATGAAAACAAATCCTCAATTTCTTTTGCTTTTATATCCAATGATAGAGGACGCAGAGGGGTCAGGGTTAGGCCATTGAAAATGTGTTTTTTCTGCCTTCAATCTTATTTATAACTTGTCATTATACGGCATGTCCTTTTATTTGATATCTTATTTGTACTAACCAGACATGATTTACCAATTTTACAATGAAAACAAATCCTCAATTTCTTTTGCTTTATATCCAAAGCTAGAGGACGCAGAGGGGTCAGGGTTAGCCTATTGAAAATGTATTTTTTCTGCCACCAACAGTATGAATATGATACTTGTCATTGTGGGGCACGCCCTTATAGTTGATAACTAAGTTGTCCTTAAGAGATACGATTTTCCAATTTTAAAATGAAAACAAAATCTAAAACTTTTTTTTTATATCTCCTAAGCTACAGGCCGCAGAGGGGTCAGGGTTAGACCAATGAAAAGGTGTTTTCTCTGCCTGCAAACTTATATAGAACTTGTCATTATGCGGCATGTCCTTTTATTTGATAAGTTATTATAAGTAAACCGAAACGGTTTACCAATTTTTCAATGAAAACAAATCTTTGATTTCTGTTGCTTATATATCCAAAGCTAGAGGACGCAGAGCGGTCAGGGTTAGCCCATTGAAAAGGTGTTTTTTCTGCCACCAACAGTATATGTAACTTGTTATTGTGGGGCACGCCCTTATAGTTGATAACTTAGTTGTCCTTAAGAGAAACGATTTTCCAATTTTAAAATGAAAACCAAATCTAAAACTTTTTTTTTATATCTCCTAAGCTACAGCCCGCAGAGGGGTCAGGGTTGGACCAATGATAAGGTGTTTTCTCTGCCTGCAAACTTATATATAACATGTCATTATGCGGCATGTCCTTTTATTTGATATCTTATTTGTACTAAATGGACACGATTTACCAATTTTAAAATGAAAACAAATAGTCAATTTCTTTTGCTTATTTATCCAAAGCTAAAGGACACAGAGGGGTCAGGGTTAGACCATTGAAAAGGTTGTTTTCTCTGCCTGCAAGCTTATTTATAACTTGTCATTATGCGGTATGTGCTTTTATTTGATATCTTATTTGTACTAAACCGATACAATTTACCAATTTTACAATGAAAACAAATCCTCAATTTCTTTTGCTTTTATATCTAATGCTAGAGAACGCAGAGGAGCCAGGGTTTGGCCATTGAAAAGGTGTTTTTTCTGCTACCAACAGTATATGATACTTGTCATTGTGGGGCACGCACTTATAATTGATAACTTAGTTGTCCTTAAGAGATACGATTTAACAATTTTAAAATGAAGACAAAATCTAAAACTTCTTTTTTTATATCTCCTAAGGTACTGGCCGCAGTGGGGTCAGGGTTGGACCAATGAAAAGGTGTTTTTTCTGCCTCCAATCGTGTATGAAACTTGTCATTGTGAGGCATGTCCTTATAGTTGATAACTTAGTTGTCCTTATGGGATACGATTTTCCAATTTTAAAATGAAAACAAAATCTAAAACTTCTTTTGCTTATATATCCAAAGCTAAACGACGCAGAGGGGTCAGAGTTAGCCCATTGAAAAGGTGTTTTTTCTGCCTCCAAGCGTATATGTATCTTGTCATTGTTGGGCACGCCCTTATAGTTGATAACTTAGTTGTCCTTATGGGATACGATTTTCCAATTTTTAAATGAAAACAAAATCTAAAACTTCTTTTGCTTATATATCCAAAGCTAAAAGACGCAGAGGGGTCAAGGTTAGCCTATTGAAAAGGTGTTTTTTCTGCCTCCAATCGTATATGTAACTTGTCATTGTGGGTTATGTCCTTATAGTTGATAACTTAGTTGTCCTTAAGGTATACGATTTTCCAATTTTAAAATGAAAACAAAATCTTAAACTTCTTTTGCTTATATATCCAAAGCTAAACGACGCAGAGGGGTCAGAGTTAGCCCATTGAAAAGGTATTTTTTCTGCCTCAAATCTTATTTATAACTTGTCATTATGCGGCATGTCCTTTTATTTGATATCTTATTTGTACTAAACCGATACAATTTTCCAATTTTACAATAAAAACAAATCTTCAATTTCTTTTGCTTTTATATATAATGCTAGAGGTCGCAGAGGGGTCAGAATTAGACCATTGAAAAGGTGTTTTTTCTGCCTTCAAGCGTACATGTATCTTGTCATTGTTGGGCACGCCCTTATAGTTGATAACTTAGTTGTCCTTAAGGTATACGATTTTCCAATTTTAAAATGAAAACAAAATCTAAAACTTCTTATCGTATAATTCTTAAGCTAGTGGCCGGAGACGGGTCAGAGTTAGCCCATTGAAAAGGTGTTTTTTCTGCCTCAAATCTTATTTATAACTTGTCATTATGCGGCATGTCCTTTTATTTGATATCTTATTTGTACTAAACCGATACAATTTTCCAATTTTACAATAAAAACAAATCCTCAATTTCTTTTGCTTTTATATATAATGCTAGAGGTCGCAGAGGGGTCAGAATTAGACCATTGAAAAGGTGTTTTTTTCTGCCTTCAAGCGTACATGTATCTTGTCATTGTTGGGCACGCCCTTATAGTTGATAACTTAGTTGTCCTTAAGGTATACGATTTTCCAATTTTAAAATGAAAACAAAATCTAAAACTTCTTATCGTATAATTCTTAAGCTAGTGGCCGGAGACGGGTCAGGGTTAGACCATTGAAAAGGTGTCTTTTCTGCCTCCAATCTTATTAATAACTTGTCATTATGCGGCATGTCCTTTTATTTGATATCTTATTTGTACTAAACCGATACAATTTACCAATTTTACAATGAAAACAAATCCCCAATTTCTTTTGCTTTAATATCCAATGCTAGTGGACGCAGAGGGCTCAGGGTTAGCCTATTGAAAATGTGTTTTTTCTGCCAGCAACAGTATATGATACATGTCATTGTGGGGCACGCCCTTATAGTTGATAACTAAATTGTCCTTAAGAGATACGATTTTCCAATTTCTAAATGAAAACAAAATCTAAAACTTCTTTTTTTATATCTCCTAACCTAGAGGATGCAGAGGGGTCAGGGTTGGACCATTGAAAAGGAGTTTTTTCTTACACCAATCGTTTATATAACTTGTCATTGTGGACCATGTCCGTTTAGTTTATAACTTAGTTGTCCTTATGGGATACGATTTTCCAATTTTAAATGAAAACAAAATCTAAAACTTTTTTTCTATATTTTTCAAGCTAGAGAACGCAGAGGGGTTAGGGTTTGACCTTTGAAAAGGTGTTTTTTCTGCCTCCAATGTTATTTATAACTTGTCGTTATGCGGCATGTCCCTTTATTAGATATCTTATTTGTACTAAACAGACATGATTTACCAATTTTACAATGAAAACAAATCCTCAATTTCTTTTGCTTATATATCCAAAGCTAAGGGACGCAGAGGGGTCAGGGTTAGACCATTAAAATGGTGTTTTTTCTACCACCAATCATATATATAACTTGTCATTGTGGCACATGTCCTTTTAGATGATAACTTACTTGTCCTTAAAGGATACGATTTTCAAATTTTAAAATGAAAACAAAATCTAAAACTTCTTTTTTATATCTCCTAAGCTAGAGGCCGCAGACGGGTCAGGGTTAGACCATTGAAAAGGTGTTTTTTCTGCCTCCAATCGTATATGTAACTTGTCATTGTTGGGCAAGTCCTTATAGTTGATAACTTAGTTGTCCTTATGGGATACGATTTTCCAATTTTAAAATTTAAACACAATCTAAAACTTCTTTTCGATATCATTCAAGCTAGTGGCCGCAGAGGGGTCAGGGTTAGACCATTAAAAAGGTGTTTTTTCTGCCTCCAATCGTATATGTAACTTGTCATTGTTGGGCAAGTCCTTTTAGTTGATAACTTAGTTGTCCTTATGGGATACGATTTTCCAATTTTAAAATGAAAACAAAATCTAAAACTTCTTTTCTTATATCTCATAAGCTAGCGGCCGCAGACGGGTCAGGTTTAGACCATTGAAAAGGTGTTTTTCCTACCACCAATCGTATATATAACTTGTCATTGTGGAACATGTCCTTTTAGATGATAGCTTACTTGTCCTTAAAGGATATGATTTTCCAATTTTAAAATGAAAACAAAATCTAAAACTTATTTTCTTATATCTCCTAAGCTAGAGGCCGCAGACGGGTCAGGGTTAGACCATTGAAAAGGTGTTTTTTCTGCCTCCAATCTTATTTATAACTTGTCATTATGCGGCATGTCCTTTTCTTTGATACCTTTGTTGTACTAAACCGATACGATTTACCAATTTTACAATGAAAACAAATCCTCAATTTCTTTTGCTTTTATATCCAATGATAGTGGACGCAGAGGGGTCAGGGTTAGGCCATTGAAAAGGTGTTTTTTCTGCCTCCAATCGTATATGTAACTTGTCATTGTTGGGCAAGTCCTTTTAGTTGATAACTTAGTTGTCCTTATGGGATACGATTTTCCAATTTTAAAATTTAAACAAAATCTAAAACTTCTTTTCGATATAATTCAAGCTAGTGGCCGCAGAGGGGTCAGGGTTAGACCATTAAAAAGGTGTTTTTTCTGCCTCCAATCGTATATGTAACTTGTCATTGTTGGGCAAGTCCTTTTAGTTGATAACTTAGTTGTCCTTATGGGATACGATTTTCCAATTTTAAAATGAAAACAAAATCTAAAACTTCTTTTCTTATAATTCTTAAGCTAGTGGCCGCAAAGGGGTCAGGGTTAGACCATTGAAAAGGTGTCTTTTCTGCCTCCAATCTTATTTATAACTTGTCATTATGCGGCATGTCCTTTTCTTTGATACCTTTGTTGTACTAAACCGATACGATTTACCAATTTTACAATGAAAACAAATCCTCAATTTCTTTTGCTTTTATATCCAATGATAGAGGACGCAGAGTGGTCAGGGTTAGGCCATTGAAAATGTGTTTTTTCTGCCTTCAATCTTATTTATAACTTGTCATTATACGGCATGTCCTTTTATTTGATATCTTATTTGTACTAACCAGACATGATTTACCAATTTTACAATGAAAACAAATCCTCAATTTCTTTTGCTTTATATCCAAAGCTAGAGGACGCAGAGGGGTCAGGGTTAGCCTATTGAAAATGTATTTTTTCTGCCACCAACAGTATGAATATGATACTTGTCATTGTGGGGCACGCCCTTATAGTTGATAACTAAGTTGTCCTTAAGAGATACGATTTTCCAATTTTAAAATGAAAACAAAATCTAAAACTTTTTTTTTATATCTCCTAAGCTACAGGCCGCAGAGGGGTCAGGGTTGGACCAATGAAAAGGTGTTTTCTCTGCCTGCAAACTTATATAGAACTTGTCATTATGCGGCATGTCCTTTTATTTGATAAGTTATTATAAGTAAACCGAAACGGTTTACCAATTTTTCAATGAAAACAAATCTTTGATTTCTGTTGCTTATATATCCAAAGCTAGAGGACGCAGAGCGGTCAGGGTTAGCCCATTGAAAAGGTGTTTTTTCTGCCACCAACAGTATATGTAACTTGTTATTGTGGGGCACGCCCTTATAGTTGATAACTTAGTTGTCCTTAAGAGAAACGATTTTCCAATTTTAAAATGAAAACCAAATCTAAAACTTTTTTTTTATATCTCCTAAGCTACAGGCCGCAGAGGGGTCAGGGTTGGACCAATGATAAGGTGTTTTCTCTGCCTGCAAACTTATATATAACATGTCATTATGCGGCATGTCCTTTTATTTGATATCTTATTTGTACTAAACCGATACAATTTTCCAATTTTACAATAAAAACAAATCTTCAATTTCTTTTGCTTTTATATATAATGCTAGAGGTCGCAGAGGGGTCAGAATTAGACCATTGAAAAGGTGTTTTTTCTGCCTTCAAGCGTACATGTATCTTGTCATTGTTGGGCACGCCCTTATAGTTGATAACTTAGTTGTCCTTAAGGTATACGATTTTCCAATTTTAAAATGAAAACAAAATCTAAAACTTCTTATCGTATAATTCTTAAGCTAGTGGCCGGAGACGGGTCAGAGTTAGCCCATTGAAAAGGTGTTTTTTCTGCCTCAAATCTTATTTATAACTTGTCATTATGCGGCATGTCCTTTTATTTGATATCTTATTTGTACTAAACCGATACAATTTTCCAATTTTACAATAAAAACAAATCCTCAATTTCTTTTGCTTTTATATATAATGCTAGAGGTCGCAGAGGGGTCAGAATTAGACCATTGAAAAGGTGTTTTTTCTGCCTTCAAGCGTACATGTATCTTGTCATTGTTGGGCACGCCCTTATAGTTGATAACTTAGTTGTCCTTAAGGTATACGATTTTCCAATTTTAAAATGAAAACAAAATCTAAAACTTCTTATCGTATAATTCTTAAGCTAGTGGCCGGAGACGGGTCAGGGTTAGACCATTGAAAAGGTGTCTTTTCTGCCTCCAATCTTATTAATAACTTGTCATTATGCGGCATTTCCTTTTATTTGATATCTTATTTGTACTAAACCGATACAATTTACCAATTTTACAATGAAAACAAATCCCCAATTTCTTTTGCTTTAATATCCAATGCTAGTGGACGCAGAGGGCTCAGGGTTAGCCTATTGAAAATGTGTTTTTTCTGCCAGCAACAGTATATGATACATGTCATTGTGGGGCACGCCCTTATAGTTGATAACTAAATTGTCCTTAAGAGATACGATTTTCCAATTTCTAAATGAAAACAAAATCTAAAACTTCTTTTTTTATATCTCCTAACCTAGAGGATGCAGAGGGGTCAGGGTTGGACCATTGAAAAGGAGTTTTTTCTTACACCAATCGTTTATATAACTTGTCATTGTGGACCATGTCCTTTTAGTTTATAACTTAGTTGTCCTTATGGGATACGATTTTCCAATTTTAAATGAAAACAAAATCTAAAACTTTTTTTCTATATCTTTCAAGCTAGAGAACGCAGAGGGGTTAGGGTTTGACCTTTGAAAAGGTGTTTTTTCTGCCTCCAATGTTATTTATAACTTGTCGTTATGCGGCATGTCCCTTTATTAGATATCTTATTTGTACTAAACAGACATGATTTACCAATTTTACAATGAAAACAAATCCTCAATTTCTTTTGCTTATATATCCAAAGCTAAGGGACGCAGAGGGGTCAGGGTTAGACCATTAAAATGGTGTTTTTTCTACCACCAATCATATATATAACTTGTCATTGTGGCACATGTCCTTTTAGATGATAACTTACTTGTCCTTAAAGGATACGATTTTCAAATTTTAAAATGAAAACAAAATCTAAAACTTCTTTTTTATATCTCCTAAGCTAGAGGCCGCAGACGGGTCAGGGTTAGACCATTGAAAAGGTGTTTTTTCTGCCTCCAATCGTATATGTAACTTGTCATTGTTGGGCAAGTCCTTATAGTTGATAACTTAGTTGTCCTTATGGGATACGATTTTCCAATTTTAAAATTTAAACAAAATCTAAAACTTCTTTTCGATATCATTCAAGCTAGTGGCCGCAGAGGGGTCAGGGTTAGACCATTAAAAAGGTGTTTTTTCTGCCTCCAATCGTATATGATACATGTCATTGTGGGGCACGCCCTTATAGTTGATAACTAAATTGTCCTTAAGAGATACGATTTTCCAATTTCTAAATGAAAACAAAATCTAAAACTTCTTTTTTTATATCTCCTAACCTAGAGGATGCAGAGGGGTCAGGGTTGGACCATTGAAAAGGAGTTTTTTCTTACACCAATCGTTTATATAACTTGTCATTGTGGACCATGTCCTTTTAGTTTATAACTTAGTTGTCCTTATGGGATACGATTTTCCAATTTTAAATGAAAACAAAATCTAAAACTTTTTTTCTATATCTTTCAAGCTAGAGAACGCAGAGGGGTTAGGGTTTGACCTTTGAAAAGGTGTTTTTTCTGCCTCCAATGTTATTTATAACTTGTCGTTATGCGGCATGTCCTTTTCTTTGATATCTTATTTGTACTAACCAGACATGATTTACCAATTTTACAATGAAAACAAATCCTCAATTTCTTTTGCTTTATATCCAAAGCTAGAGGACGCAGAGGGGTCAGGGTTAGCCTATTGAAAATGTGTTTTTTCTGCCACCAACAGTATATGATACATGTCATTGTGGGGCACGCCCTTATAGTTGATAACTTAGTTGTCCTTAAGAGATACGATTTTCCAATTTTAAAATGACAACAAAATCTAAAACTTTTTTTTTTATATCTCCTAAGCTACAGGCCGCAGAGGGGTCAGGGTTGGACCAATGAAAAGGTGTTTTCTCTGCCTGCAAACTTATAATAACATGTCATTATGCGGCATGTCCTTTTATTTGATAAGTTAATATAAGTAAACCGAAACGATTTACCAATTTTTCAATGAAAACAAATTTTTAATTTCTGTTGCTTATATATCCAAAGCTAGAGGACGCTTTTTCTCTGCCTGCAAACTTATAATAACATGTCATTATGCGGCATGTCCTTTTATTTGATATCTTATTTGTACTAACCAGACATGATTTACCAATTTTACAATGACAACAAATCCTCAATTTCTTTTGCTTTATATCCAAAGCTAGAGGACGCAGAGGGGTCAGGGTTAGCCTATTGAAAAGGTGTTTTTTCTGCCTTCAATCTTATTTATAACTTGTCATTATGCGGCATGTCCTTTTATTTGATATCTTATTTGTACTAACCAGACATGATTTACCAATTTTACAATGAAAACAAATCCTCAATTTCTTTTGCTTATATATCCAAAGCTAAGGGACGCAGAGGGGTCAGGGTTAGACCATTAAAAAGGTGTTTTTTCTGCCTCCAATCGTATATGTAACTTGTCATTGTTGGGCAAGTCCTTATAGTTGATAACTTAGTTGTCCTTATGGGATACGATTTTCCAATTTTAAAATTTTAACAAACTCTAAAACTTCTTTTCTTTATCATTCAAGCTAGTGGCCGCAGAGGGGTCAGGGTTAGCCCATTGAAAAGGTGTTTTTTCTGCCTCCAATCGTATATGTAACTTGTCATTGTGGGGAATGTCTTTATAGTTGATAACTTAGTTGTCCTTATGGGATACGATTTTCCAATTTTAAAATGAAAACAAAATCTAAAACTTCTTTTCTTATAATTCTTAAGCTAGTGGCCGCAAAGGGGACAGGGTTAGACCATTGAAAAGGTGTCTTTTCTGTCTCAAATCTTATTTATAACTTGTTATTATGCGGCATGTCCTTTTATTTGATATCTTATTTGTACTAAACCGATACAATTTTCAAATTTTACTATAAAAACAAATCCCCAATTTCTTTTGCTTTTATATCTAATGCTAGTGGACGCATAGGGGTCAGGGTTAGACCATTGAAAAGGTGTTTTTTCTGCCTCCAAACCTACATGTATCTTGTCATTGTTGGGCACGCCCTTATAGTTGATAACTTAGTTGTCCTTATGGGATACGATTTTCCAATTTTAAAATGAAAACAAAATCTAAAACTTCTTTTGCTTATATATCCAAAGCTAAACGACGCAGAGGGGTCAGAGTTAGCCCATTGAAAAGGTGTTTTTTCTGCCTCCAAGCGTATATGTATCTTGTCATTGTTGGGCACGCCCTTATAGTTGATAACTTAGTTGTCCTTATGGGATACGATTTTCCAATTTTAAAATGAAAACAAAATCTAAAACTTCTTTTGCTTATATATCCAAAGCTAAAAGACGCAGAGGGGTCAGGGTTAGCCTATTGAAAAGGTGTCTTTTCTGCCTCAAATCTTATTTATAACTTGTCATTATGCGGCATGTCCTTTTATTTGATATCTTATTTGTACTAAACCGATACAATTTTCCAATTTTACAATAAAAACAAATCCCCAATTTCTTTTGCTTTTATATCCAATGCTAGTGGACGCAGAGGGGTCAGGGTTAGCCTATTGAAAATGTGTTTTTTCTGCCAGCAACAGTATATGATACATGTCATTGTGGGGCACGCCCTTATAGTTGATAACTAAGTTGTCCTTAAGAAATACGATTTTCCAATTTCTAAATGAAAACAAAATCTAAAACTTCTTTTTTTATATCTCCTAACCTAGAGGATGCAGAGGGGTCAGGGTTGGACCATTGAAAAGGAGTTTTTTCTAACACCAATCGTTTATATAATTTGTCATTGTGGACCATGTCCTTTTAGGTAATAACTTAGTTGTCCTTATGGGATACGATTTTCCAATTTTAAATGAAAACAAAATCTAAAACTTTTTTCTATATCTTTCAAGCTAGAGAACGCAAAGGGGTTAGGGTTTGACCTTTGAAAAGGTGTTTTTTCTGCCTCCAATGTTATTTATAACTTGTCATTATGCGGCATGTCCCTTTATTTGATATCTTATTTGTACTAAACCGATACAATTTACCAATTTTACAATGAAAACAAATCCTCAATTTCTTTTGCTTATATATCCAAAGCTAAGGGACGCAGAGGGGTCAGGGTTAGACCATTAAAATGGTGTTTTTTCTACCACCAATCGTATATATAACTTGTCATTGTGGAACATGTCCTTTTAGATGATAACTTACTTGTCCTTAAAGGATACGATTTTCCAATTTTAAAATGAAAACAAAATCTAAAACTTATTTTTTATATCTCCTAAGCTAGAGGCCGCAGACGGGTCAGGGTTAGACCATTGAAAAGGTGTTTTTTCTGCCTCCAATCTTATTTATAACTTGTCATTATGCGGCATGTCCTTTTCTTTGATACCTTTGTTGTACTAAACCGATACGATTTACCAATTTTACAATGAAAACAAATCCTCAATTTCTTTTGCTTTTATATCCAATGATAGAGGACGCAGAGGGGTCAGGGTTAGGCCATTGAAAATGTGTTTTTTCTGCCTTCAATCTTATTTATAACTTTTCATTATGCGGCATGTCCTTTTATTTGATATCTTATTTGTACTAACCAGACATGATTTACCAATTTTACAATGAAAACAAATCCTCAATTTCTTTTGCTTTATATCCAAAGCTAGAGGACGCAGAGGGGTCAGGGTTAGCCTATTGAAAATGTGTTTTTTCTGCCACCAACAGTATATGATACATGTCATTGTGGGGCACGCCCTTATAGTTGATAACTTAGTTGTCCTTAAGAGATAGGATTTTTCAATTTTAAAATGAAAACAAAATCTAAAACTTTTTTTTTATATCTCCTAAGCTACAGGCCGCAGAGGGGTCAGGGTTGGACCAATGAAAAGGTGTATCTCTGCCTGCAAACTTATAATAACATGTCATTATGCGGTAAGTCCTTTTATTTGATATCTTATTTGTACTAAACCAATACAATTTACCAATTTTACAATGAAAACAAATTTTTAATTTCTGTTGCTTATATATCCAAAGCTAGAGGACGCTTTTTCTCTGCCTGCAAACTTATAATAACATGTCATTATGCGGCATGTCCTTTTATTTGATAAGTTAATATAAGTAAACCGAAACGATTTACCAATTTTTCAATGAAAACAAATCTTTAATTTCTGTTGCTTATATATCCAAAGCTAGAGGACGCAGACGGGTCAGGGTTAGACCATTAAAAAGGTGTTTTTTCTGCCTCCAATCGTATATGTAACTTGTCATTGTTGGGCAAGTCCTTATAGTTGATAACTTAGTTGTTTTTATGGGATACGATTTTCCAATTTTAAAATGAAAACAAAATCTAAAACTTCTTTTCTTATATCTCATAAGCTAGAGGCGTCAGACGGGTCAGGGTTAGACCATTGAAAAGGTGTTTTTTCTACCACCAATCGTATATATAACTTGTCATTGTGGAACATGTCCTTTTAGATGATAACTTACTTGTCCTTAAGGGATACGATTTTCCAATTTTAAAATGAAAACAATATCTAAAACTTCTTTTCTTATATCTCCTAAGCTAGAGGCCGCAGAGGGGTCAGGGTTAGACTATTGAAAAGGTGTTTTTTCTGCCTCCAATCTTATTTATAACTTGTCATTATGCGGCATGTCCTTTTATTTGATATCTTAATTGTACTAACCAGACATGATTTACCAATTTTACGATGACAACAAATCCTCAATTTCTTTTGCTTTATATCCAAAGCTAGAGGACGCAGAGGGGTCAGGGTTAGCCTATTGAAAATAAATTTTTTCTGCCACCAACAGTATGAATATGATACTTGTCATTGTGGGGCACGCCCTTATAGTTGATAACTAAGTTGTCCTTAAGAGATACGATTTTCCAATTTTAAAATGACAACAAAATCTAAAACTTTTTTTTTTATATCTCCTAAGCTACAGGCCGCAGAGGGGTCAGGGTTGGACCAATGAAAAGGTGTTTTCTCTGCCTGCAAACTTATAATAACATGTCATTATGCGGCATGTCCTTTTATTTGATAAGTTAATATAAGTAAACCGAAACGATTTACCAATTTGTCAATGAAAACAAATTTTTAATTTCTGTTGCTTATATATCCAAAGCTAGAGGACGCTTTTTCTCTGCCTGCAACTTATAATAACATGTCATTATGCGGCATGTCCTTTTATTTGATATCTTATTTGTACTAACCAGACATGATTTACCAATTTTAGAATGACAACAAATCTTCAATTTCTTTTGCTTTATATCCAAAGCTAGAGGACGCAGAGGGGTCAGGGTTAGCCTATTGAAAAGGTGTTTTTTCTGCCTTCAATCTTATTTATAACTTGTCATTATGCGGCATGTCCTTTTATTTGATATCTTATTTGTACTAACCAGACATGATTTACCAATTTTACAATGAAAACAAATCCTCAATTTCTTTTGCTTATATATCCAAAGCTAAGGGACGCAGAGGGGTCAGGGTTAGACCATTAAAAAGGTGTTTTTTCTGCCTCCAATCGTATATGTAACTTGTCATTGTTGGGCAAGTCCTTATAGTTGATAACTTAGTTGTCCTTATGGGATACGATTTTCCAATTTTAAAATTTAAACAAACTCTAAAACTTCTTTTCTATATCATTCAAGCTAGTGGCCGCAGAGGGGTCAGGGTTAGACCATTGAAAAGGTGTTTTTTCTGCCTCCAATCTTATTTATAACTTTTCATTATGCGGCATGTCCTTTTATTTGATATCTTATTTGTACTAACCAGACATGATTTACCAATTTTACAATGAAAACAAATCCTCAATTTCTTTTGCTTTATATCCAAAGCTAGAGGACGCAGAGGGGTCAGGGTTAGCCTATTGAAAATGTGTTTTTTCTGCCACCAACAGTATATGATACATGTCATTGTGGGGCACGCCCTTATAGTTGATAACTAAGTTGTCCTTAAGAGATATGCTTTTCCAATTTTAAAATGACAACAAAATCTAAACTTTTTTTTTTATATCTTCTAAGCTACAGGCCGCAGAGGGGTCAGGGTTGGACCAATGAAAAGGTGTTTTCTCTGCCTGCAAACTTATATATAATTTGTCATTATGCGGCATGTCCTTTTATTTGATAAGTTAATATAAGTAAACCGAAACGATTTACCAATTTTACAATGAAAACAAATCCTCAATTTCTTTTGCTTATATATCCAAAGCTAAGGGACGCAGAGGGGTCAGGGTTATACCATTAAAAAGGTGTTTTTTCTGCCTCCAATCGTATATGTAACTTGTCATTGTTGGGCAAGTCCTTATAGTTGTTAACTTAGTTGTCCTTATGGGATACGATTTTCCAATTTTAAAATTTAAACAAAATCTAAAACTTCTTTTCTATATCATTCAAGCTAGTGGCCGCAGAGGGGTCAGGGTTAGACCATTAAAAAGGTGTTTTTTCTGCCTCCAATCGTATATGTAACTTGTCATTGTTGGGCAAGTCCTTGTAGGTGATAACTTAGTTGTCCTTATGGGATACGATTTTCCAATTTTAAAATGAAAACAAAATCTAAAACTTCTTTTCTTATATCTCATAAGCTAGAGACCGCAGACGGGTCAGGTTTAGACCATTGAAAAGGTGTTTTTCCTACCACCAATCGTATATATAACTTGTCATTGTGGAACATGTCCTTTTAGATGATAACTTACTTGTCCTTAAAGGATACGATTTTCCAATTTTAAAATGAAAACAAAATCTAAAACTTCTTTTCTATATCATTCAAGCTAGTGGCCGCAGAGGGGTCAGGGTTAGACCATTGAAAAGGTGTTTTTTCTGCCTCCAATCTTATTTATAACTTGTCATTATGCGGCATGTCCTTTTATTTGATATCTTATTTGTACTAACCAGACATGATTTACCAATTTTACAATGAAAACAAATCCTCAATTTCTTTTGCTTTATATCCAAAGCTAGAGGACGCAGAGCGGTCAGGGTTAGCCCATTGAAAATGTGTTTTTTCTGCCACCAACAGTATATGAGACATGTCATTGTGGGAAACGCCCTTATAGTTGATAACTAAGTTGTCCTTAAGAGATACAATTTTCCAATTTTCAAATGACAACAAAATCTAAAACTTTTTTTTTTATATCTCCTAAGCTACAGGCCGCAGAGGGGTCAGGGTGTGACCAGTGAAAAGGTGTTTTCTCTGCCTGCAAACTTATATATAATTTGTCATTATGCGGCATGTCCTTTTATTTGATAAGTTAATATAAGTAAACCGAAACGATTTACCAATTTTACAATGAAAACAAATCCTCAATTTCTTTTGCTTATATATCCAAAGCTAAGGGACGCAGAGGGGTCAGCGTTAGACCATTAAAAAGGTGTTTTTTCTGCCTCCAATCGTATATGTAACTTGTCATTGTTGGGCAAGTCCTTATAGTTGATAACTTAGTTGTCCTTATGGGATACGATTTTCCAATTTTAAAATGAAAACAAAATCTAAAACTTCTTTTCTTATATCTCATAAGCTAGAGGCCGCAGACGGGTCAGGTTTAGACCATTGAAAAGGTGTTTTTCCTACCACCAATCGTATATATAACTTGTCAATGTGGAACATGTCCTTTTAGATGATAGCTTACTTGTCCTTAAAGGATATGATTTTCCAATTTTAAAATGAAAACAAAATCTAAAACTTATTTTCTTATATCTCCTAAGCTAGAGGCCGCAGACGGGTCAGGGTTAAACCATTGAAAAGGTGTTTTTTCTGCCTCCAATCTTATTTATAACTTGTCATTATGCGGCATGTCCTTTTCTTTGATACCTTAGTTGTACTAAACCGATACGATTTACCAATTTTACAATGAAAACGAATCCTCAATTTCTTTCGCTTTTATATCCAATGATAGTGGACGCAGAGGGGTCAGGGTTAGGCCATTGAAAAGGTGTTTTTTCTGCCTTCAATCTTATTTATAACTTGTCATTATGCGGCATGTCCTTTGATTTGATATCTTATTTGTATTAACCAGACATGATTTACCAATTTTACAATGAAAACAAATCCTCAATTTCTTTTGCTTATATATCCAAAGCTAAGGGACGCAGAGGGGTCAGGGTTAGACCATTAAAAAGGTGTTTTTTCTGCCTCCAATCGTATATGTAACTTGTCATTGTTGGGCAAGTCCTTATAGTTGATAACTTAGTTGTCCTTATGGGATACGATTTTCCAATTTTAAAATTTAAACAAAATCTAAAACTTCTTTTCGATATCATTCAAGCTAGTGGCCGCAGAGGGGTCAGGGTTAGACCATTAAAAAGGTGTTTTTTCTGCCTCCAATCGTATATGTAACTTGTCATTGTTGGGCAAGTCCTTATAGTTGATAACTTAGTTGTCCTTATGGGATACGATTTTCCAATTTTAAAATGAAAACAAAATCTAAAACTTCTTTTCTTATATCTCATAAGCTAGAGGCCGCAGACGGGTCAGGTTTAGACCATTGAAAAGGTGTTTTTCCTACCACCAATCGTATATATAACTTGTCATTGTGGAACATGTCCTTTTAGATGATAGCTTACTTGTCCTTAAAGGATATGATTTTCCAATTTTAAAATGAAAACAAAATCTAAAACTTATTTTCTTATATCTCCTAAGCTAGAGGCCGCAGACGGGTCAGGGTTAAACCATTAAAAAGGTGTTTTTTCTGCCTCCAATCTTATTTATAACTTGTCATTATGCGGCATGTCCTTTTCTTTGATACCTTAGTTGTACTAACCCGATACGATTTACCAATTTTACAATGAAAACAAATCCTCAATTTCTTTCGCTTTTATATCCAATGATAGTGGACGCAGAGGGGTCAGGGTTAGGCCATTGAAAAGGTGTTTTTTCTGCCTTCAATCTTATTTATAACTTGTCATTATGCGGCATGTCCTTTGATTTGATATCTTATTTGTATTAACCAGACATGATTTACCAATTTTACAATGAAAACAAATCCTCAATTTCTTTTGCTTTATATCCAAAGCTAGAGGACGCAGAGGGGTCAGGGTTAGCCTATTGAAAATGTGTTTTTTCTGCCACCAACAGTATATGATACTTGTCATTGTGGGGCACGCCCTTATAGTTGATAACTAAGTTGTCCTTAAGAGATACGATTTTCCAATTTTAAAATGAAAACAAAATCTAAAACTTTTTTTTTATATCTCCTAAGCTACAGGCCGCAGAGGGGTCAGGGTTGGACCAATGAAAAGGTGTTTTCTCTGCCTGCAAACTTATATAGAACTTGTCATTATGCGGCATGTCCTTTTATTTGATAAGTTAATATAAGTAAACCGAAACAATTTACCAATTTTACAATGAAAACAAATCCTCAATTTCTTTTGCTTATATATCCAAAGCTAAGGGACGCAGAGGGGTCAGGGTTAGACCATTAAAAAGGTGTTTTTTCTGCCTCCAATCGTATATGTAATTTGTCATTGTTGGGCAAGTCCTTATAGTTGATAACTTAGTTGTCCTTATGGGACACGATTTTTCAATTTTAAATGAAAACAAAATCTAAAACTTCTTTTCTATATCATTCAAGCTAGTGGCCGCAGAGGGGTCAGGGTTAGACCATTAAAAAGGTGTTTTTTCTGCCTCCAATCGTATATGTAACTTGTCATTGTTGGGCAAGTCCTTATCGTTGATGACTTAGTTGTCTTTATGGAATACGATTTTCCAATTTTAAAATGAAAACAAAATCTAAAACTTCTTTTCTTATATCTCATAAGATAGAGGCCGCAGACGGGTCAGGTTTAGACCATTGAAAAGGTGTTTTTCCTACCACCAATCGTATATATAACTTGTCATTGTGGAACATGTCCTTTTAGATGATAACTTACTTGTCCTTAAAGGATATGATTTTCCAATTTTAAAATAAAAACAAAATCTAAAACTTCTTTTCTTATATCTCCTAAGCTAGAGGCCGCAGACGGGTCAGGGTTAAACCATTAAAAAGGTGTTTTTTCTGCCTCCAATCTTATTTATAACTTGTCATTATGCGGCATGTCCTTTTATTTGATATCTTATTTGTACTAACCAGACATGATTTACCAATTTTACAATGAAAACAAATCCTCAATTTCTTTTGCTTTATATCCAAAGCTAGAGGACGCAGAGGGGTCAGGGTTAGCCTATTGAAAAGGTGTTTTTTCTGCCTTCAATCTTATTTATAACTTGTCATTATGCGGCATGTCCTTTTATTTGATATCTTATTTGTACTAACCAGACATGATTTACCAATTTTACAATGAAAACAAATCCTCAATTTCTTTTGCTTTATATCCAAAGCTGTGGACGCAGAGGGGTCAGGGTTAGCCTATTGAAAAGGTGTTTTTTCTGCCTTCAATCTTATTTATAACTTGTCATTATGCGGCATGTCCTTTTATTTGATATCTTATTTGTACTAACCAGACATGATTTACCAATTTTACAATGAAAACAAATCCTCAATTTATTTTGCTTTATATCCAAAGCTAGAGGACGCAGAGGGGTCAGGGTTAGCCGATTGAAAATGTGTTTTTTCTGCCACCAACAGTATATGATACATGTCATTGTGGGGCACGCCCTTATAGTTGATAACTAAGTTGTCCTTAAGAGATACGATTTTCCAATTTTAAAATGAAAACAAAATCTAAAATTTTTTTTATATCTCCTAAGCTACAGGCCGCAGAGGGGTCAGGGTTGGACCAATGAAAAGATGTTTTCTCTGCCTGCAAACTTATATAGAACTTGTCATTATGCGGCATGTCCTTTTATTTGATAAGTTAATATAAGTAAACCGAAACGATTTACCAATTTTTCAATGAAAACAAATCTTTAATTTCTGTTGCTTATATATCCAATGATAGAGGACGCAGAGCGGTCAGGGTTAGCCCATTGAAAAGGTGTTTTTTCTGCCACCAACAGTATATGTAACTTGTCGTTGTGGGGCACGCCCTTATAGTTGATAACTTAGTTGTCCTTAAGAGATACGATTTTCAAATTTTAAAATGAAAACCAAATCTAAAACTTTTTTTTTATATCTCCTAAGCTACAGGCCGCAGAGGGGTCAGGGTTGGACCAATGAAAAGGTGTTTTTTCTGCCTCCAAGCGTATATATATCTTGTCATTGTTGGGCAAGTCCGGATAGTTGATAACTTAGTTGTCCTTATGGGATACGATTTTCCAATTTTAAAATGAAATCAAAATCTAAAACTTCTTTGCTTATATCTCGCAAGCTATAGGCCGCAGATTGTCAGGGTTAGACCATTGAAAAGGTGTTTTTTCTGCCTCCAAGCGTATATGTATCTTGTCATTGTTGGGAACGCCCTTATAGTTGATAACTTAGTTGTCCTTATGGGATACGATTTTCCAATTTTAAAATGAAAACAAAATCTAAAACTTCTTTTGCTTATATATCTAAAGCTAGAAGACGCAGAGGGGTCAGGGTTAGCCCATTAAAAAGGTGTTTTTTCTGCCTCCAATCGTATATGTAACTTGTCATTGTGGGGAATGTCCTTATAGTTGATAACTTAGTTGTCCTTATGGGATACGATTTTCCAATTTTAAAATGAAAACAAAATCTAAATTATCTTTTCTTATAATTCTTATGCTAGTGGCCGCAGAGGGGTCAGGGTTAGACCATTGAAAAGGTGTTTTTTCTGCCTCCAATCGTGTATGTAACTTGTCATTGTGAGGCATGTCCTTATAGTTGATAACTTAGTTGTTCTTAAGGGAAACGATTTTCCAATTTTAAAATGAAAACAAAATCTAAAACTTCTTTTCTTACAATTCTTAAGCTAGTGGCCGCAAAGGGGACAGGGTTAGACCATTGAAAAGGTGTCTTTTCTGTCTCAAATCTTATTAATAACTTGTTATTATGCGGCATGTCCTTTTATTTGATATCTTATTTGTACTAAACCGATACAATTTTCAAATTTTACTATAAAAACAAATCCTCAATTTCTTTTGCTTTTATATCTTATGCTAGTGGACGCAGAGGGGTCAGGGTTAGACCATTGAAAAGGTGTTTTTTCTGCCTCCAAACCTACATGTATCTTGTCATTGTTGGGCTTTCCCTTATAGTTGATAACTTAGTTGTCCTTATGGGATACGATTTTCCAATTTTAAAATGAAAACAAAATCTAAAACTTCTTTTGCTTATATATCCAAAGCTAAACGACGCAGAGGGGTCAGAGTTAGCCCATTGAAAAGGTGTTTTTTCTGCCTCCAAGCGTATATGTATCTTGTCATTGTTGGGCACGCCCTTATAGTTGATAACTTAGTTGTCCTTATGGGATACGATTTTCCAATTTTAAAATGAAAACAAAATCTAAAACTTCTTTTGCTTATATATCCAAAGCTAAAAGACGCAGAGGGGTCAGGGTTAGCCTATTGAAAAGGTGTCTTTTCTGCCTCAAATCTTATTTATAACTTGTCATTATGCGGCATGTCCTTTTATTTGATATCTTATTTGTACTAAACCGATACAATTTTCCAATTTTACAATAAAAACAAATCCCCAATTTCTTTTGCTTTTATATCCAATGCTAGTGGACGCAGAGGGGTCAGGGTTAGCCTATTGAAAATGTGTTTTTTCTGCCAGCAACAGTATATGATACATGTCATTGTGGGGCACGCCCTTATAGTTGATAACTAAGTTGTCCTTAAGAAATACGATTTTCCAATTTTAAAATGAAAACAAAATCTAAAACTTTTTTTTTTATATCTCCTAAGCTACAGGCCGCAGAGGGGTCAGGGTTGGACCAATGAAAAGGTGTTTTCTCTGCCTGCAAACTTATAAAGAACTTGTCATTATGCGGCATGTCCTTTTATTTGATAAGTTAATATAAGTAAACCGAAACGATTTACCAATTTTTCAATGAAAACAAATCTTTAATTTCTGTTGCTTATATATCCAAAGCTAGAGGACGCAGAGCAGTCAGGGTTAGCCCATTGAAAAGGTGTTTTTTCTGCCTCCAATCGTATATGTAACTTGTCATTGTTGGGCAAGTCCTTATAGTTGATAACTTAGTTGTTTTTATGGGATACGATTCTCCAATTTTAAAATGAAAACAAAATCTAAAACTTCTTTTCTTATATCTCATAAGCTAGAGGCCGCAGACGGGTCAGGGTTAGACCGTTAAAAAGGTGTTTTTTCTACCACCAATCGTATATATAACTTGTCAATATGGAACATGTCCTTTTAGATGATAACTTACTTGTCCTTAAAGGATACGATTTTCCAATTTTAAAATGAAAACAAAATCTAAAACTTATTTTTTATATCTCCTAAGCTAGAGGCCGCAGACGGGTCAGGGTTAGACCATTGAAAAGGTGTTTTTTCTGCCTCCAATCTTATTTATAACTTGTCATTATGCGGCATGTCCTTTTCTTTGATACCTTTGTTGTACTAAACCGATACGATTTACCAATTTTACAATGAAAACAAATCCTCAATTTCTTTTGCTTTTATATCCAATGATAGTGGACGCAGAGGGGTCAGGGTTAGGCCATTGAAAATGTGTTTTTTCTGCCTTCAATCTTATTTATAACTTGTCATTATGCGGCATGTCCTTTTATTTGATATCTTATTTGTACTAACCAGACATGATTTACCAATTTTACAATGAAAACAAATCCTCAATTTCTTTTGCTTTATATCCAAAGCTAGAGGACGCAGAGGGGTCAGGGTTAGCCTATTGAAAATGTGTTTTTTCTGCCACCAACAGTATATGATACTTGTCATTGTGGGGCACGCCCTTATAGTTGATAACTAAGTTGTCCTTAAGAGATACGATTTTCCAATTTTAAAATGAAAACAAAATCTAAAACTTTTTTTTTTATATCTCCTAAGCTACAGGCCGCAGAGGGGTCAGGGTTGGACCAATGAAAAGGTGTATCTCTGCCTGCAAACTTATAATAACATGTCATTATGCGGTAAGTCCTTTTATTTGATATCTTATTTGTACTAAACCAATACAATTTACCAATTTTACAATGAAAACAAATCCTCAATTTCTTTTGCTTATATATCCAAAGCTAAGGGACGCAGAGGGGTCAGGGTTAGACCATTAAAAAGGTGTTTTTTCTGCCTCCAATCGTATATGTAACTTGTCATTGTTGGGCAAGTCCTTATAGTTGATAACTTAGTTGTTTTTATGGGATACGATTTTCCAATTTTAAAATGAAAACAAAATCTAAAACTTCTTTTCTTATATCTCATAAGCTAGAGGCGTCAGACGGGTCAGGGTTAGACCATTGAAAAGGTGTTTTTTCTAACACCAATCGTATATAAAACTTGTCATTGTGGAACATGTCCTTTTAGATGATAACTTACTTGTCCTTAAGGGATACGATTTTCCAATTTTAAAATGAAAACAATATCTAAAACTTCTTTTCTTATATCTCCTAAGCTAGAGGCCGCAGAGGGGTCAGGGTTAGACTATTGAAAAGGTGTTTTTTCTGCCTCCAATCTTATTTATAACTTGTCATTATGCGGCATGTCCTTTTATTTGATATCTTAATTGTACTAACCAGACATGATTTACCAATTTTACAATGACAACAAATCCTCAATTTCTTTTGCTTTATATCCAAAGCTAGAGGACGCATTGGGGTCAGGATTAGCCTATTGAAAAGGTGTTTTTTCTGCCTCCAATCTTATTTATAACTTGTCATTATGCGGCATGTCCTTTTATTTGATATCTTATTTGTACTAACCAGACATGATTTACCAATTTTACAATGAAAACAAATCCTCAATTTCTTTTGCTTTATATCCAAAGCTAGAGGACGCAGAGGGGTCAGGGTTGGACCAATGAAAAGGTGTTTTCGCTGCCTGCAAACTTATAATAACATGTCATTATGCGGCATGTCCTTTTATTTGATAAGTTAATATAAGTAAACCGAAACGATTTACCAATTTTTCAATGAAAACAAATTTTTAATTTCTGTTGCTTATATATCCAAAGCTAGAGGACGCTTTTTCTCTGCCTGCAAACTTATAATAACATGTCATTATGCGGCATGTCCTTTTATTTGATATCTTATTTGTACTAACCAGACAGGATTTACCAATTTTAGAATGACAACAAATCCTCAATTTCTTTTGCTTTATATCCAAAGCTAGAGGACGCAGAGGGGTCAGGGTTAGCCTATTGAAAAGGTGTTTTTTCTGCCTTTAATCTTATTTATAACTTGTCATTATGCGGCATGTCCTTTTATTTGATATCTTATTTGTACTAACCAGACATGATTTACCAATTTTACAATGAAAACAAATCCTCAATTTCTTTTGCTTTATATCCAAAGCTAGAGGACGCAGAGGGGTCAGGGTTAGCCTATTGAAAATGTGTTTTTTCTGCCACCAACAGTATATGATACATGTCATTGTGGGGCACGCCCTTATAGTTGATAACTAAGTTGTCCTTAAGAGATATGATTTTCCAATTTTAAAATGACAACAAAATCTAAACTTTTTTTTTTATATCTTCTAAGCTACAGGCCGCAGAGGGGTCAGGGTTGGACCAATGAAAAGGTGTTTTCTCTGCCTGCAAACTTATATATAATTTGTCATTATGCGGCATGTCCTTTTATTTGATAAGTTAATATAAGTAAACCGAAACGATTTACCAATTTTACAATGAAAACAAATCCTCAATTTCTTTTGCTTATATATCCAAAGCTAAGGGACGCAGAGGGGTCAGGGTTATACCATTAAAAAGGTGTTTTTTCTGCCTCCAATCGTATATGTAACTTGTCATTGTTGGGCAAGTCCTTATAGTTGATAACTTAGTTGTCCTTATGGGATACGATTTTCCAATTTTAAAATTTAAACAAAATCTAAAACTTCTTTTCTATATCATTCAAGCTAGTGGCCGCAGAGGGGTCAGGGTTAGACCATTAAAAAGGTGTTTTTTCTGCCTCCAATCGTGTATGTAACTTGTCATTGTTGGGCAAGTCCTTGTAGGTGATAACTTAGTTGTCCTTATGGGATACGATTTTCCAATTTTAAAATGAAAACAAAATCTAAAACTTCTTTTTTTATATCTCCTAAGCTACAGGCCGCAGAGGGGTCAGGGTTGGACCAATGAAAAGGTGTTTTCTCTGCCTGCAAACTTATATATAATTTGTCATTATGCGGCATGTCCTTTTATTTGATAAGTTAATATAAGTAAAAAGAAACGATTTACCAATTTTACAATGAAAACAAATCCTCAATTTCTTTTGCTTTTATATCCAATGATAGTGGACGCAGAGGGGTCAGGGTTAGGCCATTGAAAAGGTGTTTTTTCTGCCTTCAATCTTATTTATAACTTGTCATTATGCGGTATGTCCTTTTATTTGATATCTTATTTGTACTAACCAGACATGATTTACCAATTTTACAATGAAAACAAATCCTCAATTTCTTTTGCTTTATATCCAAAGCTAGAGGACGCAGAGCGGTCAGGGTTAGCCCATTGAAAAGGTGTTTTTTCTGCCACCAACAGTATATGTAACTTGTTATTGTGGGGCACGCCTTTATAGTTGATAACTTAGTTGTCCTTAAGAGATACGATTTTCCAATTTTAAAATGAAAACCAAATCTAAAACTTTTTTTTTATATCTCCTAAGCTACAGGCCGCAGAGGGGTCAGGGTGTGACCAATGAAAAGGTGTTTTCTCTGCCTGCAAACTTATATATAACATGTCATTATGCGGCATGTCCTTTTATTTGATATCTTATTTGTACTAAACCGATACAATTTACCAATTTTACAATGAAAACAAATCTTCAATTTCTTTTGCTTTAATATCCAATGCTAGAGGACGCAGAGGGGTCAGGGTTAGACCATTGAAAAGGTGTTTTTTCTGCCTCCAATCTTATTCATAACTTGTCATTATGCGGCATTTCCTTTTATTTGATATTTTATTTGTACTAAACAGACACGATTTACCAATTTTACAATGAAAACAAAAAGTCAATTTTTTTTGCTTATATAGGGTGTTTTTTTTAGGGGTTTGTTTTTCGAATTGAAATAAAACACAAGAAAATCGTTTTAATGTCCATCAATTTGGCTTTATTGGAAGGATAATTTTATGCCATTAATGTTTAAATATGATTTCGGGCATGTGGCCGCCGCGGCTGGCTCGAATAAAGCCAATTCTACAGGTCCAATTTTCAACCACTTTTTCGAGCATATGGGGCCGTATGTCGGCAATAACGCCACGAATGTTGGCCTCCAAGTCCCCTAACGTTTCTGGTTTGTTTGGCGTTGACGAGCGACTTCACATATCCCCAAAGAAAATAATCCAATGGTGTCAAATCACACGATCTTGGTGGCCAATTGACAGGTCCATTCCGCGAAATTATGCGCTCATCGAATGTTTCCTTCAATAAATCGATTGTGACGTGCGCTGTGTGGCATGTAGCGCCGTCTTGTTGGAACCACAACTCATCCACATTCATGCCATCCAATTCGGGAACAAAATAGTCGGTTATCATGGCTCTATACCGGCCTCCATTAACGGTAACTGACTCTCCAGCATTATTTCGGAAGAAGTATGGCCCAATGACTCCACCAGCCCATAGAGCACACCAAACAGTCATTTTTTGTGGATGTAATGGCGTCTCAAGGATCTCATGTGGATTCTCTTCACTCCAAATGCGGCAATTTTGCTTGTTGACGAAGCCATTCAACCAAAAATTAGCCTCATCACTGAACAAAATTTTGCGATGAAAATCAGCATCGAGATCAATCTCATTTTCGGCCCATTTGCAAGCGTTGTTCTTTTGTCAACCTGATCATGATGAAATGGCAAACCAAACTGAACATAAATGACATTAGAGTTGCCAGATTTGACCACAAAATGCCAGTTTTATCTCTATTCGAAAAACAAACCCCTAAAAAAAACACCCTTTATATCCAAAGGTAGAGGATGCAGAGGGATCAAGGTTAGACCATTAAAAAGGTGTTTTTTTCTGCGTCCAATCTTATTTATAACTTGTCATTATGCGGCATGTCCTTTTATTAGATATCTTATTTGTACTAAACAGACACGATTTACCAATTTTACAATGAAAACAAATCCTCAATTTCTTTTGCTTTATATCCAAAGCTAGAGGACGCAGAGGGGTCAGGGTTAGCCTATTGAAAATGTTTTTTTTTCTGCCACCAACAGTATATGATACATGTCATTGTGGGGCACGCCCTTATAGTTGATAACTAAGTTGTCCTTAAGAGATATGATTTTCCAATTTTAAAATGACAACAAAATCTAAACCTTTTTTTTTTATATCTCCTAAGCTACAGGCCGCAGAGGGGTCAGGGTTGGACCAATGAAAAGGTGTTTTCTCTGCCTGCAAACTTATATATAATTTGTCATTATGCGGCATGTCCTTTTATTTGATAAGTTAATTTAAGTAAACAGAAACGATTTACCAATTTTACAATGAAAACAAATCCTCAATTTCTTTTGCTTATATATCCAAAGCTAAGGGACGCAGAGGGGTCAGGGTTAGACCATTAAAAAGGTGTTTTTTCTGCCTCCAATCGTATATGTAACTTGTCATTGTTGGGCAAGTCCTTAAAGTTGATAACTTAGTTGTCCTTATGGGATACGATTTTCCAATTTAAAAATTAAAACAAACTCTAAAACTTCTTTTCTATATCATTCAAGCTAGTGGCCGCAGAGGGGTCAGGGTTAGACCATCGAAAAGGTGTTTTTCTGCCTCCAATCTTATTTATAACTTGTCATTATGCGGCATGTCCTTTTATTTGATATCTTATTTGTACTAACCAGACATGATTTACCAATTTTACAATGAAAACAAATCCTCAATTTCTTTTGCTTTATATCCAAAGCTAGTGGACGCAGAGGGGTCAGGGTTAGCCTATTGAAAATGTGTTTTTTCTGCCACCAACAGTATATGATACATGTCATTGTGGGGCACGCCCTTATAGTTGATAACTAAGTTGTCCTTAAGAGATACGATTTTCCAATTTTAAAATGACAACAAAATCTAAAACTTTTTTTTTTATATCTCCTAAGCTACAGGCCGCAGAGGGGTCAGGGTTGGACCAATGAAAAGGTGTTTTCTCTGCCTGCAAACTTATATATAATTTGTCATTATGCGGCATGTCCTTTTATTTGATAAGTTAATTTAAGTAAACAGAAACGATTTACCAATTTTACAATGAAAACAAATCCTCAATTTCTTTTGCTTATATATCCAAAGCTAAGGGACGCAGAGGGGTCAGGGTTAGACCATTAAAAAGGTGTTTTTTCTGCCTCCAATCGTATATGTAACTTGTCATTGTTGGGCAAGTCCTTAAAGTTGATAACTTAGTTGTCCTTATGGGATACGATTTTCCAATTTAAAAATTAAAACAAACTCTAAAACTTCTTTTCTATATCATTCAAGCTAGTGGCCGCAGAGGGGTCAGGGTTAGACCATCGAAAAGGTGTTTTTCTGCCTCCAATCTTATTTATAACTTGTCATTATGCGGCATGTCCTTTTATTTGATATCTTATTTGTACTAACCAGACATGATTTACCAATTTTACAATGAAAACAAATCCTCAATTTCTTTTGCTTTATATCCAAAGCTAGTGGACGCAGAGGGGTCAGGGTTAGCCTATTGAAAATGTGTTTTTTCTGCCACCAACAGTATATGATACATGTCATTGTGGGGCACGCCCTTATAGTTGATAACTAAGTTGTCCTTAAGAGATACGATTTTCCAATTTTAAAATGACAACAAAATCTAAAACTTTTTTTTTTATATCTCCTAAGCTACAGGCCGCAGAGGGGTCAGGGTTGGACCAATGAAAAGGTGTTTTCTCTGCCTGCAAACTTATAATAACATGTCATTATGCGGCATTTCCTTTTATTTGATAAGTTAATATAAGTAAACCGAAACGATTTACCAATTTTTCAATGAAAACAAATTTTTAATTTCTGTTGCTTATATATCCAAAGCTAGAGGACGCTTTTTCTCTGCCTGCAAACTTATAATAACATGTCATTATGCGGCATGTCCTTTTATTTGATATCTTATTTGTACTAACCAGACATGATTTACCAATTTTACAATGACAACAAATCCTCAATTTCTTTTGCTTTATATCCAAAGCTAGAGGACGCAGAGGGGTCAGGGTTAGCCTATTGAAAAGGTGTTTTTTCTGCCTTCAATCTTATTTATAACTTGTCATTATGCGGCATGTCCTTTTATTTGATATCTTATTTGTACTAACCAGACATGATTTACCAATTTTACAATGAAAACAAATCCTCAATTTCTTTTGCTTATATATCCAAAGCTAAGGGACGCAGAGGGGTCAGGGTTAGACCATTAAAAAGGTGTTTTTTCTGCCTCCAATCGTATATGTAACTTGTCATTGTTGGGCAAGTCCTTATAGTTGATAACTTAGTTGTCCTTATGGGATACGATTTTCCAATTTTAAAATTTTAACAAACTCTAAAACTTCTTTTCTTTATCATTCAAGCTAGTGGCCGCAGAGGGGTCAGGGTTAGACCATTGAAAAGGTGTTTTTTCTGCCTCCAATCTTATTTATAACTTGTCATTATGCGGCATGTCCTTTTATTTGATATCTTATTTGTACTAACCAGACATGATTTACCAATTTTACAATGAAAACAAATCCTCAATTTCTTTTGCTTTATATCCAAAGCTAGAGGACGCAGAGGGGTCAGGGTTAGCCTATTGAAAATGTGTTTTTTCTGCCACCAACAGTATATGATACATGTCATTGTGGGGCACGCCCTTATAGTTGATAACTAAGTTGTCCTTAAGAGATATGATTTTCCAATTTTAAAATGACAACAAAATCTAAACTTTTTTTTTTATATCTTCTAAGCTACAGGCCGCAGAGGGGTCAGGGTTGGACCAATGAAAAGGTGTTTTCTCTGCCTGCAAACTTATATATAATTTGTCATTATGCGGCATGTCCTTTTATTTGATAAGTTAATATAAGTAAACCGAAACGATTTACCAATTTAACAATGAAAACAAATCCTCAATTTCTTTTGCTTATATATCCAAAGCTATGGGACGCAGAGGGGTCAGGGTTATACCATTAAAAAGGTGTTTTTTCTGCCTCCAATCGTATATGTAACTTGTCATTGTTGGGCAAGTCCTTATAGTTGATAACTTAGTTGTCCTTATGGGATACGATTTTCCAATTTTAAAATTTAAACAAAATCTAAAACTTCTTTTCTATATCATTCAAGCTAGTGGCCGCAGAGGGGTCAGGGTTAGACCATTAAAAAGGTGTTTTTTCTGCCTCCAATCGTATATGTAACTTGTCATTGTTGGGCAAGTCCTTGTAGGTGATAACTTAGTTGTCCTTATGGGATACGATTTTCCAATTTTAAAATGAAAACAAAATCTAAAACTTCTTTTCTTATATCTCATAAGCTAGAGACCGCAGACGGGTCAGGTTTAGACCATTGAAAAGGTGTTTTTCCTGCCACCAATCGTATATATAACTTGTCATTGTGGAACATGTCCTTTTAGATGATAACTTACTTGTCCTTAAAGGATACGATTTTCCAATTTTAAAATGAAAACAAAATCTAAAACTTATTTTCTTATATCTCCTAAGCTAGAGGCCGCAGACGGGTCAGGGTTAGACCATTGAAAAGGTGTTTTTTCTGCCTTCAATCTTATTTATAACTTGTCATTATGCGGCATGTCCTTTTATTTGATATCTTATTTGTACTAACCAGACATGATTTACCAATTTTACAATGAAAACAAATCCTCAATTTCTTTTGCTTTATATCCAAAGCTAGAGGACGCAGAGGGGTCAGGGTTAGCCTATTGAAAATGTGTTTTTTCTGCCACCAACAGTATATGATACATGTCATTGTGGGGCACGCCCTTATAGTTGATAACTAAGTTGTCCTTAAGAGATACGATTTTCCAACAAAATCTAAAACTTTTTTTTTTATATCTCCTAAGCTACAGGCCGCAGAGGGGTCAGGGTTGGACCAATGAAAAGGTGTTTTCTCTGCCTGCAAACTTATAATAACATGTCATTATGCGGCATGTCCTTTTATTTGATAAGTTAATATAAGTAAACCGAAACGATTTACCAATTTTTCAATGAAAACAAATTTTTAATTTCTGTTGCTTATATATCCAAAGCTAGAGGACGCTTTTTCTCTGCCTGCAAACTTATAATAACATGTCATTATGCGGCATGTCCTTTTATTTGATATCTTATTTGTACTAACCAGACATGATTTACCAATTTTACAATGACAACAAATCCTCAATTTCTTTTGCTTTATATCCAAAGCTAGAGGACGCAGAGGGGTCAGGGTTAGCCTATTGAAAAGGTGTTTTTTCTGCCTTCAATCTTATTTATAACTTGTCATTATGCGGCATGTCCTTTTATTTGATATCTTATTTGTACTAACCAGACATGATTTACCAATTTTACAATGAAAACAAATCCTCAATTTCTTTTGCTTATATATCCAAAGCTAAGGGACGCAGAGGGGTCAGGGTTAGACCATTAAAAAGGTGTTTTTTCTGCCTCCAATCGTATATGTAACTTGTCATTGTTGGGCAAGTCCTTATAGTTGATAACTTAGTTGTCCTTATGGGATACGATTTTCCAATTTTAAAATTTTAACAAACTCTAAAACTTCTTTTCTTTATCATTCAAGCTAGTGGCCGCAGAGGGGTCAGGGTTAGACCATTGAAAAGGTGTTTTTTCTGCCTCCAATCTTATTTATAACTTGTCATTATGCGGCATGTCCTTTTATTTGATATCTTATTTTTACTAACCAGACATGATTTACCAATTTTACAATGAAAACAAATCCTCAATTTCTTTTGCTTTATATCCAAAGCTAGAGGACGCAGAGGGGTCAGGGTTAGCCTATTGAAAATGTGTTTTTTCTGCCACCAACAGTATATGATACATGTCATTGTGGGGCACGCCCTTATAGTTGATAACTAAGTTGTCCTTAAGAGATATGATTTTCCAATTTTAAAATGACAACAAAATCTAAACTTTTTTTTTTATATCTTCTAAGCTACAGGCCACAGAGGGGTCAGGGTTGGACCAATGAAAAGGTGTTTTCTCTGCCTGCAAACTTATATATAATTTGTCATTATGCGGCATGTCCTTTTATTTGATAAGTTAATATAAGTAAACCGAAACGATTTACCAATTTTACAATGAAAACAAATCCTCAATTTCTTTTGCTTATATATCCAAAGCTAAGGGACGCAGAGGGGTCAGGGTTATACCATTAAAAAGGTGTTTTTTCTGCCTCCAATCGTATATGTAACTTGTCATTGTTGGGCAAGTCCTTATAGTTGATAACTTAGTTGTCCTTATGGGATACGATTTTCCAATTTTAAAATTTAAACAAAATCTAAAACTTCTTTTCTATATCATTCAAGCTAGTGGCCGCAGAGGGGTCAGGGTTAGACCATTAAAAAGGTGTTTTTTCTGCCTCCAATCGTATATGTAACTTGTCATTGTTGGGCAAGTCCTTGTAGGTGATAACTTAGTTGTCCTTATGGGATACGATTTTCCAATTTTAAAATGAAAACAAAATCTAAAACTTCTTTTTTTATATCTCCTAAGCTACAGGCCGCAGAGGGGTCAGGGTTGGACCAATGAAAAGGTGTTTTCTCTGCCTGCAAACTTATATATAATTTGTCATTATGCGGCATGTCCTTTTATTTGATAAGTTAATATAAGTAAAAAGAAACGATTTACCAATTTTACAATGAAAACAAATCCTCAATTTCTTTTGCTTTTATATCCAATGATAGTGGACGCAGAGGGGTCAGGGTTAGGCCATTGAAAAGGTGTTTTTTCTGCCTTCAATCTTATTTATAACTTGTCATTATGCGGTATGTCCTTTTATTTGATATCTTATTTGTACTAACCAGACATGATTTACCAATTTTACAATGAAAACAAATCCTCAATTTCTTTTGCTTTATATCCAAAGCTAGAGGACGCAGAGCGGTCAGGGTTAGCCCATTGAAAAGGTGTTTTTTCTGCCACCAACAGTATATGTAACTTGTTATTGTGGGGCACGCCTTTATAGTTGATAACTTAGTTGTCCTTAAGAGATACGATTTTCCAATTTTAAAATGAAAACCAAATCTAAAACTTTTTTTTTATATCTCCTAAGCTACAGGCCGCAGAGGGGTCAGGGTGTGACCAATGAAAAGGTGTTTTCTCTGCCTGCAAACTTATATATAACATGTCATTATGCTGCATGTCCTTTTATTTGATATCTTATTTGTACTAAACCGATACAATTTACCAATTTTACAATGAAAACAAATCTTCAATTTCTTTTGCTTTAATATCCAATGCTAGAGGACGCAGAGGGGTCAGGGTTAGACCATTGAAAAGGTGTTTTTTCTGCCTCCAATCTTATTCATAACTTGTCATTATGCGGCATTTCCTTTTATTTGATATTTTATTTGTACTAAACAGACACGATTTACCAATTTTACAATGAAAACAAAAAGTCAATTTTTTTTGCTTATATAGGGTGTTTTTTTTAGGGGTTTGTTTTTCGAATTGAAATAAAACACAAGAAAATCGTTTTAATGTCCATCAATTTGGCTTTATTGGAAGGATAATTTTATGCCATTAATGTTTAACTATGATTTCGGGCATGTGGCCGCCGCGGCTGGCTCGAATAAAGCCAATTCTACAGGTCCAATTTTCAACCACTTTTTCGAGCATATGGGGCCGTATGTCGGCAATAACGCCACGAATGTTGGCCTCCAAGTCCCCTAACGTTTCTGGTTTGTTTGGCGTTGACGAGCGACTTCACATATCCCCAAAGAAAATAATCCAATGGTGTCAAATCACACGATCTTGGTGGCCAATTGACAGGTCCATTCCGCGAAATTATGCGCTCATCGAATGTTTCCTTCAATAAATCGATTGTGACGTGCGCTGTGTGGCATGTAGCGCCGTCTTGTTGGAACCACAACTCATCCACATTCATGCCATCCAATTCGGGAACAAAATAGTCGGTTATCATGGCTCTATACCGGCCTCCATTAACGGTAACTGACTCTCCAGCATTATTTCGGAAGAAGTATGGCCCAATGACTCCACCAGCCCATAGAGCACACCAAACAGTCATTTTTTGTGGATGTAATGGCGTCTCAAGGATCTCATGTGGATTCTCTTCACTCCAAATGCGGCAATTTTGCTTGTTGACGAAGCCATTCAACCAAAAATTAGCCTCATCACTGAACAAAATTTTGCGATGAAAATCAGCATCGAGATCAATCTCATTTTCGGCCCATTTGCAAGCGTTGTTCTTTTGTCAACCTGATCATGATGAAATGGCAAACCAAACTGAACATAAATGACATTAGAGTTGCCAGATTTGACCACAAAATGCCAGTTTTATCTCTATTCGAAAAACAAACCCCTAAAAAAAACACCCTTTATATCCAAAGGTAGAGGATGCAGAGGGATCAAGGTTAGACCATTAAAAAGGTGTTTTTTTCTGCGTCCAATCTTATTTATAACTTGTCATTATGCGGCATGTCCTTTTATTAGATATCTTATTTGTACTAAACAGACACGATTTACCAATTTTACAATGAAAACAAATCCTCAATTTCTTTTGCTTTATATCCAAAGCTAGAGGACGCAGAGGGGTCAGGGTTAGCCTATTGAAAATGTTTTTTTTTCTGCCACCAACAGTATATGATACATGTCATTGTGGGGCACGCCCTTATAGTTGATAACAAAGTTGTCCTTAAGAGATATGATTTTCCAATTTTAAAATGACAACAAAATCTAAACCTTTTTTTTTTATATCTCCTAAGCTACAGGCCGCAGAGGGGTCAGGGTTGGACCAATGAAAAGGTGTTTTCTCTGCCTGCAAACTTATATATAATTTGTCATTATGCGGCATGTCCTTTTATTTGATAAGTTAATTTAAGTAAACAGAAACGATTTACCAATTTTACAATGAAAACAAATCCTCAATTTCTTTTGCTTATATATCCAAAGCTAAGGGACGCAGAGGGGTCAGGGTTAGACCATTAAAAAGGTGTTTTTTCTGCCTCCAATCGTATATGTAACTTGTCATTGTTGGGCAAGTCCTTATAGTTGATAACTTAGTTGTCCTTATGGGATACGATTTTCCAATTTTAAAGTTTAAACAAACTCTAAAACTTCTTTTCTATATCATTCAAGCTAGTGGACGCAGAGGGGTCAGGGTTAGACCATTGAAAAGGTGTTTTTCTGCCTCCAATCTTATTTATAACTTGTCATTATGCGGCATGTCCTTTTATTTGATATCTTATTTGTACTAACCAGACATGATTTACCAATTTTACAATGAAAACAAATCCTCAATTTCTTTTGCTTTATATCCAAAGCTAGAGAACGCAGAGGGGTCAGGGTTAGCCTATTGAAAATGTGTTTTTTCTGCCACCAACAGTATATGATACATGTCATTGTGGGGCACGCCCTTATAGTTGATAACTAAGTTGTCCTTAAGAGATATGATTTTCCAATTTTAAAATGACAACAAAATCAAAACCTTTTTTTTTTATATCTCCTAAGCTACAGGCCGCAGAGGGGTCAGGGTTGGACCAATGAAAAGGTGTTTTCTCTGCCTGCAAACTTATATATAATTTGTCATTATGCGGCATGTCCTTTTATTTGATAAGTTAATATAAGTAAAAAGAAACGATTTACCAATTTTACAATGAAAACAAATCCTCAATTTCTTTTGCTTATATATCCAAAGCTAAGGGACGCAGAGGGGTCACGGTTAGACCATTAAAAAGGTGTTTTTTCTGCCTCCAATCGTATATGTAACTTGTCATTGTTGGGCAAGTCCTTATAGTTGATAACTTAGTTGTCCTTATGGGATACGATTTTCCAATTTTAAAATGAAAACAAAATCTAAAACTTCTTTTCTTATATCTCATAAGCTAGAGGCCGCAGACGGGTCAGGGTTAGACCGTTGAAAAGGTGTTTTTTCTACCACCAATCGTATATATAACTTGTTATTGTGGAACATGTCCTTTTAGATGATAACTTACTTGTCCTTAAGGGATACGATTTTCCAATTTTAAAATGAAAACAAAATCTAAAACTTCTTTTCTTATATCTCCTAATCTACAGGCCGCAGAGGGGTCAGGGTTGGACCAATGAAAAGGTGTTTTCTCTGCCTGCAAACTTATATATAACATGTCATTATGCGGCATGTCCTTTTATTTGATATCTTATTTGTACTAAACCGATACAATTTACCAATTTTACAATGAAAACAAATCCTCAATTTCTTTTGCTTTAATATCCAATGCTAGAGGACGCAGAGGGGTCAGGGTTAGACCATTGAAAAGGTGTTTTTTCTGCCTCCAATCTTATTCATAACTTGTCATTATGCGGCATGTCTTTTTATTTGATATTTTATTTGTACTAAACAGACACGATTTACCAATTTTACAATGAAAACAAATCCTCAATTTCTTTTGCTTATATATCCAAAGCTAGAGGATGCAGAGGGATCAAGGTTAGACCATTAAAAAGGTGTTTTTTTCTGCCTCCAATCTTATTTTTAACTTGTCATTATGCGGCATGTCCTTTTATTTGATAAGTTAATATAAGTAAACCGAAACGATTTACCAATTTTTCAATGAAAACTGTATAAAACTCATTTATTGTAATTTGTATTTGTATCATAAATAAGTTTTATTGTAGTTTTGTCGCATTATGATTGACAGACTTCGGAGACTATGTCGACGACAGGCGGTCAATCAGTTGCAAAAAGACCATCAAAGAGAAAAGATGTCAATAAATGTCGGGTTTTTTTGAGCTTCGGCTTTTTTCCCGACAGGAAAAAATTAGTGTGTTTTTATTTCCTTTAATTTTACACATTTTGGTCGACTTCGAGCCAAATAAGAAGCAGCTCTATGGAAGGAAAGGAAAGGAGGATAAAAAAAGTAAAAAAAAAAAAAAAAAAAAAAACAAACAAAAGGAGCAACAATAAAAAGAAAAAAAGAAGACCAAATGCGGTGACTACAGCAACACGCACGCTCGCACGCACGGAAAAGAAGACAACAAAGTTGAGTATAAAAGGTTTATATATACATCAAATATAACAAATTATAAACAATTAAAAATCTGAAATTGATGTAGTGTTGAGTGGAAAGTGATACAGTTTTAATATATTTAAAGTAAGAAGTGGAAAGAATGTGTTCATTTTTTTTTTATAGAAGAAAGAAAAGTAAAAGTGGACGGATTTTCGACAGAATTAGAAAGAAAAGTGGACAGATCTTAAATAAGAATTGTGAAAAAGTACAAAATGGGCAGATTTTGAAAGAAACTAATATTTTTCGTTTCTGTGCAATAAATTCTGCGCAAATTGATTGCATATACATAAGCGAAATATTCAAGGGCACTCAATGCGCTGCTGCGCTATAACGGCGCTATGCAGTCGCAGCGAGCATGCTTGGAAAGAAGTATTCACATATATACATGCTGAATGACGTGTTGTGTTTGTTGTTGTAGCATGCAGCAGCGGCGAACAGAAGCAATTCGTTATTTATGTTTGTTGTATGTGTAATTGGACAGAAAAAGAAAGAGCAGGGGTATGTCTTGGAACAAAGATGCGAGCATAAGCGTACACCATAAGCAATGATAGGAGAGACACAAATAGAAAGAGCAAGGGTATGACTTTAGCACAATGATGCGAGCATAAGCGTACACCATAAGCAATGATAGGAGAGACACAAATAGAAAGAGCAAGGGTATGACTTTAGCACAAAGATGCGAGCATAAGCGTACACCATAAGCAATGATAGAAGTGAAACAAAGGGAAAGAGCAAGGGTATGACTTTAGCACAAAGATGCGAGCATAAGCGTACACCATAGGCAATGATAGAAGTGAAACAAAGGGAAAGAGCAAGGGTATGACTTTAGCACAAAGATGCGAGCATAAGCGTACACCATAAGCAATGATAGAAGTGAAACAAAGGGAAAGAGCAAGGGTATGACTTTAGCACAAAGATGCGAGCATAAGCGTACACCATAAGCAATGATAGAAGTGAAACAAAGGGAAAGAGCAAGGGTATGACTTTAGCACGAAGATGCGAGCATAAGCGTACACCATAAGAAATGATAGAAGTGAAACAAAGATAAAGAGCAAGGGTATGTCTTTAGCACACAGATGCAAGAATAAGCGTACACCGAAAGCAATTATTTCAAAGACAAAGAAAAAGAGTTGAAAAACAAGTATATAGAGAAGATGCGTGAGAATATTGAATTAGGCTATGTTCAACTCGCAGATAGGAGACCAACAGATGGACAGGCACCACATCACTGTGTTACAAAGAAATTTCGTATTGTGTTTGATGCTAGTTGTAGGACAGACAAAGGCATCTCGCTTAACGAGATTCAGTTGTTAGGTGAAAAACTTCAGAGAGATTTGCATGAAATTGTCACGGGCTTTAGGCGTCATCGCGTTGCGATATGTGCAGACATTAAGAAGATGTTCAATCAGGTAACATTGGATAAGGAGCAGTGGGATTTGCAACGCATTTTCTGGAGAGAAAATTGTGAAGAGCCACTACGTGAGTATTGGCTGACCGTCGTTACTTTCGGGTTAACGTCTTCACCACATTTAGCAGTAAGATCTGTAATCCAATGTGCAAGAGAGGCTGCAAAAGATTTTTCAAAGGCATCGAAAGCAACTGAAAACGATTTTTACATGGATGATTGCGCTACAGGCGCTGATACAGATGAAAAAGCACTTCTGGAAGTCGAAAGTTTGTTAGAAAAATTTGGATGTACAGAGGAGAGGACAAATTGAAACTCGAAAGATAGTTAGAAAAATTTCAATGTACAGATGAGAGGACAGATTGAATGTCAAAAGATTGTTAGAAAATTTGAATGGACGGAGGGTACAAATTAAGAGCCAAAGGTTGTTAGAAAATTTTAATGTACAGAGGAGATGACAGATTGAAAGCCGGAAGGTTGTTAAAAAAACTAGAGTATGCAAAAAGAGAACGGATTTAAAGCAGCATTTTGGAAATTATCTAAATGCACAGAAAGATGGAAAATTTATAGATGGTTTCAATTTATAAGCCAATGGAAAGATTGAAGCATTATTTTAATTAGCAAAGAAAGATGGAAGAATTGAAAGATAATTTTAATGGAAAAATAGGAAGATAATTTTTAGTTAGCAAAGGAAAGTAGAAATTGAAAGAAGATTTTAAAAAAAAAAAAAAACAGGATTTAACGGACATTGAAATGAGCACAAAAGCAGAAATAGATTGAAAAATATATTGGACAGAATTTTATTTGGAAAAGTATGAAGTAGTTTAAAGAAAATAAAAACGAAATACAAAAATGTTGGACAGAATATTTATCGATTTTTGATATAGCATGAAATGACTGAGCAGAATCCATACAAGGAGAATGCAGAGGCTATCACTAGATTCGCAGCATCAGCCGAAGGAAAGTTTGCGGAAGCCACCATAGAGCATGTACAATTTTTGGACAGACAGGCGACAGCTCTGGTAAACGCGACGAGATCGAGACAAGATTAAAAAAAAAATACAGTCCACACGGAGAAGGGTATGTCAGGAATTTTTGGCAATAAATTTGCTAGGCAGGAAAGAATTTGTGGAGAGACGTAGTTTGTGATCAAACTGCCTTAAAAGAGGACATGGTGCAAACGCCTGTTTCTTGGGTGAATGCGTTCGTTGTACAGACAAGCCTTGCCACAACAGCTTGCTGTGTCCGCTGAAAGATGGAAAGAAAGAGACAGTCTTGGTAGTGCAGTCCAAAGATGAAGGAGAAAGCTATTAGGTAAGTTTTCCAAAGAATAGAATTTTTGGCCCAGAAGCCGTATATGCACAGACAAAGAGAAACAGAAAAGAGGACAGCAAAACAATGACTAGCCGAACAAAGAAACAAAAAGAGAAGGATAAACAACAAAAAAAAACGGACAATGAATATATTAATTTGGTTAAGGACAGACAAGTTTTTTGTAAGAAAGAAGATAAAAATAAAAGAACAGGCCGGAAGAAGCCTTCATACAGCACGAACAGGCTTTTCACATAACAATAGAGGAAAGGGTGGCCTTATTGCCAACAGCTATAGTAAGAGTAGAGATGTTTAAAGGATTTTTCGGTTAGAGCTTTATTAGACACCGGTGCACAACCGAATCTTATTAGCTATTCGTTATGTCAGAAATTCAAAAAAACCATACTTACCTTTAGCTAGGAAAATGGTTGTGATAGACGGAAAATGGTATGAACCATGTGATCATGTTCCTGGAGAATTCTAGGTATAACCCAGAGAAAGCCAATGGTGGCCAATATTCCCGTCAAAGATGTTAACACCACGATACGGTGGCATGTCTTCAGTTTTCAAATAGGTCGATCCAGAATATTGGAAACCAGGTGTTGTGCACATGCTGTTTAGAGTAAGTTTTGTGGCAAAAATCATAGAATCGGTTCTTACAAAACCGATGAATGATACAATCTTTTTGAAAACAAAGCCTGGTGTTGTTGCTTTAGGTGGACAGTCTGAGAGGATAGATGAATATACTAGACAGATATTACCAATGGTAGAATACAAGCAAGAAGAACAACTGGACAGTTACTTAAACGGTTATGGACACTGGATCAAATTGGTCGACATACATTTCGTACAAAAGATGAAGAAATAGTCGAGCAACATGTTTTGCGCACTTACAGGCGAGACAAAAATTGTCGTTTTGTCATGCTCATGCCATTGAAAGATAATATGAAAGATATTAGCAGTTTGAGACAAGTTGCATTTAAGCGATTTATATATTTAGATTAAAGATTAAAGATTAAAGACTAAAGATTAAAGATTAAAGATAAAAGATAAAAGATAAAAGATAAAAGATAAAAGATAAAAGATTAAAGATTAAAGATTAAAGATTAAAGATTAAAGATTAAAGATTAAAGATTAAAGATTAAAGATTAAAGATTAAAGATTAAAGATTAAAGATTAAAGATTAAAGATTAAGGATTAAAGATTAAAGATTAGGTAAAGATGAAAGTTGAAAAATTAAAGATGAAATATGAAAGATGGAAGATGGAAAATCAAAGATAGATGAAGATCGAATATAGAAAATGGAAGATAGAAGATGAAAGATTAAAAAAGAAAGATTGAATATGGTAAATGGAAGTCAAACTCTAAGCGATTGATAAATGCGATGAATTCAGAGGAAACTTCTTTCTCAGCGGTGTTTTTGCCGGGGGAAGGGTCAAGCATTTTAGGCTTGAAGTGATTTATTGCGAGAGACCAATTTGCGTTTTCGGTAAAAACCCCGCAATTGGAAAAAGATTTTACAAAGAGAAAGATTGTGAGCTGCGTAGCTCAGCTTTATGACCCAAACGGTTATATTTCAATTGTTGTAATAGTCGGAAAGATTTTAATTCAAGACTTATGGAGGTCAGGGATAGGTTGGGATGAGATGGTCCCAGTTGAGATAAAAAAGAGGTGGACAGAATTTTGTAGAGAAATTTTGTTATTGGAAAAATTTAGAATTGACAGAAGGATAGGTACAACCGAAAATATTGGTGTACAGGTACAGGATTTTTCTGATGCTTCATTAGCAGCTTATGGTGCTGTGGCTTACATTAGGATAGAATATCCATATGGAAAGGTGACAACAAAGTTGTTAGTGTCAAAGACAAAAGTAGCTCCTTTACATACGCTTACTGTTCTTAGGTTGGAATTGGCGGCAGTTGAGTTGTTAGCAAGGTTATTTGCTGACATAAGGAGATCGATGGAGTGGCCATTGGCGGAGTATAATTTATCGATAGACTCGAGTATAGTTTTACATTGGATAAAAAAGGCACCTTATAACCTGAAAATATGTGGCTAATTGAGCGGCTTCTATTCAGGAAAATTCAGAGATAAAATATTGGCGACATGTCAGTACGAAAGAGAATCCCGCTGATCTATTAAGTTACGGGTTGTCACCAGCAGAATTCATAGACAATAGATTATGGTTGTATGGTCCGGATTTGGCTTGCATTCAATAAATGCAAGTAGCGCAAAGACAAGTTTTTGGACAGAGAGCTATCAGAGGTGAAAGAAGAGATGAGAGTTTACGCAGTTTGAAGGTTTGAGCCGATGTTTAGTACTCATGTTAAGGGGATTCAGGAAAGAGTGTCTTTATTGGCATATAGTAGAACGTAAGAGAGGACAGTTAATATTCTGGTATATGTGTTCCGTTATATGAATGCATTACGCTCAAAGCCTGAAAGAAAAATAATTAGATCGAGAATGGACAGGATTGAGATGCCAACAGCAGAGAAAAGAAGCATGGCTATGAAATTTATTTTAAGAAAGACACAAGAGGACAAAACATAGCGGAAAGAATTAAGATAGAATCGTTGAAGGCAGTCATAGACTATAAAGAGTTATTGCGGGTTGGCGGCAGGCTGAAGCGTGCTAAAATCGATTATGAGATGAAGCACCCAGTGATACTGCCTACAAAATCATCGCTCGCTTCAGAGATAATAGAGTCAGTTGATAGACAAACAAGACACTGTGGTGCACAGGTGATGATGAAAATTATTCGGCAGCGTTACTGGATACCAAGGTTAAGAAATTCTCGGAGAAGTACGATTCATAATGTGTCATATGTGCACGTTATTATGCAAAAATGGAACAACAGATAATGGCAGATTTACCATCAGATAGGGTACAGGTGGGAAAGGCTTTTTTACACACGGGAGTGGATTTCACTAGTCTATTTGAAATTAAAACAGTGGGTAAAGATACAGTTAGGTCACGGAAAGGGAAGTGCTGGATAGCAATTTTTGTGTGCTTGAAAACACGCGCCATCCACATTGATATTGTATGTTTTGAAAGATTTATTGGACAAAGAGGTAGATTCGAAAGACTATACAGTGACAATGGTACGACTTTTGTGGGTGCCAACAGAGAAATGAGAAAGGCATTGGACAGTTTGAGCAATCATGAAACTGAAAGACATTTTGCTAGTAAGGGGACAGAATGGAAGTTTATGATTCCAGCTGCACCATATCAAGGTGGTATCTATGAAGTAGTAATTAAGTCGATGAAATATCATCTTGTCAGAGTAGTTGGACAGAAAGCCTTAATATATGAACAATTATTAACACTTATTTTCACAGATAGAAGCTATATTCAATTCGCGTCCAATACGTCCCATAAGCGATGGTCCGAAAGATATACAGGCATTGACCACAGCTCATTTTCTGTTATGAAGAGAAAGACAAGAAATGTTAAAGCTTTTCTGGAACAGATGGCAGACAGAATATCTTATAACGTTACAAGAGAGAAAGAAATGGAGAAAAGAGAAGGAAAGTCTAAAGGTCGGACAGCTTGTACTACTCAAAAGAGACAATTTTCCACCGGCATACTGGGCAATAGGAAGAATTGAGGAGTTGATCGTGAGTAATGATGGAAAGGTGCGTTCAGTTCTGGTGCGAACGCCTACAAATATACTCAGAAGAGCCATACAGAAGTTTTGCATTGTACCAGTTGAAGCAGGGAGAATATGAAATTTATTGTTGTTGATATCATGTATTTACTAGAAAAATATTTATCGTTGTAATGTATATATTTAATTGTAAGCATGGATAGGAAAACTGGCGTTTTCGGCGGCAGTGTATAAAACTCATTTATTGTAATTTGTATTTGTATCATAAATAAGTTTTATTGTAGTTTTGTCGCATTATGATTGACAGACTTCGGAGACTATGTCGACGACAGGCGGTCAATCAGTTGCAAAAAGACCATCAAAGAGAAAAGATGTCAATAAATGTCGGGTTTTTTTGAGCTTCGGCTTTTTTCCCGACAGGAAAAAATTAGTGTGTTTTTATTTCCTTTAATTTTACACAAAAACAAATCTTTAATTTCTCATGCTTATATATCCAAAGCTAGAGGACGCAGAGCGGTCAGGGTTAGCCCATTGAAAAGGTGTTTTTTCTGCCACCAACAGTATATGTAACTTGTTATTGTGGGGCACGCCCTTATAGTTGATAACTAACTTGTCCTTAAGAGATACGATTTTCCAATTTTAAAATGAAAACCAAATCTAAAACTTTTTTTTTATATCTCCTAAGCTACAGGCCGCAGAGGGGTCAGGGTTGGACCAATGAAAAGGTGTTTTCTCTGCCTGCAAACTTATTTATAACTTGTCATTATGCGGCATGTCCTTTTATTTGATATCTTATTTGTACTAACCAGACATGATTTAACAATTTTACAATGAAAACAAATCCTCAATTTCTTTTGCTTTATATCCAAAGCTAGAGGACGCAGAGGGGTCAGGGTTAGCCTATTGAAAATGTGTAATTTCTGCCACCAACAGTATATGATACATGTCATTGTGGGGCACGCCCTTATAGTTGATAACTAAGTTGTCCTTAAGAGATATGATTTTCCAATTTTAAAATGACAACAAAATCTAAACCTTTTTTTTTATATCTCCTAAGAGGGGTCAGGGTTGGACCAATGAAAAGGTGTTTTCTCTGCCTGCAAACTTATATATAATTTGTCATTATGCGGCATGTCCTTTTATTTGATAAGTTAATATAAGTAAACCGAAACGATTTACCAATTTTACAATGAAAACAAATCCTCAATTTCTTCTGCTTATATATCCAAAGCTAAGGGACGCAGAGGGGTCAGGGTAAGACCAATTAAAAGGTGTTTTTTCTGCCTCCAATCGTATATGTAACTTGTCATTGTTGGGCAAGTCCTTATAGTTTTTTTTAAAATGACAACAAAATCTAAACCTTTTTTTTTTATATCTCCTAAGCTACAGGCCGCAGAGGGGTCAGGGTTGGACCAATGAAAAGGTGTTTTCTCTGCCTGCAAACTTATATATAATTTGTCATTATGCGGCATGTCCTTTTATTTGATAAGTTAATATAAGTAAACCGAAACGATTTACCAATTTTACAATGAAAACAAATCCTCAATTTCTTCTGCTTATATATCCAAAGCTAAGGGACGCAGAGGGGTCAGGGTTAGACCAATTAAAAGGTGTTTTTTCTGCCTCCAATCGTATATGTAACTTGTCATTGTTGGGCAAGTCCTTATAGTTTATAACTTAGTTGTCCTTATGGGAAACGATTTTCCAATTTTAAAATTTAAACAAAATCTAAAACTTCTTTTCTATATCATTCAAGCTAGTGGCCGCAGAGGGGTCAGGGTTAGACCATTGAAAAGGTGTTTTTTCTGCCTTCAATCTTATTTATAACTTGTCATTATGCGGCATGTCCTTTTATTTGATATCTTATTTGTACTAACCAGACATGATTTACCAATTTTACAATGAAAACAAATCCTCAATTTCTTTTGCTTTATATCCAAAGCTAGAGAACGCAGAGCGGTCAGGGTTAGCCCATTGAAAAGGTGTTTTTTCTGCCACCAACAGTATATGTAACTTGTTATTGTGGGGCACGCCCTTATAGTTGATAACTAAGTTGTCCTTAAGAGATACGATTTTCCAATTTTAAAATGACAACAAAATCTAAACCTTTTTTTTTTATATCTCCTAAGCTACAGGCCGCAGAGGGGTCAGGGTTGGACCAATGAAAAGGTGTTTTCTCTGCCTGCAAACTTATATATAATTTGTCATTATGCGGCATGTCCTTTTATGTGATAAGTTAATATAAGTAAACCGAAACGATTTACCAATTTTACAATGAAAACAAATCCTCAATTTCTTCTGCTTATATATCCAAAGCTAAGGGACGCAGAGGGGTCAGGGTTAGACCAATTAAAAGGTGTTTTTTCTGCCTCCAATCGTATATGTAACTTGTCATTGTTGGGCAAGTCCTTATAGTTTATAACTTAGTTGTCCTTATGGGATACGATTTTCTTATTTTAAAATTTAAACAAAATCTAAAACTTCTTTTCTATATCATTCAAGCTAGTGGCCGCAGAGGGGTCAGGGTTAGACCATTGAAAAGGTGTTTTTTCTGCCTTCAATCTTATTTATAACTTGTCATTATGCGGCATGTCCTTTTATTTGATATCTTATTTGTACTAACCAGACATGATTTACCAATTTTACAATGAAAACAAATCCTCAATTTCTTTTGCTTATATATCCAATGCTAAGGAACGCAGAGGGGTCAGGGTTAGACCATTGAAAAGGTGTTTTTTCTGCCTCCAATCTTATTTATAACTTGTCGTTATGCGGCATGTCCTTTTATTTGATATCTTATTTGTACTAACCAGACATGATTTAACAATTTTACAATGAAAACAAATCCTCAATTTCTTTTGCTTTATATCCAAAGCTAGTGGACGCAGAGGGGTCAGGGTTAGCCTATTGAAAATGTGTTTTTTCTGCCACCAACAGTATATGATACATGTCATTGTGGGGCACGCCCTTATAGTTGATAACTAAGTTGTCCTTAAGAGATATGATTTTCCAATTTTAAAATGACAACAAAATCTAAACCTTTTTTTTTTATATCTCCTAAGCTACAGGCCGCAAAGGGGTCAGGGTTGGACCAATGAAAAGGTGTTTTCTCTGCCTGCAAACTTATATATAATTTGTCATTATGCGGCATGTCCTTTTATTTGATAAGTTAATATAAGTAAACCGAAACGCTTTACCAATTTTACAATGAAAACAAATCCTCAATTTCTTCTGCTTATATATCCAAAGCTAAGGGACGCAGAGGGGTCAGGGTTAGACCAATTAAAAGGTGTTTTTTCTGCCTCCAATCGTATATGTAACTTGTCATTGTTGGGCAAGTCCTTATAGTTTTTTTTAAAATGACAACAAAATCTAAACCTTTTTTTTTTATATCTCCTAAGCTACAGGCCGCAGAGGGGTCAGGGTTGGACCAATGAAAAGGTGTTTTCTCTGCCTGCAAACTTATATATAATTTGTCATTATGCGGCATGTCCTTTTATTTGATAAGTTAATATAAGTAAACCGAAACGATTTACCAATTTTACAATGAAAACAAATCCTCAATTTCTTCTGCTTATATATCCAAAGCTAAGGGACGCAGAGGGGTTAGGGTTAGACCAATTAAAAGGTGTTTTTTCTGCCTCCAATCGTATATGTAACTTGTCATTGTTGGGCAAGTCCTTATAGTTTATAACGTAGTTGTCCTTATGGGATACGATTTTCCAATTTTAAAATTTAAACAAAATCTAAAACTTCTTTTCTATATCATTCAAGCTAGTGGCCGCAGAGGGGTCAGGGTTAGACCATTGAAAAGGTGTTTTTTTCTGCCTTCAATCTTATTTATAACTTGTCATTATGCGGCATGTCCTTTTATTTGATATCTTATTTGTACTAACCAGACATGATTTACCAATTTTACAATGAAAACAAATCCTCAATTTTTTTTGCTTTATATCCAAAGCTAGAGAACGCAGAGCGGTCAGGGTTATCCCATTGAAAAGGTGTTTTTTCTGCCACCAACAGTGTATGTAACTTGTTATTGTGGGGCACGCCCTTATAGTTGATAACTAAGTTGTCCTTAAGAGATACGATTTTCCAATTTTAAAATGAAAACCAAATCTAAAACTTTTTTTTTATATCTCCTAAGCTACAGGCCGCAGAGGGGTCAGGGTTGGACCAATGAAAATGTGTTTTCTCTGCCTGCAAACTTATATAGAACTTGTCATTATGCGGCATGTCCTTTTATTTGATAAGTTATTATAAGTAAACCGAAACGATTTACCAATTTTTCAATGAAAACAAACCTTTGATTTCTGTTGCTTATATATCCAAAGCTAGAGGACGCAGAGCGGTCAGGGTTAGCCCATTGAAAAGGTGTTTTTTCTGCCACCAACAGTATATGTAACTTGTTATTGTGGGGCACGCCCTTATAGTTGATAACTAAGTTGTCCTTAAGAGATACGATTTTCCAATTTTAAAATGACAACAAAATCTAAACCTTTTTTTTTATATCTCCTAAGCTACAGGCCGCAGAGGGGTCAGGGTTGGACCAATGAAAAGGTGTTTTCTCTGCCTGCAAACTTATATATAATTTGTCATTATGCGGCATGTCCTTTTATTTGATAAGTTAATATAAGTAAACCGAAACGCTTTACCAATTTTACAATGAAAACAAATCCTCAATTTCTTCTGCTTATATATCCAAAGCTAAGGGACGCAGAGGGGTCAGGGTTAGACCATTGAAAAGGTGTTTTTTCTGCCTCCAATCGTATATGTAACTTGTCATTGTTGGGCAAGTCCTTATAGTTGATAACTTAGTTGTCCTTATGGGATACGATTTTCCAATTTTAAAATTTAAACAAACTCTAAAACTTCTTTTCTATATCATTCAAGCTAGTGGCCGCAGAGGGGTCAGGGTTAGACCATTGAAAAGGTGTTTTTTCTGCCTCCAATCTTATTTATAACTTGTCATTATGCGGCATGTCCTTTTCTTTGATATCTTATTTGTACTAAGCCGATACGATTTACCAATTTTACAATGAAAACAAATCCTCAATTTCTTCTGCTTTTATATCCAATGATAGAGGATGCAGAGGGGTCAGGGTTAGGCCATTGAAAAGGTGTTTTCTCTGCCTGCAAACTTTTATATAACATGTCATTATGCGGCATGTCCTTTTATTTGATATCTTATTTGTACTAAACGGACACGATTTACCAATTTTACAATGAAAACAAAAAGTAAATTTCTTTTGCTTACATATCCAAAGCTAGAGGATGCAGAGGGATCAAGGTTAGACCATTAAAAAGGTGTTGTTTTCTGCGTCCAATCTTATTTATAACTTGTCATTATGCGGCATGTCCTTTTATTAGATATCTTATTTGTACTAAACAGACACGATTTACCAATTTTACAATGAAAACAAATCCTCAATTTCTTTTGCTTATATATCCAATGCTAAGGAACGCAGAGGGGTCAGGGTTGGACCATTGAAAAGGTGTTTTTTCTGCCTCCAATCGTATTTGTAACTTGTCATTGTTGGGCAAGTCCTTATAGTTGATAACTTAGTGTTTTTTATGGGATACGATTTTCCAATTTTAAAATGAAAACAAAATCTAAAACTTCTTTTCTTATATCTCATAAGCTAGAGGCCGCAGACGGGTTAGGGTTAGACCATTGAAAAGGTGTTTTCTCTACCACCAATCGTATATATAACTTGTCATTGTGGAACATGTCCTTTTAGATGATAACTAACTTGTCCTTAAGGGATACGATTTTCCAATTTTAAAATGAAAACAAAATCTAAAACTTCTTTTCTTATATCTCCTAAGCTAGAGGCCGCAGAGGGGTCAGGGTTAGACCATTGAAAAGGTGTCTTTTCTGCCTCCAATCTTATTTATAACTTGTCATTATGCGGCATGTCCTTTTATTTGATATCTTATTTGTACTAACCAGAAATGATTTACCAATTTTACAATGAAAACAAATCCTCAATTTCTTTTGCTTATATATCCAAAGCTAAGGGACGCAGAGGGGTCAGGGTTAGACCATTAAAAAGGTGTTTTTTCTGCCTCCAATCGTATATGTAACTGTTCATTGTTGGGCAAGTCCTTATAGTTGATAACTTAATTGGGATACGATTTTCCAATTTTAAAATTTAAACAAACTCTAAAACTTCTTTTCTATATCATTCAAGCTAGTGGCCGCAGAGGGGTCAGGGTTAGACCATTGAAAAGGTGTTTTTTCTGCCTCCAATCTTATTTATAACTTGTCATTATGCGGCATGTCCTTTTATTTGATATCTTATTTGTACTAACCAGACATGATTTACCAATTTTACAATGAAAACAAATCCTCAATTTCTTTTGCTTTATATCCAAAGCTAGAGGACGCAGAGGGGTCAGGGTTAGCCTATTGAAAATGTGTTTTTTCTGCCTCCAACAGTATATGATACATGTCATTGTGGGGCACGCCCTTATAGTTGATAACTAAGTTGTCCTTAAGAGATATGATTTTCCAATTTTAAAATGACAACAAAATCTAAACCTTTTTTTTTTATATCTCCTAAGCTACAGGTCGCAGAGGGGTCAGGGTTGGACCAATGAAAAGGTGTTTTCTCTGCCTGCAAACTTATATATAATTTGTAGTTATGCGGCATGTCCTTTTATTTGATATCTTATTTGTACTAACCAGACATGAGGGTTAGAAAACAAATCCTCAATTTCTTTTGCTTATATATCCAATGCTAAGGAACGCAGAGGGGTCAGGGTTAGACCATTGAAAAGGTGTTTTTTCTGCCTCCAATCTTATTTATAACTTTTCGTTATGCGGCATGTCCTTTTATTTGATATCTTATTTGTACTAACCAGACATGATTTAACAATTTTACAATGAAAACAAATCCTCAATTTCTTTTGCTTTATATCCAAAGCTAGAGGACGCAGAGGGGTCAGGGTTAGCCTATTGAAAATGTGTTTTTTCTGCCACCAACAGTATACGATACATGTCATTGTGGGGCACGCCCTTATAGTTGATAACTAAGTTGTCCTTAAGAGATATGATTTTCCAATTTTAAAATGACAACAAAATCTAAACCTTTTTTTTTTATATCTCCTAAGCTACAGGCCGCAAAGGGGTCAGGGTTGGACCAATGAAAAGGTGTTTTCTCTGCCTGCAAACTTATATATAATTTGTCATTATGCGGCATGTCCTTTTATTTGATAAGTTAATATAAGTAAACCGAAACGCTTTACCAATTTTACAATGAAAACAAATCCTCAATTTCTTCTGCTTATATATCCAAAGCTAAGGGACGCAGAGGGGTCAGGGTTAGACCAATTAAAAGGTGTTTTTTCTGCCTCCAATCGTATATGTAACTTGTCATTGTTGGGCAAGTCCTTATAGTTTTTTTTAAAATGACAACAAAATCTAAACCTTTTTTTTTTATATCTCCTAAGCTACAGGCCGCAGAGGGGTCAGGGTTGGACCAATGAAAAGGTGTTTTCTCTGCCTGCAAACTTATATATAATTTGTCATTATGCGGCATGTCCTTTTATTTGATAAGCTAATATAAGTAAACCGAAACGATTTACCAATTTTACAATGAAAACAAATCCTCAATTTCTTCTGCTTATATATCCAAAGCTAAGGGACGCAGAGGGGTCAGGGTTAGACCAATTAAAAGGTGTTTTTTCTGCCTCCAATCGTATATGTAACTTGTCATTGTTGGGCAAGTCCTTATAGTTTATTACTTAGTTGTCCTTATGGGATACGATTTTCCAATTTTAAAATTTAAACAAAATCTAAAACTTCTTTTCTATATCATTCAAGCTAGTGGCCGCAGAGGGGTCAGGGTTAGACCATTGAAAAGGTGTTTTTTCTGCCTTCAATCTTATTTATAACTTGTCATTATGCGGCATGTCCTTTTATTTGATATCTTATTTGTACTAACCAGACATGATTTACCAATTTTACAATGAAAACAAATCCTCAATTTTTTTTGCTTTATATCCAAAGCTAGAGAACGCAGAGCGGTCAGGGTTAGCCCATTGAAAAGGTGTTTTTTCTGCCACCAACAGTATATGTAACTTGTTATTGTGGGGCACGCCCTTATAGTTGATAACTAATTTGTCCTTAAGAGATACGATTTTCCAATTTTAAAATGAAAACCAAATCTAAAACTTTTTTTTTATATCTCTTTTTTTATATCTTTTTTTTAATGAAAAGGTGTTTTCTCTGCCTGCAAACTTATATAGAACTTGTCATTATGCGGCATGTCCTTTTATTTGATAAGTTATTATAAGTAAACCGAAACGATTTACCAATTTTTCAATGAAAACAAACCTTTGATTTCTGTTGCTTATATATCCAAAGCTAGAGGACGCAGAGCGGTCAGGGTTAGCCCATTGAAAAGGTGTTTTTTCTGCCACCAACAGTATATGTAACTTGTTATTGTGGGGCACGCCCTTATAGTTGATAACTAAGTTGTCCTTAAGAGATACGATTTTCCAATTTTAAAATGACAACAAAATCTAAAACTTCTTTTCTTATATCTCCTAAGCTAGAGGCCGCAGAGGGGTCAGGGTTAGACCATTGAAAAGGTGTCTTTTCTGCCTCCAATCTTATTTATAACTTGTCATTATGTGGCATGTCCTTTTATTTGATATCTTATTTGTACTAACCAGACATGATTTACCAATTTTACAATGAAAACAAATCCTCAATTTCTTTTGCTTTATATCCAAAGCTAGAGGACGCAGAGGGGTCAGGGTTAGCCTATTGAAAATGTGTTTTTTCTGCCTCCAACAGTATATGATACATGTCATTGTGGGGCACGCCCTTATAGTTGATAACTAAGTTGTCCTTAAGAGATATGATTTTCCAATTTTAAAATGACAACAAAATCTAAACCTTTTTTTTTTATATCTCCTAAGCTACAGGTCGCAGAGGGGTCAGGGTTGGACCAATGAAAAGGTGTTTTCTCTGCCTGCAAACTTATATATAATTTGTAGTTATGCGGCATGTCCTTTTATTTGATATCTTATTTGTACTAACCAGACATGAGGGTTAGAAAACAAATCCTCAATTTCTTTTGCTTATATATCCAATGCTAAGGAACGCAGAGGGGTCAGGGTTAGACCATTGAAAAGGTGTTTTTTCTGCCTCCAATCTTATTTATAACTTGTCGTTATGCGGCATGTCCTTTTATTTGATATCTTATTTGTACTAACCAGACATGATTTAACAATTTTACAATGAAAACAAATCCTCAATTTCTTTTGCTTTATATCCAAAGCTAGAGGACGCAGAGGGGTCAGGGTTAGCCTATTGAAAATGTGTTTTTTCTGCCACCAACAGTATACGATACATGTCATTGTGGGGCACGCCCTTATAGTTGATAACTAAGTTGTCCTTAAGAGATATGATTTTCCAATTTTAAAATGACAACAAAATCTAAACCTTTTTTTTTTATATCTCCTAAGCTACAGGCCGCAAAGGGGTCAGGGTTGGACCAATGAAAAGGTGTTTTCTCTGCCTGCAAACTTATATATAATTTGTCATTATGCGGCATGTCCTTTTATTTGATAAGTTAATATAAGTAAACCGAAACGCTTTACCAATTTTACAATGAAAACAAATCCTCAATTTCTTCTGCTTATATATCCAAAGCTAAGGGACGCAGAGGGGTCAGGGTTAGACCAATTAAAAGGTGTTTTTTCTGCCTCCAATCGTATATGTAACTTGTCATTGTTGGGCAAGTCCTTATAGTTTTTTTTAAAATGACAACAAAATCTAAACCTTTTTTTTTTATATCTCCTAAGCTACAGGCCGCAGAGGGGTCAGGGTTGGACCAATGAAAAGGTGTTTTCTCTGCCTGCAAACTTATATATAATTTGTCATTATGCGGCATGTCCTTTTATTTGATAAGCTAATATAAGTAAACCGAAACGATTTACCAATTTTACAATGAAAACAAATCCTCAATTTCTTCTGCTTATATATCCAAAGCTAAGGGACGCAGAGGGGTCAGGGTTAGACCAATTAAAAGGTGTTTTTTCTGCCTCCAATCGTATATGTAACTTGTCATTGTTGGGCAAGTCCTTATAGTTTATTACTTAGTTGTCCTTATGGGATACGATTTTCCAATTTTAAAATTTAAACAAAATCTAAAACTTCTTTTCTATATCATTCAAGCTAGTGGCCGCAGAGGGGTCAGGGTTAGACCATTGAAAAGGTGTTTTTTCTGCCTTCAATCTTATTTATAACTTGTCATTATGCGGCATGTCCTTTTATTTGATATCTTATTTGTACTAACCAGACATGATTTACCAATTTTACAATGAAAACAAATCCTCAATTTTTTTTGCTTTATATCCAAAGCTAGAGAACGCAGAGCGGTCAGGGTTAGCCCATTGAAAAGGTGTTTTTTCTGCCACCAACAGTATATGTAACTTGTTATTGTGGGGCACGCCCTTATAGTTGATAACTAAGTTGTCCTTAAGAGATACGATTTTCCAATTTTAAAATGAAAACCAAATCTAAAACTTTTTTTTTATATCTCTTTTTTTATATCTTTTTTTTAATGAAAAGGTGTTTTCTCTGCCTGCAAACTTATATAGAACTTGTCATTATGCGGCATGTCCTTTTATTTGATAAGTTATTATAAGTAAACCGAAACGATTTACCAATTTTTCAATGAAAACAAACCTTTGATTTCTGTTGCTTATATATCCAAAGCTAGAGGACGCAGAGCGGTCAGGGTTAGCCCATTGAAAAGGTGTTTTTTCTGCCACCAACAGTATATGTAACTTGTTATTGTGGGGCACGCCCTTATAGTTGATAACTAAGTTGTCCTTAAGAGATATGATTTTCCAATTTTAAAATGACAACAAAATCTAAACCTTTTTTTTTATATCTCCTAAGCTACAGGCCGCAGAGGGGTCAGGGTTGGACCAATGAAAAGGTGTTTTCTCTGCCTGCAAACTTATATATAATTTGTCATTATGCGGCATGTCCTTTTATTTGATAAGTTAAAATAAGTAAACCGAAACGATTTACCAATTTTACAATGAAAACAAATCCTCAATTTCTTTTGCTTATATATCCAAAGCTAAGGGACGCAGAGGGGTCAGGGTTAGACCATTAAAAAGGTGTTTTTTCTGCCTCCAATCGTATATGTAACTGTTCATTGTTGGGCAAGTCCTTATAGTTGATAACTTAATTGGGATACGATTTTCCAATTTTAAAATTTAAACAAACTCTAAAACTTCTTTTCTATATCATTCAAGCTAGTGGCCGCAGAGGGGTCAGGGTTAGACCATTGAAAAGGTGTTTTTTCTGCCTCCAATCTTATTTATAACTTGTCATTATGCGGCATGTCCTTTTCTTTGATATCTTATTTGTACTAAGCCGATACGATTTACCAATTTTACAATGAAAACAAATCCTCAATTTCTTTTGCTTTTATATCCAATGATAGAGGATGCAGAGGGGTCAGGGTTAGGCCATTGAAAAGGTGTTTTCTCTGCCTGCAAACTTTTATATAACATGTCATTATGCGGCATGTCCTTTTATTTGATATCTTATTTGTACTAAACAGACACGATTTACCAATTTTACAATGAAAACAAAAAGTAAATTTCTTTTGCTTACATATCCAAAGCTAGAGGATGCAGAGGGATCAAGGTTAGACCATTAAAAAGGTGTTGTTTTCTGCGTCCAGTCTTATTTATAACTTGTCATTATGCGGCATGTCCTTTTATTAGATATCTTATTTGTACTAAACAGACACGATTTACCAATTTTACAATGAAAACAAATCCTCAATTTCTTTTGCTTTTATATCCAATGATAGAGGATGCAGAGGGGTCAGGGTTAGACCATTGAAAAGGTGTTTTTTCTGCCTCCAATCTTATTTATAACTTGTCGTTATGCGGCATGTCCTTTTATTTGATATCTTATTTGTACTAACCAGACATGATTTAACAATTTTACAATGAAAACAAATCCTCAATTTCTTTTGCTTTATATCCAAAGCTAGAGGACGCAGAGGGGTCAGGGTTAGCCTATTGAAAATGTGTTTTTTCTGCCACCAACAGTATACGATACATGTCATTGTGGGGCACGCCCTTATAGTTGATAACTAAGTTGTCCTTAAGAGATATGATTTTCCAATTTTAAAATGACAACAAAATCTAAACCTTTTTTTTTTATATCTCCTAAGCTACAGGTCGCAGAGGGGTCAGGGTTGGACCAATGAAAAGGTGTTTTCTCTGCCTGCAAACTTATATATAATTTGTAATTATGCGGCATGTCCTTTTATTTGATATCTTATTTGTACTAACCAGACATGATTTACCAATTTTACAATGAAAACAAATCCTCAATTTCTTTTGCTTATATATCCAAAGCTAAGGGACGCAGAGGGGTCAGGGTTAGACCATTAAAAAGGTGTTTTTTCTGCCTCCAATCGTATATGTAACTGTTCATTGTTGGGCAAGTCCTTATAGTTGATAACTTAATTGGGATACGATTTTCCAATTTTAAAATTTAAACAAAATCTAAAACTTCTTTTCTATATCATTCAAGCTACAGGTCGCAGAGGGGTCAGGGTTAGACCATTAAAAAGGTGTTTTTTCTGTCTACAATCGTATATGTAACTTGTCATTGTTGGGCAAGTCCTTATAGTTGATAACTGAATTGTCCTTATGGGATACGATTTTCCAATTTTAAAATTTAAACAAACTCTAAAACTTCTTTTGTATATCATTCAAGCTAGTGGCCGCAGAGGGGTCAGGGTTAGACCATTGAAAAGGTGTTTTTTCTGCCTCCAATCTTATTTATAACTTGTCATTATGCGGCATGTCCTTTTATTTGATATCTTATTTGTACTAACCAGACATGATTTACCAATTTTACAATGAAAACAAATCCTCAATTTCTTTTGCTTTATATCCAAAGCTAGAGGACGCAGAGGGGTCAGGGTTAGCCTATTGAAAATGTGTTTTTTCTGCCACCAACAGTATATGATACATGTCATTGTGGGACACGGACTTATAGTTGATAACTAAGTTGTCCTTAAGAGATATGATTTTCCAATTTTAAAATTTAAACAAACTCTAAAACTTCTTTTCTATATCATTCAAGCTAGTGGCCACAGAGGGATCAGGGTTAGACCATTGAAAAGTTGTTTTTTCTGCCTCCAATCTTATTTATAACTTGTCATTATGTGGCATGTCCTTTTCTTTGATACCTTATTTGTACTAAACCGATACAATTTACCAATTTTACAATGAAAACAAATCCTCAATTTCTTTTGCTTATATATCCAAAGCTAAGGGACGCAGAGGGGTCAGGGTTAGACCATTAAAAAGGTGTTTTTTCTGCCTCCAATCGTATATGTAACTTGTCATTGTTGGGCAAGTCCTTATAGTTGATAACTTAGTTGTCCTTATGGGATACGATTTTCCAATTTTAAAATTTAAACAAAATCTAAAACTTCTTTTCTTATATCTTATAAGCTAGAGGCCGCAGACGGGTCAGGTTAAGACCATTGAAAAGGTGTTTTTTCTGCCTACAATCGTATATGTAACTTGTCATTGTTGGGCAAGTCCTTGTAGTTGATAACTTAGTTGTCCTTATGGGATACGATTTTCCAATTTTAAAATTTAAACAAACTCTAAAACTTCTTTTCTATATCATTCAAGCTAGTGGCCGCAGAGGGGTCAGGGTTGGACCATTAAAAAGGTGTTTTTTCTGCCTCCAATCGTATATGTAACTTGTCATTGTTGGGCAAGTCCTTATAGTTGATAACTTAGTTGTCCTTATGGGATACGATTTTCCAATTTTAAAATTTAAACAAAATCTAAAACTTCTTTCCTTAGTTGTCCTTATGGGATACGATTTTCCAATTTTAAAATTTAAACAAAATCTAAAACTTTTTTTCTTATATCTCATAAGCTAGAGGCCGCAGACGGGTCAGGTTTAGACCATTGAAAAGGTGTTTTTCCTACCACCAATCGTATATATAACTTGTCATTGTGGAACATGTCCTTTTAGATGATAACTTACTTGTCCTTAAAGGATATGATTTTCCAATTTTAAAATGAAAACAAAATCTAAAACTTATTTTCTTATATCTCCTAAGCTAGAGGCCGCAGACGGGTCAGGGTTAGACCATTGAAAAGGTGATTTTTCTGCCTCCATTCTTATTTATAACTTGTCATTATGCGGCATGTCCTTTTATTTGATATCTTATTTGTACTAACCAGACATGATTTACCAATTTTACAATGAAAACAAATCCTCAATTTCTTTTGCTTTATATCCAAAGCTAGAGGACGCAGAGGGGTCAGGGTTAGCCTATTGAAAATGTGTTTTTTCTGCCTTCAATCTTATTTATAACTTGTTTGTCATTATGCGGCATGTCCTTTTATTTGATATCTTATTTGTACTAACCAGACATGATTTACCAATTTTACAATGAAAACAAATCCTCAATTTCTTTTGCTTTATATCCAAAGCTAGAGGACGCAGAGGGGTCAGGGTTAGCCTATTGAAAATGTGTTTTTTCTGCCTCCAACAGTATATGATACATGTCATTGTGGGGCACGCCCTTATAGTTGATAACTAAGTTGTCCTTAAGAAATACGATTTTCCAATTTTAAAATGAAAACCAAATCTAAAACTTTTTTTTTATATCTCCTAAGCTACAGGCCGCAGAGGGGTCAGGGTTGGACCAATGAAAAGGTGTTTTCTCTGCCTGCAAACTTATATATAACATGTCAGTATGCGGCATGTCCTTTTATTTGATATCTTATTTGTACTAAACCGGTACAATTTACCAATTTTACAATGAAAACAAATCCTCAATTTCTTTTGCTTTAATATCCAATGCTAGAGGACGCAGAGGGGTCAGGGTAAGACCATTGAAAAAGTGTTTTTTCTGCCTCCAATCTTATTCATAACTTGTCATTATGCGGTTTGTCCTTTTATTTGTTATTTTATTTGTACTAAACAGACACGATTTACCAATTTTACAATGAAAATAAAAAGTCAATTTCTTTTGCTTATATATCCAAAGCTAGAGGATGCAGAGGGATCAAGGTTAGACCATTAAAAAGGTGTTTTTTTCTGCGTCCAATCTTATTTATAACTTGTCATTATGCGGCATGTCCTTTTATTAGATATCTTATTTGTACTAAACAGACACGATTTACCAATTTTACAATGAAAACAAATCCTCAATTTCTTTTGCTTATATATCCAATGCTAAGGAACCCAGAGGGGTCAGGGTTGGACCATTGAAAAGGTGCTTTTTCTGCCTCCAATCGTATATGTAACTTGTCATTGTTGGGCAAGTCCTTATAGTTGATAACTTAGTTGTTTTTATGGGATACGATTTTCCAATTTTAAAATGAAAACAAAATCTAAAACTTCTTTTCTTATATCTTATAAGCTAGAGGCCGCAGACGGGTCAGGGTTAGACCATTGAAAAGGTGTTTTTCTACCACCAATCGTATATATAACTTGTCATTGTGGAACATGTCCTTTTAGATGATAACTTACTTGTCCTTAAGGGATACGATTTTCCAATTTTAAAATGAAAACAAAATCTAAAACTTCTTTTCTTATATCTCCTAAGCTAGAGGCCGCAGAGGGGTCATGGTTAGACCATTGAAAAGGTGTTTTTTCTGCCTCCAATCTTATTTATAACTTGTCATTATGCGGCATGTCCTTTTATTTTATAAGTTAATATAAGTAAACCGAAACGATTTACCAATTTTACAATGAAAACAAATCCTCAATTTCTTTTGCTTATATATCCAAAGCTAAGGGACGCAGAGGGGTCAGGGTTAGACCATTAAAAAGGTGTTTTTTCTGCCTCCAATCGTATATGTAACTTGTCATTGTTGGGCAAGTCCTTATAGTTGATAACTTAGTTGTCCTTATGGGATACGATTTTCCAATTTTAAAATGAAAACAAAATCTAAAACTTCTTTTCTTATATCTCATAAGCTAGAGGCCGCAGACGGGTCAGGGTTAGACCATTGAAAAGGTGTTTTTTCTGCCTCCAATCTTATTTATAACTTGTCATTATGCGGCATGTCCTTTTATTTGATATCTTATTTGTACTAACCAGACATGAATTACCAATTTTACAATGAAAACAAATCCTCAATTTCTTTTGCTTTATATCCAAAGCTAGAGGACGCAGAGGGGTCAGGATTAGCCTATTGAAAAGGTGTTTTTTCTGCCTTTACCAATTTTACAATGAAAACAAATCCTCAATTTCTTTTGCTTATAAATCCAAAGCTAAGGGACGCAGAGGGGTCAGGGTTAGACCATTAAAAAGGTGTTTTTTCTGCCTCCAATCGTATATGTAACTTGTCATTGTTGGGCAAGTCCTTATAGTTGATAACTTAGTTGTCCTTATGGGATACGATTTTCCAATTTTAAAATTTAAACAAAATCTTAAACTTCTTTTCTATATCATTCAAGCTAGTGGCCGCAGAGGGGTCAGGGTTAGACCATTAAAAAGGTGTTTTTTCTGCCTCCAATCGTATATGTAACTTTTCATTGTTGGGCAAGTCCTTATAGTTGATAACTTAGTTGTCCTTATGGGATACGATTTTCCAATTTTAAAATTTAAACAAAATCTAAAACTTCTTTTCTATATCATTCAAGCTAGTGGCCGCAGAGGGGTCAGGGTTAGACCATTAAAAAGGTGTTTTTTTTGCCTCCAATCGTATATGTAACTTGTCATTGTTGGGCAAGTCCTTATAGTCGATAACTTAGTTGTCCTTATGGAATACGATTTTCCAATTTTAAAATTAAAACAAAATCTAAAACTTCTTTTCTTATATCTCACTAGAGGACCCGGCAAACTTCGTGCCGCCCTAAATTCTTTTTTTTTTTAAATAATTTCGAGCAATCACGATTCGATCGAAATTAATTTTTTATCGAACGTTCGCAATCGACAACAAATGGTGCCAATCGAATTTCAATTATTGATTAAATAAAACACTCTAATATCCCTTATTTTCACGGAATGTAAGCAGGTTGAGGGAACCACACGTCAGATCAATTCAATGCTTTTTGATAGACAACGTTAGCAAAAATAACCAAAGATGAAGGCTTTCAAACATTTGTATTTTTTCCATATAATTTTGTGAGCGGAACTTCCGTCTGCATATCTATATCTAAAATACTGATTGCATCTCCATGCTACAGGTGTAAGATGTTTACGCTGCATTTGCATATTCTACTTGCTCTCTCTCTTTATATGATCGCACTGCTTTGCGCTTAATTATCTTTATATACATTATATATTATGTTATTACTCGTATCTTCTCTTTATTCTTAAGGTAGAAACTAAGTTTAGATTTGATTTAATCCAGCACACAGTCCCAAAATTAATTACAAAGAATGGCCTTGTGATTCATTGATTGTCATGGCGATGTAAGTCGAACTGAATTTGAATTGAACGTTTTTGAACTCGAAGGTAAATCGGTTAGAATCAATTAAATTCTTGGAATGAGCACTTCTTCGCCCTTGAATTTGCCTACTCAAAAGCGTTCATCGTTGTTTGAATGACATTATTCTTGAGTTGCTTCACGACCAATTTGTTCACTTGCACAATTTCGGTTGTTTGAGTCTCCGAAGCATGATGATAACAGATCCAACCTTCAGAGGCAAATTATTTGTAATCCTTACAAATCAATGAATTCAGGAACACTGTTCGATAATTGGTTGCTTTTTCTGAATACAATCAACTGATCGGAACGAATATAATAATCCAGAAATTGCATTTTGAATTATGAAATTCAAATCGATTTTGTTTTTATTCTTATTTTTCCATACAAAATGTATGGAACACCAATTTTTCCGAGAAAATTACAATTTTTTTGCTGTTAACAGCTACCCTGTGCGTAGACGAACACACAAAAATAAAACAACAGCTCGAATCGGGCAATAAGTTTTCGAGTTATGGGCGTTATTATGTATGCCACTCTGTTTTTTTTATAAATGACACTTATTCGGACATGACAATTTGACTGTTTTCATTATCCGTCGCTCGCTGGTCAGTGTGGCTTACGCGTGTATTACCTCGCCGCGCATTTGACTGACTTCGTAGACCTATGTCAGGCTCGTCTTCTCCTTGGAGTTGTAATGAACACTGTACGACTCAAAAAATTACAAATTTCAATTTTTTTTTCGATTTTTTCGCTTTAGGTTCTTCCTTACTTTCTTTTTTCTTACACCACATCAGTATTGACGCAAATAAAAAAAATTATTAAAATCGGCCGAGCCATTTCCGAGTTCAATTCTTTCGATTATTTCGCTTTGGGTTCTTCCTTATTTTCTTTTTTCCTACACCAAATCAGTTTTGAGGCGAACAAAAAAATTATTAAAATCGGCCGAGCCATTTCCGAGTTTTAGCAAGACTAACGCACGGCAATTGATATTTATATATTCAGAAGATAGAAAGATAGAAGATAAGATTAAGATGAAAAACACGATTTGTTTTTGTCTAAGAAAAATATGAAAGGCTGCTATAATTCGAATTGAGAAGATTGTGCTGTCATTTCATTTTATTGCAAATTCTATTAGGAAATTTTTGTAGTACATTTCAATTTGAATAAAAATAGTCAGCTCAACCATCAGTTTTTAAGTCATAAGGTGGTCTAAGGATCGATCCTCACAATGGGCAAACAAATAATTTTTTTTATTTATTGAAATGACAGCTTTTGTGTCCTTTTTTGACTAAAAAGTGAATATGTTGAAGCTTTCTTCAAATACGGTTTATTTAGTGCTTAAATTGAATTTATCAACGAAAAGAAATTGAATGATAGTTTTTTGTTATTCTAAGGAAAGGATGTTATTAGAAAAAGACGCTGTACTGAAATTTTGTGAAATTTTGAAGATATGTGAATTGTTTTGGTGTTTAAATAACAGAATTTTCTTTTATTTAATTAGACGCACAGTTTTGCTAACAATAGTACGCTAGTAGGATAATTTACGTTTCTTAAAAAGAGGCGGAAGAGGCGTGGTCAAAACAAAGTATGCCATAACCTAATCTAGGCTTCAAGTAATGTGTATGCCGAATTTGAGTCAGTCGTTAAGATTTGTTGGCTATTTAAAGTAGAATGTGACGGCAATTCCCATACAAAATTACCAATTACGATTTTTTGATTTTTCCGCTGTTCCTTCGAGTTTTTTGTAATTTTATTTTTTCCTAAAGCACATCTGTATTAAGGCAAACAATACAAAAAAAGAATTATTAAAATCGGCCAAGCCTTTTCTGAGCCTTAGCAAGACTAACGCACACGCATTTCATTTTTATATATAAGACTAGCTGGTACCCGACGCGTTGCTGTCGTAGCGGAAATAATTTCTATCTCTATCTGAATCTCAAACTCAGTCTCAATCTCAATCTCAATCTCAATCTCAATCTCAATCTCAATCTCAATCTCAATCTCAATCTCAATCTCAATCTCAACCTCAACCTCAACCTCAATTTCAATCTCTATCTCTATCTCTATTTCTATCTCTATCTCTATCTCTATCTCTATCTCTATCTCTATCTCTATCTCTATCTCTATCTCTATCTCTATCTCTATCTCTATCTCTATCTCTATCTCTATCTCTATCTCTATCTCTATCTCTATCTCTATCTCTATCTCTATCTCTATCTCTATCTCTATCTCTATCTCTATCTCTATCTCTATCTCTATCTCTATCTCTATCTCTATCTCTATCTCTATCTCTATCTCTATCTCTATCTCTATCTCTATCTCTATCTCTATCTCTATCTCTATCTCTATCTCTATCTCTATCTCTATCTCTATCTCTATCTCTCTCTATCTCTATCTCTATCTCTATCTCTATCTCTATCTCTATCTCTATCTCTATCTCTATCTCTATCTCTATCTCTATCTCTATCTCTATCTCTATCTCTATCTCTATCTCTATCTCTATCTCTATCTCTATCTCTATCTCTATCTCTATCTCTATCTCTATCTCTATCTCTATCTCTATCTCTATCTCTATCTCTATCTCTATCTCTATCTCTATCTCTATCTCTATCTCTATCTCTATCTCTATCTCTATCTCTATCTGTATCTGTATCTGTATCTCTATCTCTATCTCTATCTCTATCTCTATCTCTATCTCTATCTCTATTTCTATTTCTATCTCTATCTCTCTCTATCTCTATCTCTATCTCTATCTCTATCTCTATCTCTATCTCTATCTCTATCTCTATCTCTATCTCTATCTCTATCTCTATCTCTATCTCTATCTCTATCTCTATCTCTATCTCTATCTCTATCTCTATCTCTATCTCTATCTCTATCTCTATCTCTATCTCTATCTCTATCTCTATCTCTATCTCTATCTCTATCTCTATCTCTATCTCTATCTCTATCTCTATCTCTATCTCTATCTCTCTCTCTATCTCTATCTCTATCTCTATCTCTATCTCTATCTCTATCTCTATCTCTATCTCTATCTCTATCTCTATCTCTATCTCTATCTCTATCTCTATCTCTATCTCTATCTCTATCTCTATCTCTATCTCTATCTCTATCTCTATCTCTATCTCTATCTCTATCTCTATCTCTATCTCTATCTCTATCTCTATCTCTCTCTATCTCTATCTCTCTCTATCTCTATCTCTATCTCTATCTCTCTCTATCTCTATCTCTATCTCTATCTCTATCTCTATCTCTATCTCTATCTCTATCTCTATCTCTATCTCTATCTCTATCTCTATCTCTATCTCTATCTCTATCTCTATCTCTATCTCTATCTCTATCTCTATCTCTATCTCTATCTCTATCTCTATCTCTATCTCTATCTCTATCTCTATCTCTATCTCTATCTCTATCTCTATCTCTATCTCTATCTCTATCTCTATCTCTATCTCTATCTCTATCTCTATCTCTATCTCTATCTCTATCTCTATCTCTATCTCTATCTCTATCTCTATCTCTATCTCTATCTCTATCTCTATCTCTATCTCTATCTCTATCTCTATCTCTATCTCTATCTCTATCTCTATCTCTATCTCTATCTCTATCTCTATCTCTATCTCTATCTCTATC